>OX457137.1:9427633-9809905 GCA_949752895.1 Dendrolimus pini
ATTTCTAAGTAACTCCGGAGTATTTACAAGCAGCCTGTTTTATTTTGCGACGGCTTACAGAAAAGGGTAGTTTTATTTCACAATTCGTTTTGTTATTCCGCCAGTGGTTTAAATAAATAAAAGTTGGTAGCGTTAGCAGAAGATTTTTTGCGAGCAATGCAGTACGTTCCCATCTCGTTTAGAAATTCTAAATTGCTTATTTTAACGTTGAACTAGAATAAATAACATTGTTTAAAGAAAATATTAATAATGTTTATAAACGTAAGTTACAAGTACTAGATATAATGTTATATAAGAAGCAATCTAAAATTTAATTAACTTTCCGAAACTTTAGTCTTGACGTATTTACTTAATTTTGCCTAACGACGAGTGCTTTACCGAGTTTCAAGAGGTAAGTTTATTTCTATAATTCAAGACACGTCGGTTAATCAAGTGGGTACTTTGGAAGGACGCCGTGCATACTTAATCGAATGTTTTGCATAATCTACGCTTGCTTAACTAAATTGTCTTGTACTTCGTATTTTCTAAGTTGCAATCAATTTTGTTGTTTCTTCTTTATTTCTGCTTAAGTAGAATACTACTGTCTTTTAAAGTAGAATTAAAGTATTCAGCATTGCACTTACGTGTAAGTTAAAGCTTTCACGCATTTAATGCACACCGGAGGGTCTAAAGCACTTGCTTTAGGAAAATCACTCAGTGAAATTGACACGCGTCTATGTTGGTAATTATAAAACCTAGTATAAAATTCCACTTTGATTTGGCACTTGTCATATTCGCACACATACAAATGCTTTTATTAGATATTTATAAGTCGCGATAAATGATGTTGGTCTTTTGTTGAAGTAGTAAAGTTTTATTCATATATCCCACTAACAGAGATAAACAACAGCCCCGAATCTTGAATTTTTACAAGAGAGGCAAAAACTGAAAATGCTGCCCTCGCTCATCTATATTTTTACCTTAATCATCATCATCGTTTCAGCCATCAGACCCCCACTGATGGATACGCGCGCATCTGTGGTTTTTAACCTACACCCCTCTCGGTAAGTAATTTATGTGTTTAAAGTATTGGACATATCAGTGGTCAAGGTTGTGTTAATGATAAGTTGTGCATTTGTTTGCGAAGTTTGAATTCCCATCTTGCTCTCCCCTTGATTCGGCCCCGATGAACAGTAGACTGGTATGGAACTCGCGACAACTGCCGGATACCCACTAAAACCATATCAATGTTCCCTCAATCATACAAGCCTCGGCCGTACAGTCTATAAGCCAACTTCATAACAGTTTCATTATGATATTACATGAAATTTATGTTCACGTTGGTTAAACTAATGGAGAACAAACGCCACATTCACTAAGAAAATGAAAAGGTATTAAAATTTGATACAAAATAATCATTTGTTATGCAGTTAGTACAGTAAATGGAATTCTATTTTACTTCTACAAAATCACAAAGATTTTTCCGTTTACCAATGATAACGTCAATCAGTTTCACGATCTTTAGGCTTGGCATGACCGACTTCGCCAATGTAATAAACTTCGATAGACACATTATCTTGACAAGGGTAAAAGTGTGTTCTTTGCACCTTTAGCGGTTTTTTTTTCAATCCTTTTCTGGATCCATTTTCAAATTAATTAGGATCCGAGGGACTGGGAGCGGTTGATAAAACCTTTTTGTCAACTCTTTATTTTTCTTTTATATATTCTAAAGTGAGAGACGTTTTAGAAGACTTCAGGGAATTTAATTTGTGTCGCTTATTAATTTTATAAGTAAAAAGGTCAGTAAATTATGTAGGTTCGGGATGTTTTATGTTAAAAGAATGCGCAATAGACCAATATCGAAGGGTTAACATTATTTCAAAATAATAAAGTGAATTAACAGATGAGAGAAGTAAAAGTAACGAAAAATATGAATATTTCCTAAATGTGACAAATTAAAATTTTCAAAAACTGCTGCTGGGTAAAAAATTATATGATTTTAGAATTCACCACACCAAAATATAATTAAAATTGATATCCATAATTTTGGAAAATTTTACTAAGTAGAAAATTGTTGACTAATGTAATAATTTATGCCCGTAAACTATTTTGTTTTACGCTTTGCAGTAACGCAATCGGCAGAGTCAAGTTTTTAGGGTGTCCACAACTAAGAGTTAAAAGGAATCCTAATAGTTTCACTTCATACGCTATATGTCACATGTAATTATTTCAGTAATTGGTAAAAAAAAGGTTAGACACATTTTCGTTATTCCTAAAAAATATTGTTGGCATCATATATGGCAGTTAATATGTATTTATAGGAGATATCATGAAAGTATAGTTGTTTTAATTATTCGTATAATAATGCCATAATTTATTAGATTATATGAAACTATGTAAGTAAGTGTATACGATGTATAACTTTGATTTTTCTGTCAATAAGAAGTTGTATTGTTATGAAAACCTTGTTCCCACGAACATTCGCTGTTTAAAGATAACGCCAGTTCGACTGTTTAAGGAAGTTGGTGGGAGGTGGTGGTTTTTAGTACAAAAATATAAAAACTGCTAGTGTTTGGAATCAGATTATTCGACCGTGATTCGTGAACTTGTAGGTAAAGTGAAAGTATAAGTATAAAGTTGATGATTGAAATTGTGTTTAGATATGGAAAGTGAAATAACGTGATGTAATCGTACATTGTATTTTCTGAAGTTCGGCGTCCTACAATATAGTGTTAAACGACATTGCCCAGTTTGTTAGGAGAGTTGGGTTTGATATGATTTTTTTTATATATTTTTTTTATTGCAGGAGTTCAGCAGACAGGCAGACGGCCCACTTGATGAAAGCGTTTACTATCGCCTATGGACATTTGCAACACCGAAGGTGCTACAAATGCGCTGCTGCTCTTTTAAGGCAGACTGGAACCTTGTCACTAATGCTGGAACACAACCCAAGGTTGTTATGGCGACATACTTTAGATCAGGGGTGGTAGCCATCCAGGCGGGCAAATGCCCTACCACCTGGCTATGGGTTGTTTTGGCGCCTCTTACGACAGGCCGCCCGGCCGCAGGAAATTGTATTCTTTCTCCGTTCCTGCACGGATAATTTCACGAAGCTTTACGATTTTCCTACTGTTTTGTAGAAAATGATAATTATCATATTATACAAGACAAAAACAATTCCTTGAACCAGGTTTAAGAGAATTCTTAATTTTTCTTGAGTAATGTTTCTTATAAAAAATATTCAGTCACAACATTTTAGGGTGGACCTAAAATGGGCATTGTTTTTGCGAAAAAAAACTTCCGGAAAATTATAAGGAACCAATTTTTTAACAAAAAAAACAAGGAATATGATACTTGTTAGCGTAAAACGTGGCCATATTAAGGTAGCCGACATTCTTGCTGTTTGTCCACTATGATATATGAAGGTTCGATATTATGATATACGAACGTGGTCCTTCCGCGTAACTACACGCATCCACCAAAGCATATTTATCCGTGACATGCAGCTCTTGCTTGTATCGCTCAAGTACAGGCCACGTTTCACTAGCATATATAAGAACAGATTTAATGATAGACTTAGATCTATTCTTTTAGCTAATCGGCATTTAAGACTCACCGATGACACCAATTATCTAAGGATCTGATTATGTATATCAAAGCAGCATTTCAGCATGCAATCGAAATGGATAAAATATCGTAAAGTAGCGTCTCCGTATTCAATTTACTGCAACTTGTGGAATGTATATTTGCATTATTCCATTCTGCAATTCTGATATAGGAGTAATTTGAAGCATGTTATAATAAAATCGCTATGGTGAAAACTCATCTGAAATTATACTGACTCATATTTTACTTTCATTCATGTTGATAAATGTAAAAGTGGGTATGTTAGGTTGTTTATTTTTTCCTTCTTCGCGGTTTTGGGAATGAACCAATTTTATTAGATTGATTTAAAAAAAATGTTTTCTTTCGCTTTCCCTTGCCGTTTGACATTTCTTGACAGAAATTCGTCAAATAGGATGCATTGGTTGGTGTCATTAATACACAATATATTTTTGATCAGGTTAATTTATTTTTACCCGACTTCACAAAGGAGGTTCTCAATTCGTCTGTATGTTTTTTTGTATGTTCGTTACTCGATTTCTACGACAATTTCGATTTCGAGTTTCGATTTTTTCATTTAATCGAAACGTTATACTCCCGATTTGGTCCCATTGTCACCATGTCTGGATCTGATGAGTGGATTCCAAGGAATTAGAGAAACATACGAAAATTGATAACAAACTTCGCCGTAACACATATCTCCGTCAATTCTAAGCCAATTTCCATTTTTTTTCTTCACTTGTAAGTCTTTAATCCCGAGGTGGTGCCATGGTCACCATGTCAAGGTCTGGTTTGTGGGTCACAAGGAAATCGAAAGCAATCCTTGGTGAAGAGCATATACCTACACCGATCAGTGGGATGGCAATTTTGTTTACACGTGCCAGTTGTACAACTTCTACAGGTGCTTAATATATTATTTCTATAGCTATTGAAGTACTTTGGTAACTAAAAAGTAAAAAAAAAACATTTTACAAAAAAATACCCGACTTCACACTAATAACCAAAAAAATAATATTTAACAGAGTTCTTTCTACAACATCTTGAAATCGGTGATAAGTAAAACATAAAAATGACTACTATATTTTGTCATTTTTTAGTGTTCTTTTATAGTTTACTTGGCACCGACTTCAACACGGTGTAGAAAGAAGTCAGATAACAATTTTTTTTTTGTTTGAAGGGTTTTCTTTTAATGATCTTAAATTTAATGATTTACGTATTTTTCGAATTATCTTATACTTTTGGATTAACCCATAGAGGCCAGTTTGAAAAAAATATCTGAAAGATGGGCGAATCTGTCGTAAAAGGCGACAAAACACCCCACAGCCAGGTGGTAGGGTGTTTGCCCGACTAGATGACTACCACCCCTGGTCTTGTGTATGCCGCTATAACAACCTTGGGTTGTGTTCCGGCATGAGTGCCCAGGTTCAGGTTCCAGTCTCCCTTAAAAGAGCAGCAGCGCATTTGTAGCACCTTTGGTGTTGCAAATGTCCATAGGCGATGGTAAACGCTTTCATCAAGTGGGCCGTCTGCCTGTCTGCTGAACTCCTACAATAAAAAAATAAAAAAATTAAACGTTATTCTATGAAATCACTTTAACAGATTAAAAACCAAAAATAAAATAGAAATCGGTTTGAAGTTATATAAATCACATTGCTGGTTCAACTATCGCTTGCATCGTCCAGCATAGTACTGACAAAGCAATGAACGTCGCGCGTAAATAACTGACGCGGGTTGATTTGTGGCCTATGGGTGTATACAATACTAACCAATGACTTTTGAAGGACATTTTGGCGATATGCTACATCGTAGACTTTATTGCTGCAGTACAGCACATCCACTTCTTGAAAAGTTGTTATTTTCGCCTATAGACATTTGCCATATTTATTTATTTATTTGGTTCGTTTACAGTTACTACACCATAACATTGTAGGAGACAATTTAAATGTTCAATACTAATATAAGTGAGTAACCTATTACAAACAAACACAGCTTTGGTTGAAAGTTAATAAAAATATTAAAATTAAAAAAAAAAAAAACACAAAATATAAGGACAAATAAATTTAGACATGAATCTATAGAAATACACAAGCACACAATTTTAGTTTACTAGTAAATGAGGATTATAAAAAAAAAAATTTAGTATAAAAGGTAAATTAGTAATGCAAAAATAAAAATATTGAAGTTGGCTATATTAAAAATGTAACTGCCGGTATAAAAAGTTACACTTTTTTTGTCAGGAACTTGAAGTTTAATGTTTAGCTGAATAGTTAATTTGATTAAAAACACATTTTTTTATTTAAAAAAATTTCTCGTTATGCTCTGCGGTGTGATCGGCTTTCTTTATCTGGCGTCAATATCAGAGCTCAGGATTTTGAAATTCTTTTCGTCTGAGGTTTTGTATCGTAAATTTCAACTGCTTGAAATATGGTTTTTTGAGGTACCACAAGAAACCCCGCGTTTATTGTTAGTCAAGGTTCTGCCTAAAAACATTGTAATTAATGTATTGTCTGTTATTTTAGTGAGCAATTTATTTATAGCTGATCTAAAGAACAGGGTATTTTACATTAAAATCAATTGAGATAATTTTTAACACGATGCAAAATGCCAGAGCCTATTCGATTTTAAATGAATGTACTGCGCTGTGATGTCATAAATTTACCGAATCAATTAGCTTTTTGATTCTTGTTTAAACAGTAACTAAGCACGGTAAGTGGCAGTATTAAGCCATGTATATTTTTTTGTATATGTATGTACATATTGTATATACATTGTATATATACCTATATCCTTATTTCTTTTCCTTTAATTGTTATGGTCTTGAAGCTCGCAGTCATTTATATAATTTAGATAATTTATCCGTGCAGGAACGGAGGAAGATTACAGTTTCAGCGGTCGGACGGCCTGTCGTTAGAGGGACAAAACAACCCCCAGCCAGGTGGTAGGATATTTGGCCGTCTGGATGGTTACCACCCCTGGCCTAGAGTATGCCACCATAACAACCTTGTGTTGTGTTCTGGCATTAGTGGTGATAAAATTGGCTAGGTGCGTATCATTCTTTTTTTATCATGGTATAGGTTTGCGTCTGATAGTTATATCACCTGATATTAAGTGACAATGCGGTCTAGACTGGAGCACGCTCACCTGTATAATATTATAAAAACATTTATATTTATTCCTGCAGGAATGGAGAAATAATATAATCTCCTACGGCCAGGCGACCTATCGTAAGAGGCGACAAAACAACTCACAGCCAAATCTGAATGGCTGTGTTGTGTTCCGGCATTAGTGACCAGGTCTCAGGACTCCCTTCAGAGAGTGGCAGCACATTGGTAGCACTTTTGATGTCACAAATGTTTATAAGCGACGGTAACCGCTTTCCATCAGGTGGGCTCTCTGCCTATCTGTTGAACTCATGCAATAAAAAAAATAAAGATAAAAGTTGTGCAAGCATGTGTCAAGTGATCATGGCGTGAAAACCAAGTCGTGAAAACGCCAGCGTGTTTTGTTTATACTAACAGAACATTTTATATAAAGAAACTTTATCCATTTTAGGCTTGCATACGACTTCATATTTGCATTGTATTAAAATTTAGATGCATTTTGTGAGAGTCCACTACGTATGTTATTTTAGCAAACCTATTTCATTTAAAAGTAGCTCAGTACGAACGGTGTTTAAAAATTTCTTTTGGAGTAGTCATCTTCTTTGAAGTGATAACTTCTTATGGGAGGGTAAACCGCTTCGTTACGTAACGCGTTACGGCGCCAGTCTGTCTGGCTTCCCTTTCTCTCACGCATACAGCAGTGGTAGGCAGGCTCCTCCTCTATCACTCTAACCCACGCGCTATATACATAAAATTTAAGTAATAACCTAAGCTTTTCTCAAGTTATTCAATTTCAATATTAAATAGTTCAACTTAGATTAGCTTAAGTTATCACTTCTGTCGGGCGTCCCGAGACGCACGTTTTTAAATATTTTTCTATATACCTATCGTCCATAATAGATATAGTAGTATATAATAGTTTTATTTGCTGTTACAAGTTTAATCATAATGGAAAGACATTCACTAGAGCACTAAAATTCTGATCACTTCAACATTACATCCGGACTATAAATTGCTCAGTGGTTCATAAATACTGTAAGCTACGTTCACTCGGCACTATTTGACTGGTATTTGCTACAGAAAATTATTACATTTTAGGCTCTACATTTTAAATGAATGCAACAGTACTTTATTTAAATGTTAATGTTATTATATTTTATATAAAAATATTATATTATTGTTACGATTAGCAGGACTCGAATTAAAATGCCGTTAGAATAATTATAGAATTTATTAGAACTATACAAACACGTATAACACAGGCACAAATATAATAACACGTGCAAAGTCCGTCACTAAATAGATTGCCGAATGTAGTACACACGTCTTGCTTCGCTAGTGGTTATCGCTTGATTGCCTCACCCCTCCGTTAGGGCATTGCTTTATACTGTACAAATACAATATGTCTACTCGACTGCGTGGACTGAATTTCCAAGAATCACACCTGGCTAATGACTACCATAAAGATTACAACACACAATGGGCTGTTTTTCTAATTACAGATTTTAAACACAAAGTAAACAAAAGAAGTCCAAATGCCGAAAGTTAATAAACTGCAGGTGTGAATTGGTCTTTGTCGGTCGTAACATTATTATAAAAAGACTATACATTAGAACTATAAAGTAGTAAGTACGTAGTAACTAGTAAGTTTTAAATTAATTTATTACATAAGCAATTTTAAAAGCTTAATTCAATATTCCTAAATATAACATTATGTTTTCAAATATATTTGTACAAATCAAAAATTATGAAGTTATAGCATTAAGTTAATTTATAAATATTAAAAGGATTAAGAACCAGGGTGACGATAAACAGTATTACAAAACTGAATCGTTCGAATGCCATGCACGTGGAGTGGCGGAGACAGAAAGAAAAAAAAACCACACACACTATTGTGAAAAAAAACACACACACGCTATTTGGTCCGTGTAATGATTTATTTCAAGAATTTCTTCCGAGTCCGTGAATCCAGAATAATAACCAAAGTTGCCATTTTTGAAATAGCGGTATTTAATTAAAAATATATCGACTAAGAAAGAAAGAAAGAAGAAGAAAGAAATCGAAAAAGCAAGAAGTTTAAGTTAGTTTAGTTGAAGTTCCTTTTTTGTTAGATTTTTTTTTGCTACATCTTCGAAACCCAAATTCCGATAACAATGAAATTTATACTAGACTACTATGGAGGTCCTTTGAATCGAAAGCAAAAGAAATTGTCAAAATTGATTCAAAAATAAAAAAGTTGCAGACCTCAATCACTACAGCGTCTTCTTCTTGATTCTATGAATTTAATGCTATATCTTCGGAACTCAAGATCTAATACTAATGAAATTACATTACTGAAGCAAAGAGACGAAAAGTGGATGTACTTAAGATAACTTAGTTACCACACGAAGCTACTTAAAAAAGTCATCCAAGACCTGACGAGGTAGGCAACGTACCGGCTCCTTTGAAGTAGTGGATATCCACAAGTGGCACTTACCATCAAACTGCCCGTCTATCTGCATGCTTACCTGCAAACATACAAATAATACATTTTATTTATTTCAGATCAAATCTTTTTGCTCTCTATTGTAATCATTTTGAGTATAAATAGGTTATAATTAAACTACGTTTTAACGGTTTTAAGCGCGGTAGTTTATTTGATTTTGGTTTATCCGACGTTTCGGCCGCTTTTCAGTGGCCGTGGTCACGGACGACAAAGGTGACATTTGTCCAACGTGTATTGTTAGAGTTTTATTTAGCCTACCGCCAACTTGTTCATTTTAATTCTTTTGTTTTAATTTTGTTTATGGATACTATTTACTCTATGGGAACCTAATCTAATTTACCACCGCTTCACAACGTGTTGTGACTTGAAGAGAAGAAGCGGCGCAAGAAACTCTTCAGCAAACATGCCTAGTTCTAAATTTTTTTGATAATATTAAAATGGGTGGAAGGAAAAATAAAAGAAATTATCAGTCAAGTTGGTTTGTGTTCCGTTGCACGCAAATCTGGATTTGGGATCCGATCAAAACTATTAAGACCCAAACCCAGCAAAAACCAACTACTAGACCTCAAGACACTGTGAGCTCTTTCTGCGTGCAACGGAACACAAACCAACTTGACTGATAATTTCTTTTATTTTTCCTTCCACCCATTTTAATATTATATAAAATTTATGTATTTGTTATTAAAATGTAAGTAGTTCGTACTATATGTTACGTATACCACCATCGCCATTATCATCTCAATTCATTTTCCTGGGGTTGTCTGGAAGAGATTGCTTTTTAGCGATAAGACCGTTCTTTGACTAGATACAATTTTAGTCTTTAAGTTCATATTTGTATTGGTGTACAATAAAGTGTTATCTATCTATCCATAACTCAGCCGTTCGTGGAAGGAATGTGGTGGCTACACGTTTCATGCGCACTGGTGGCGTTTCCATCGTGAAACGATGGCGTAGACCAGAGCTCCTTGTGGTCCAAAGATAGAATTGTGTAGGGGGAATTAGGTTAAACAGTTGAACCGCACACTCTCCGAATGTACTCGTATTTATTGATGGCCCCATAGGCGTTCGGAAACAAAATGGTGATTTAATAAATTTAATGGACTTACAAGCAGGCGAGCGTATACGTTGCGCCCATTTGGAAGTTTGATAAATAACCTATGAGTTGCATTTTTATACGAGCTATTTATTTTATGAGTAAGCAAACTTTGTTATAGGTGAAAGAAAGTTACAGTTTTCATAATATGAGTAGTGGGGTGTATATATAAATATAGCAGGTAAGAGCCTATTTTAATATAAGACTGTTGTTTGTAGTAAAGGGGCTATAACTAATGGTAGTAGTTTTGATTTTTAGGGTTGCATATATCACATAGACGCTATTTAGGGTTTTCTCGACAATTGTAAGAGGTCGTAATACAGATGCCATACATGGTGCACTCATACACATCACATGAAAGGGAATGGTCAATTGTGATTTAATTTCGCTTTTTGAAAAACTATTTCGAGGAATAATGTCTCACATTATAATCATTATCTGATAAGCATTAATATCTAGTTAAAATAATAATTTCAAATTCAATGACGCCGTCACACATAAAACTACAGAAGTTTATACAAAAAAAATATTAATATTTTTAAAACAAGCTTTTGTTTAAATACTCTAAATAAGGGAGATAAACTTAAAGTTGATTATCGTGTTACCTTATACAATACTAAAGATATGTTATAAAATTTTATCACGGGATCTGTTTTACAAAGAAAAAACTCTATAAAATGCTTTAATTATATAATGCGGCAAGAAAGCCGCACCAAATCAAAGGCAGTAGTAATAAGAGTTGACTGTAGAAGGTGGCAGCATAATTGATTTTGTATAAGAGATAAGTAACAAATTTCCTTTATTTAATTTACTATCAAAACAAACCGTAAATAAATAAAGCCATTTATTATTAAACCCAGTAATTTGATATTAAGTAGAAAAATCTTATTCTGCAATGTAATTGAAAACAAAAGTTATACATTACTATGCAAATACATGGAAAGCGGGATATAAATATGATAATATACTACCAATACTGATAGGGCAGTAGCCATTATAGCAGATAAAGGAAATTTCATAGTGGTATTACCTATAACTCAACTATGTATTTGTGTGTATAAGGTTTGCATCACAAAATTAATTAATATGCGCTGTATAACATGTGTACTATATCTTTGTATGTCGTACCGTATACATGATAAACGCACTGGCTAAAGTTTCATGTAATGGTTAAACGATCTGAAATTCAGCAAGCCGGCCTTAATGGCTTTGAAATGTATTTAATGTGAACTAATGTAGCATAATTATTAGGAAGATCTTCAGTACATTCGTTGTAGTAATTACCGAATTATAAATCTTTGTGAATAAAGTCGACGTCTAAATTACACTACGGGTAAGTCTGTTGTTAATCCCTATTAATATTATAAATGCGAAAGTAACTCTGTCTGTCTGTCTGTGAAAAATGGGTTTAGTTTCCGGGATAACATGATATTTGTCTGTTTGTTTGTTATGCTTTTACGGAAAAACAACTGGACCGATTTGGCTGAAATTCGGTACGTATGTAAATTAAATACTGAGGATGGACAAGGGATAATTTTCATTTTGGCCTTTTTGGTAATTTTGGCCTATTTGGTCATTTTGGCCTTTTTGGTCATTTTGGCCTTTTTGGTCATTTTGGCCTATTTGGTAATTTTTCCTTTTTTGTCATTTTGGCCTATTTGGTCATTTTGGCCTATTTGGTCATTTTGGCCTATTTGGTCATTTTGGCCTTTCTGGTCATTTTGGCCTATTTGGTCATTTTGGCCTATTTGGTCATTTTGGCCTTTTTGATCATTTTGACCTTTTTGGTCATTTTGGCCTTTTTGATTATTTTGACCTTTTTTTGGTAATTTTGGCCTATTTGGTCATTTTTCCTTTTTGGTCATTTTGGCCTATTTGGTCATTTTGGCCTTTTTGGTCATTTTGGTCTATTTGGTAATTTTTCCTTTTTGTTCATTTTGGCCTATTTGGTCATTTTGGTCTATTTGGTCATTTTGGCCTATTTGGTCATTTTGGCCTTTTTGATCATTTTGACCTTTTTGGTCATTTTGGCCTATTTGGTCATTTTGGCCTATTTGGTCATTTTGGCCTATTTGGTCATTCTGGCCTATTTGGTCATTTTGACCATTTTGATTATTTTGGCCTATTTGGTCGTTTTTGTCTATTCCGTCATTTTGGCCATGTCGGTCTCTGTGGCCTTTTTGACCATTTTGGCCTTTTTGGTCAAGTTTTGTCATTTATGTTGTTTACAGATAGACGGGGGATGGTATAATTAGCGATATAAAATGAAGTGAATCTTCCGTGGGCAAATACATACAAAATTAATATAATATAACCTGTAGTGCTTGCTCTATAAACAAGAGACACGCACTAGAGGTTAACCCGCGGCGCAGCCGCGGGGTAAACTCTAGTGTTTTTTATAAATTAGGATTTAAGCTATCCATTTAGAATTCCGTTACAATTTTGGAAATTGCGTGTGTCTGTCTTTGTAAGACGGAGTTATTTTTCCCTGAATCTACTTTTTGTCCATACACACCCTGTATGGACAAAAAGATTTACAAAAAATAGTTTGTAAACCACGTGTAGCGAAACAGCGAAAAAACAATAAAAATACCTCTTTCTCCTTCTACTTTAAGTTTGCAATATTTTTTTTCAAGGTACAGTGGCAGAATGAAAAGGTTAGTCACCTTAAAGTAGACTTTTAGTTGCATGAGTACAAGAAGTTGTACTGCCAACATTTTAATAAATGTTTTTTTTTAAATATAGAAACGTGAAAAAATGTACTGCTGACAATAACAGGCACTGAGATTTAACATTATAAACAAAGATGATATAATCATTACGCTTGTTTAAGAGATATAAAGTATTTTTAATTAAACTAGTAAAAATACAACTTTGATCTAAGTAATTATAAACTTTATTGTCAAATAGTTAACCAAAATTTTATGTGGAATACTCTGTTCTGTGTCTTAACTTAAAAAGGTAATATGTGTTCGCAGAACGTTAAATGAATTTTAAAATTGGCGAACTTTTTCATACCACGACTGCACATAGGTGTGTAAAATATCACTAATAAGATTTTAAATAATAAATTATATTTCTTAATATTTATTCTCTTTTCTTTCACCTTTACTAAATTATTTAGGGTCGGCACAATATGTCTTTTCCTTGCATCCTCTATTCTGACATACGTTCTGTGTCACACCACAAATCATCATGTCATCCTTCACACAATTTTTGGTCTATCTTTACATTTGTACCCGTCAATCTTCCAGTTTAACACTGTTTTTGCCACGTTACTAGTTACTTTCAACCCTCTTCATTATATGCCCATTCTTAATACTTTTTATGTACATCAGAAGCTGACTAGATATTCCTTTTCACAGACGTAAAAGATCTTTCCGCCCTCTACTGAATTATTTAGGTAATGGATATTTCTGAAAAAAGGAATAAGCAGATTTATTTTCATTTTTTATGTATTGTATTGTATTATGTTTCTTCTGATTCACCTTCCGCACATACCTTGCTTGAATATGGAACATCGATTGGAAACAGCTGCCAGAGTCTGTGTCCCCGCTATAAACCAATGAATGATCTTCGAGTCACGAGTGAATAGGTTTCAACTAGGTAAGCGTAGAGACTATAGCCGGGATAGCATAGTGGTTAGTGCAAGCGTCCCAAACTCAGAGAGAGAGATGCGCATGTAGCTCTCGGATACCGACGTCAGTCCGGTGTCCGGAGGCGCAGATATCTGTAAAATCTCCTCCCGTGATTCCGTCACAGGGGTCCACTTGGATCTGGGGATGCGGTAGAACTAAACCTTTGTTGGTCAAATGACTTTACTCTGCTTCCCGGGGTATTTTCTTGATGCGCGGAAGAACACAGGTGTAACTTCGTCTTAAGTTTCATGTTCTTCCAACCACACAAGAGCGGGCACGTGGGAGGCAGGTTTAGGTTTAGTGGTGTATTAGGGAATAACTGTACCAGAGTCACACACAAGCCGTGCGGCGCTTAATCTCACCACGCAAGGTCTAATCCCTACAAAGGGTACGGTAGTGTACGAAAAAACAAAGCGTCCCAAACTCAAAGGACGTGGGTTCAAATTCAAACCGTAACGCTTGCACCACTTAGATATATTTATATTAATGTGCATGTTGTTATAATTACCATGTTCCAAGTGTGAAAGAAAACATTGTGATGAAACTTGCTTATCGAGTTAACCGGTATATCAAACCTGGCAATCTGCATTGGACAAGCGTGGCGGGTATAGTGCCCGTTTCCTTATAAAAAAAGGAGGCCCGAGCCCAGCAGTGGGATGTTTATGGGCAGTTTTTTTATTGCACGAGTATAGCAGACAGGCAGCCGGCCCATCTGATGGAAAGCGGTTACCATCGCTTATGGACACTTGCAACACCAAAGGTGCTACAGATGCGCTGCTCCTTTCTAAAAGAAGACTGGAACCTGACACTAATGCCAGAACACAACTCAAGGTTGTTATAGCGGCATAGTCTAAATCAGATCTGGCAGCCGTTCAAACCTGGCTGTCGGTTGTTTTGTCGCCTCTTACGATAGGCCGCCTGGCCGCAGGAGATTATATTATTTCTTCATTCCTGCAGGGATAAATATATACGTTATTATAATATAATACAGGTGAACGTGCTCCATTCTAGATCGCATTGTCACTTACCATCAGGTGATATAGCTATCAAACGCAAACCAAAAAAATATTAAAAAATAATGATACGCACTTAGCTAATTTTATCACGCCTATTTAACGAGTCTTAATTGATCTTTAGGAGTATATATTTACCAACTTGTACTAATTAAGACATAACGAATATTTTTACACAGTTGCCAAAGTAAATGAAGGTAATAAACGAAGTCCCGTCATAATCCTATGGGGATAAAGATTTATTACATCTTTATATCCAAGAGTTTCCGTGTTTCGGACGTGAGGCATTTTGATAGAGTGCCTATTGATCTATGACGTCATTGCAACCTATTAATCTTCGTATAAAATGTACGGTATTGAGGATTAAAATATTTACGTAAAATTTTGTATTTTTTAACCTATCTATCCTAACTTCTTTAGTAAAATACAAAATCGCTTTGTGCGTTTATTTGTCTGTGTGTCCCCTAACTCCTCCTAAGCCACGCAACGAATGTTTAAGCAGTTTTCACCATCAGTTCATTTTCTAGTGGATGTTAATATACCTATATAATTTTACGTAACTATAACACAGCTGTTGGGCAGATCACTCCCTTCCTACAGGTCACTCACCGCGGCGTTGTCGCGGGGAAAGCTCTAGTAATATAATAAGAAATACAATATAAATAACTTAATGCATTAAAAAAATAAGTAAACAACTTAGAATTTACACTTGAAAGATATACAAATTTGCGGTAATAGAAGCTAATTTTTATTTATGATTCTATTAGCTCCAAATTTACTATAAACTGTGTCTTTGAATCTAGTACAGTATATTCTACATTGAATGTAAGTCTCTTTGTTAGACTTTCACGCCTTAACTACTCAACGGATTATCATGATATTTTTCATGGTCTTTGTCAGGGATACATGGTCATAGCATACTTAAGATCCAAAAGAACTTCGTTGATAAAACTTCAATCAGCTTTGGATTTCGTTCATTACTCCCTGTTCACGAGCGATAGAAAAATAAAGGTAATTTTCTAAAAAAAATATCGCCGCTACCGTATCTCGCCTTTTGCCCACATACATAAATTGTGCAAAGCTATATGAAATAAACTAAGAAGTGTGGACGTAACACTATTAACCGAAGGCAATGTATTGTGCAGCCTAGTATTACCAACTATGAATTTTATGATCTAAATATTTAATTTACAATATAACCTCGTACTGTAAGCCTATAAACGTTTTCCAGCCGAGCCTCCACGCTTTCTGGGGGGTGGGCGATTTATCCGCTGAGCTTGTCTAAGATGGATGCGTTACGTAAGTAAAACAGACGTTTATTGGATTTAACAGTGCAAACAGGATATTGCAAATTAAATCAAATACGATTAAAAATCACATTGTTGTAAATACTTTTATTTAGTAGTAATTTAGTTTAATTAGTTTTAAATATAGTTAGTAGTGGCAATTCTAATCATATTTTAGTTTATAAGTTATTTTTAGCTTTTGATTAAATAAACAATACCATTATTTTTATAATCGGTAGATAAACACATACGATGCATATTTCTAAGCTTACCAACTTACGCCTGTAGTTAATGTACAACGGACCACTTTGGAGTCGATCTCAGACACTAGACCATAATAAATCAAGGAAAATTCGTTTAAGAAATCTATCATGTCAGAATACTGTTACGACCGACAAAGACCAATTCACACCTGCAGTTTATAACCTTACCGCATTTGGACTTCTTTTGTTTACTTTGTGTTTAAAATTTATAATTATAAAAACATCCCATTGTGTATTGTAATCTTTATGATAGTCATTAGTCAGATGTGATTCTTGGAAATTCAGTCCACGCGGTCGAGTATTGTGTCGAGACATATTGTATTTGCACAGTATAAAGCAATGCCCCAACGGAGGGGTGACGCAGTCTAGCGATAGCCACAAGCAGAGCAAGACGTTAGTGACGGACTTTGCTCGTGTTATTAAATCGTGCATTACGTTTGCACTGGTTGTGTTCAGTTATATTTGTACCTCTGTTATAAGTGTTTGTATAGTTCTAATAAATTCTATAGTAATTCTAACGGCATTTTAATTCGAGTCCTGCAACTCGTAACAATACGCTTAGCTTCTATGTTCTAGTGAATTAGAACATAGAAGCTACGGGTAGCTAGCGGCAAAGGCTTAGCCCACTTAACCACTGAGGTCGGATAATAGATTTCCTGATACTTATTGTGCTTCTAGCTTCTAGCTTGTGTTTAGCAAGAATAATTTTAGAATAAAGAATATAATTTGTTATAGCAGGGCGGCCTGTCGTAAGAGGCAACAAAACAACCCACAGTCGGGTTTGAATGGCTGCCATAACAACGTTGAATATGTTCCGGAATTAGTGGCTCCAGTCTCTCTTTAGAGGGTGGCAGCCCATTGATAGTGTTTGATGTTACAAGTGCCCATAAGTGATGGTAACCGCTTTCCACCAGGTGGGCCGTCTGCCTGTCTGCTCAACTCATGCAGTAAAAAGAATATTTTGCCAATAATAGTAATTATATTCGCTAATAATAGCTAAAAAGAATACAGGTCTTAAATGATAGAATAATTAGTATTAGCTAAACCATAACGAAGTATGGCTGGGCGTAGCTTAAATAGTGTAACAACCCAAGTAGACGACTTTATGTCTTCACGATACCAAAATGGTGACGTATATTAGTACGATGCGGTGGGCTCTTTCCAAGTTGGCTTTGTTGAATAGTAGGTACTTGATGCGGAAACTTGGTCCGCAGCTTCCCAAACAACGGCCGGGATTTCGGTCAAATATTAACAATAGTTGCATCATTTGAACATTTCCCTTTATGATACTTTCTAGGCGTTGATTGAACTTCAATTAACTTTGGATTTGATTAATTACAGAAAAAATGATTAATTGTCCTTAATGTACCAAAATGTAAATATATTAAAGGTATACTGTGTTCTGAAATTTCTCGTTTTATTATAGTCTAGTACCTTTAAATTAAAAAGTATATCTCTGAATGCCTTTTCTGAGTCTGCAAAGTATTCTGCAGTCATTTTGGCAAAATTAAATAAGAATCTTATGTCCGTCTACTAATAGGCTTATTATCTAGGCTTATATGTAAATGAATGAATTTCAATATAAGTATAATCTATTGGCCGCTACTTATTGCTGTAGTGAATTTGCAAAAGAAAAAAGCATTTAGGGCAGGCGGCTATTTATGTAGTAATTGAAGCCTGAGAAAGTTTTTCTATGTGTATGTATTTTTTATTATACAGTCAACAAAGATCCTTAGACAGATATTAAAAAATATTTCTTAATATAGGCTTATTTATTTAAATGGGATACTATATTGTTTGAGTGCATGTTAGTTTTATTAAGGTCGCCCATTATTCAATAAAATTTATTTTGTCTAAGTAGATAGCAATTAACCAAAAGTTTATATTTATTCCTTGAAAGAATGTTTTACATGAATTTCAAAATATAAAAATCTCCTAATTGTGTGTTGAGAGACAAGAGACAGATTTTCATAACATATATAAAAAGAATAATCAGTGTTTTTGTTATTTGGCTACAAACCCCTAAAATCCACACTAATCCTACAAATAACGTAATAAACCCAAAGTGCTTTAAAGATTTTATGTGACAGTAAAAAACAACAAAGACTAAAAAATTGAACAATTTTCATAAAAATAAAAGTACATCTATATCTTTACGTTGCCTATAAAATTGTGATTGCAAGATATATAATGTTACACCAATTTAATGTAGCACAAGCTTTTGTTACTGACTGTGGTTTTAGATGGTTTTAATTCTAATTAAATTATTAATGTTACGAGTTGCGAGACTCGAATTAAAATGCCGTTGGAATTATTATAGAGTTTATTAGAACTATACAAACACGTATAACACAGGTACAAATATAACCGAACACAACAAATCCAAACGTAATGCAGAAGGCCGTAGTTCAATAAAACATCCGTCCGTCCGTCACTAATAGATTACTGAATGTACACAGGTCTCGCCTTGATCATGGTTCTCGCTCGACTGCCCCCTCCTTCAATCAGGCCATCGTTTTATACTGCACAAATGCAATGCGCCCGTATCGTAGTCGACATAATCCGAAACACCTGGCTAATTAGTCGGCCGCAGCGGCTATAAATGAGTACAATGAAACAATGGGCTGTTCGTGTAAAGTTTAAGTAAACAAAAGAAGACGACCCAAAAAGAATTACAAGTAGTTCAAAAGCCGACAGGTAATAAAATGTGTTTTGTTTCAGATATGCAGGGGGATTTTGTTTTTGTCGGGACCTGAGCTGTAACATTAATAAGTTTTCGTGGATTTAAACGCGTGTTTAATTGGAGTTTTCACTATTATTATGACGTGTCACAAGGGTCTTAATTGTATACTTACTGAAAAAGTTGCATAGACAAATACTATACAAAACATTCAAGACGTTAAAAGCAAGCTGGAACTGGCATTTAAAATTGCCGTTAAATCCGTTATAACATTTTAATTAGGTGTGACAAGAAACTTAAAAGGACTTAATTTTTGACTGATTTGATCTAAAAACAAGTATAAAAAATAAACATACTGTTTACTATAGGAGGGTGGATATAAGTATATATACTATACTATTATGAACAGCTGTCCTAGGCCCGTGACATCATCTACGCTTGACTTGACACTGCCCCGGGATTCCCGGGATACAAAATGTCGCAGCTTGTATAAAACAATGTAAACGATCGATGTACGCTGCGATTCGTTTTACCACTTGTCCATTACCATTCGTTTTTCCACTTGTCCGTTGCGATTCGTTTTTCCACTTGTCCGTTGAAGTTTCACTTCTAATATGTGTCCCAGCACACATTTCGATTTTTTAATAGCTTCAATGTACACGGCATGCTTAGAATTTTATAATCTGTACTTATATTATAAGAGGTAAAGATTGTGAGTTTGTGATGTTGTAGTGGGTATTCTTTGGATCTACTAAACCGATTTTGAAAATTCTTTCACCAGTGGAAAGCTACATTATTCCTGAGTGACATAGGATATATTTTATTGTGATTAATAAAAAGTATTTTCTTTTTATTCTGATGCTCAGCGTAGTGGGGACGGGTCAGCTAGTATTATAGATAGATAGAAAATCAAAATGATACGTCGTATAAAAACTTTACTTCGTACGTGTGTACCTACACAAATAAATGCGCAATAAATATTTTTTCAATACGTTTATTACGAGTACAACACTCGCCGACCGTTATCACAGCAAACTCGCGGCGACGCTTCGCATGTACAACACTTATCAATTTCGGTTCTAAAACATCAAAATGGTAAGCGCTTAAACTGCAATCTCAAGAGCTAATTGCATTGCAAACAAATTGTCGGTTAGCCTCTCCGTTAGTTTCAGGATTATAGCGTGGTCGTTTGCAAAATTAAATGTTCCAACATTTATTACGAAATATTCTGGTTTAATGAGTTTTAGCTCATTCCATTCTAGATTACTTTTGTTCATATGTGTGTTTCCTTTGTTTACACCCAACATGTGTGAAGTTTTACGTGAGTAATCTTAACCCTATTATGCCGGGATAGTTTGACAGAAGTAATCCCTTTAGTTTAGATGGTATGTAATTCTACTGTGATGAAGAGAAAACCTATAGCTATCAATGTGTACTTGTTAGAAGTTTTCGTATGAAACTATTTTGTGATCGTATTGTTACATGCCGACAAAAAGTGAATGCACATCTGCCTGCCATAAACATGGTTTATTAACTTTCCCGCATTTGGACTTCTTTTCTGTACTTTGTGTTTAAAATTTGTAATGAAGAAAAACATTCTATTGTTATTGTACTTGTTTTATGGTAGTCATTAGGCATGTGTGTCGAACTAATTTTTGAAAATTATTGTTTTGTGTCGAGGCATATGGTATTTGTACAGGATAAAAGGAATTCCCGAACGGAGGGGTGAGGCAGTCAAGTGAGGTTTACGATACGAGCAAGACGTACATTCGATAAGCGATATAGTGGCGGATTTTGCGCGTGTTATCGAATCGTGGAGTTTGTACTGGTCGCGTCCAGTTATATTTGTAGCTGTGTTATACGTGTTCGTGTAGTTTTAATAAATTCTATAGTAATTCCAACGGTATTTTGATTCGAGTCCCGCACTCGTAACAGTTATCGTCTTCTTAACCTTATCCTCAAGAAAATAAAATCAAAAATACGTAGTTCGTGCTATACATTCTCGTGATGTGAAAATTAAATAACTGACACTTTTGTGCAATCGAATTTATTGCATTTATTTAAAGGTAAAAATGTTACATATTTTCGGTCTGTTACCGTTTGTTAATTTCGGATATTAACAGAAATAAAGTCAATAAAAAAAATTATCGCGTAAAATCAATAAACCGAAATTGATGATAAACACAATCTCTGATGTTGAGATTATGTGTTTGTAATGTAGTATGAAAACTTCATGATTATTATAAAAAAAATATATATTAGATATACCCATATTTGATATCATATAAAATGATCTGCAGTAAATTTGTATACTGTTGAAAAATTACTGTTAGACAAAACACAGAAGAGGGATGGAATAAAAATAGGGAGGGATGGGGAGAAAGAGAACTCGGCCATTGGATCCCTCACTTAACGTACAAAACATGATTAACTTATGGCTAGCCGTTTAAGAACGATATTTTGAGAGAGCGTTGTATCACACCGATTCGGCCGTAAAGACTTTTATCGAGGCAATGATTCCAGCATCGTGCTACCACATCATTTAAAAATAATGAACATATTACTCTTATATGTTCGTTATCATATATCTATATCTATTTCTCATATGGATGCTAGATAAAACAAGTTTTAAACCACCCACACTGATTGTGTTCTTTGTTTTCACAGCTGAGTTATTACTTCCCTTTTAGAACGATTGTAAGCAAAGAAGCTAGACAAAAAGGCTTGCAAACTTTGAGTCCTTCACTTTTTCAACTTCCTGTTTTCAGTTCCAACGTTCCCGCCAAGAAAGGAAACACTTCCTCACTAAAGAAACTTAAATAAAAGTTTGTTTAAACTTGTTTTATTTTCATATTTGAAAGAGGATTTAAAGTACTTTACAGTAAAATAGCTCAGTTTATTTAAACTTCTTCAACTGTATCATAATGTTATGCAATAAAGTACATACTATTTGTTTGTCGTTTGAAATAAAACTATAGGAATTAAATATAATTAAATAAAATGTAGTGAAAATCGTCGATTGTGTTCTTATAACGCCCTACAAAATAATAGTTTGACTGACAAGAAGTTTTTGTGACACCTCGTCATATTACAGTAAACCGTTGAAATTATGTAGAATAGAATAGTTTTTATTGCACAAAAGACAATAATACACATAAAACATCTCCTTTTCCATCACTTTGAGAATTATTTTTAACACAGAGCTCTTTGTAGCTTGAATATAGTAGACAGGTAGACGGCCTGATGGACAGCAGTTATCGTCGCTTATGGACATTTGCGACCACAGGTTATCCGTGCAGGAACGCAGAAAGAATACACTATGCTTAAACAACATAAGTTATGCTGATGACATGGTGCTCTTGAGCCCCTCGATCAGTGCGTTAAGAAAGCTGCTTAGTATTTGTGAAGGCTATCCTGCTAAGCATGGCCTAAAATACAACGACAACAAGACGCAGATGATGGTTTTCCGAGCAGGCAAGGGTCCGGAGATTACATTGCCTGTATTTTTGAGCGGGACTGAGCTCAAATATGTAAGTCAATTTAAATATTTGGGACACATACTTGCGGAGAATCTCAGTGACGACTTAGACATAGAGCGCGAGCGCAGAGCTCTGGCTGTGAGGTGCAATATGATCTCGCGTAGATTTTCGCGTTGCAATGGACAGGTGAAAGTGACATTACTTAGAGCATATTGTCAAAGCCTCTACACCTGTCAACTCTGGGTGAAATGCTCCAAGAAAGCTTTGGGTACCATTAGGGTACAATATAATAATGCATATCGTACCCTAATGAAACTGCCTCGATTTTGCAGCGCTTCGGGCATGTTCGCCGAACAGAGAATTGCAGATTTCTATGCGATTAGGAGGGCACGCATAGCGGGGCTCTGGGCTCGCCTCCGTGCCTCGGGCAATGGGATTCTCCGCATGTTCTCAGACTGCATTGAAAACCCTATTTTTAGGAGCTGGCTTTCTGTGCACCGGGACTTAAAGGCATAACGTACGAATTGAATTTGAATTGGAAAGGACATACTATTTAATTATTATTATACATGTATGTCTTTCAAGACCACGGGCCATAAAAATGGCCCGGACTTTTGGAGGGCTTGCGTGGAGCCATGGGGAGGCCAACACGTAGAGGCCCGGCGATTATCCCTGTCTACACCATATAATAATGCACCCAAGGACAAGCCCCGGCCAGTGTAGGACTATTGTGGGAAATCAAGACAAAAAGTACTATTATTTTATTTATTATTATTTTATTTTTAATTTAATTTAATTTTTAATTGTAACATTTTATGCTGTGAATTGATATGGGTTATTTAATGCCTGAAATAAAGAATTATTATTATTATTAATACAATTTCCTGCGGCCGGGCGGCCTGTCGTAAGAGGCGATTAAAACCCTACAGCCAGGGGCATTCGTCCGACTGGATGGCTACCACCCCTGGTCTAAAGTATGTCGCCATAAGAACCTTGAATTGTGTTCCAGCATTAGTGACCAGTTTCAAGTCTCCCTTAAGAGAGCAGTAGCGCATTTGCACCACCTCAAATGTCCATAGACTATGGTAACCGCTTTCCACCAAGTGGGCCATATGCCTGTCTGCTGAACTCCTGCAGTAAAAAAAAACTAGAGCTGTCAGCAACGCGCTGTCGGCTTCGAAGAAATTTTATGACACCCTTTTTAAAATCGCATATTGTAAAACTGTGGGAAAACCTAAGCTGGAAACTCATTCCAAATCCCCACGAATTCCTTTTGCATTTGTAGGTAATATTAGTATACATGGATATAAATTACATTAAAAGATCAAAAAATAAGTGCCTATAGATAAATGTGAGAGTAACATACTTTGATTTCAAAGAACACGGATTCGTGCGCGTTCTGAACAAGCTTTGTTGTGCAAACTCGCAAAGTTACTTCTTTGTTCCCAATGCTTCTCGAAGTTGTGACAACATTGATAATAGGACACAATACCTATTGTTACAAGATGAGGGGGTTCAGAGACGAATTTGAAGTCATAACGCACACGCGAGTTGTGATTTTTCGTATTTGTGACAACGTTTGACCCAATTTGTAAACAAATTTCTTCTTGGAGTTTAGCGTTTCTGGCTGTAAACTCCACGAATTGAGGTTAATTTGGAAGTTTAGGGTTTAATTGTTAAATTCCCTTTACTTAACTATGCGCAAGTTAACTGGCTGTGGAAGATTGAATAACGGAAGCCTTAATGAAGCCTCATCTGGCTAAAAATAGACAAAAATAACTTGTATAAACCGCGCGCAGAAGATTTGTCGATGACTATTTACTATTATTGTATTGTATTACGTACTATTATTGTATATACTTATTATGTAAAGTATTTGCAATAATAAATTTATTGCAACAACTATTTATGTAACATTTTTTGTCAACCATACTGACCATCGACGCGTGACATCATGAGGCTAAATATATATGAGGCAAACCTTCTGCGCGCGGATAGTACGTTATTTGACACAATAGTATAGTGATCGTACGTTTCTATTTAGTGATGTCATACAAAACTCAACTAAGTAGTAAGACCCATTGAATTTATAAGTACAGATTTCATGGTTATTTAGTAGTTTGCGATGTAGTTTTAGTTAGTTAATTTTCAAAATATAGTAATTTTTATGTTTTACTTTGCACCGACTTCAAGATGTTTTGGATAATATATATTAATAATAATAGCTTAAGAAATAAGTTATTTTATACATTTTAGTTTTTTCGTTTTTGAAGTCAGTTTTTTTAAACGAAGTTTTTAAATTTTATTTGTTACTTTTTAGACTTTTTAGTGTCTAGCTATGTATGGGTGGACCTACGAATGGAGCCGCGCTTCTTAAAAAATATAGGTCCCAAGAACCGGGAACAAAAAAATGATCGTAAAATGAAAACTACTGGACCAAACTATGTCAATTTTTTAGGGGACCACATGGCAGCTATTTCGCGTCGAACAAAAAAAAAACACGTAAATCGAATCATAAATCACGGAGTTATCGGCGAACATACATAAAAAAAAACCAAAAAAAAAGAGATCCCGACGAATTGAGAACCTCCTCCTTTTTTCGAAGTCGGTTAAAAACAAATTTTATACACACACACAGGGATAATAGGGAATAGGAAGTAGTAGTCGAATTTCCAGTCAACGACGTGGACATCTCAGTGTTATTGAAAAATTAATAAAAAGAAAAATCAACTAATTGTATACCCATTCTAGCTATCTAAGACGGATAATATGGGATCCACAGACGTAGTGTAGTTATAAAAATATGCACAAATTAGAGGCAGGTGGTACCTTAGCGACTGAGTCTTCTCGGCTTATTTTCATACATACATTTGAATAGCGTCAGTTTTTTTTTTATGTAGCCCAGCTCTTCAGCTCACTGACACAATACCGCTTTACGCCGCGTGTCTCCGCAAGCCTCGTTATTTTGCCCGCGTAGTATATATAAGTGACTATACAAGGTGTATATTCAGTGAAATGCGGTGAAGTGCTAGCTCGCTACACCAGTGCTAACAAGCAACTTGGTTTTAGATCCTAAAGCGTCAAATCCTTTCGGATGTTGTGGTTTTACGTGGATATATAATTCAAATATTAGAGTGTATCTTGCTCTTAGTAAACCGTTTGAGAGTTAGGTTCCCATTCTTTACAAATCATGATTACAATTAAAATTTAGATCAATTAATTTATAAAATATATGTATAAGATAAATTATTTTTCACTCTTTGATATACTCTTTCACAGTATAGCCGTAGTAGTTTACTGAATAATACAATCGCGTTACATTGGAATGAAGTAGGTTTGAATCCCGATCGCATACCCGTAACATGCTCTATTTAGGCAAATCTTTTGACCTAATGGGTATATGTTGATGATGTAAGAATACGTCGTCAGAAACCTGAACACTAAATTGACCAGTGTGTGCAACCTCTTCATCCCCGTTGGACAGACGTAACATGTAATATGGTCCTCTAAAATGTAAAAGGAGAGAATAACATTGTCATTTTAAATTACATGAAAATATGAATGTCCAATTGCGTCACATCTTAATAATGAAAGCTACACGCGCAAATTAGACGATTTTAATATGCAAGAATAAAATTAAGAAAAACAAAAGAAAACCTTATTAACCACATTAAAATCTTTTTTTTTGAGATTCCAACAAGTACGTAATATAGAAGAGATAATTCGGACCAGGAAATTCCAAGAATGCAATTTTTAGGATTTTTGTCATAAAATACTACGGGACGCGCATACGGACTCTACCTCATAGGTGGCGGGGAAAACGGGGGTACTTTTCTACCTGCTTAACATTCGATAAGTTAAATTTGGTAAGTTCTTTACCATAGAAATGGTAAAGAAAAGAGTTAGGAATGAATAAAAAAATTATCACTTTTGTTGCTTATAACTTCTTTAATTTTTAATTTAGGGCAAAAAGTTATATAAACATATTTGTAGGCAAAACAATTTGCTACAAATTATTACTTGACAAATTTTTTGTAAGACGCATAGTTTCCGAGATATCGCGAAAAAAGTGTTTTCACCACTTTTTCCAAGATGGCGGCCGGGGGACAAGGGTGGCGACCCCACAAACTTGAGGTTAAGCTTCTATTGACCCCCCACATATGTCCCAAAAATAAAATTGTGTCCTCTAACAAATGCAAAGCTCATGTAACATTTCAATGGAGTATAAACGTATATGAGTAAAACTCAATACAGTGCTAGCTTATAACCCGAGATGATACTCATGATATTTTTATCCCGATAAATAATGTTTTTTCCCTAACATAGATGGAGCACCAAAAGAGCATGAATAGCGTTACAAATGTGATGTAGACATGTGGGTACATGTCATTCAATACGTAGGTATTAGGTACTTCAAATCAGGTGGGATTGTGACTTTTCTTTATGTTTTGCTGTGCAATTGTCTCCGCTATATTGACTTCGCTTCTTTGTAACCGTAGAGAATTTAAGAAGAAACTTAAGTATTGATGGTTTATATAACTATATATAAAACATCTAATATTTTTTTTAGGTACGTAACATAGAGCTGTTTACTTCCTTGGGGTTTTCACGCAGCGTGAAAGCGGGGAAAATTCTACTGTATAAGCAAATTAATACGAATAAAAAGCATCGTGAGACACAACCATTGTATAAACGCTGTCTATTTCCAGTAAAGCAAGTCATAGAGCAGCAAATAAGTAATAACAAATGTTTTGAAAGCTTTCTAACATTTCACGCAAAAGGAGTGCCCTAATCTGATTAAGCTATTACTCCATTATTGCAGAGTAGCAGGTGGAGTAGTGTTGTTGTTTTAGAACTACTTGTAGTTTGTAGATACCGTCCGAAATTTCTAACAGCTTGTTAATAACAACTGTGTAAAGTGTAATTTGTTAAGAGTTTGGAACACCAAAATATTGTTACATACCGTCAAAGAAATGCGTACACTTGCCCGTCGCAAAAACGCAGTTTATTGCCTTCTTTGATTTAGGAGTTCTTTTGTTTACTTTGTGTTTACATTTTGTTATTCAGAAAAGTATGCTTTTGTTATTGAACCTTTTTATGACTGTCATTAGTGTCGAACCAATGCTTGCCGTTATTGCATTGCTTCGAAGCTTGCCAGGTGTGTGGATTAACTCAGTGAACGTGGTCCTTTGTTCTATTATACAGTTTAGTATAAATCAATGCCCGAACGGAGGGGTGAGGCAGTCAAGAGACGATTACGATACTAGCGAGACGTGTGTAGTACTTTCGATTAGCGATATAGTGACGGACTTTGCGCGTGTTATTGAATCGTGCAGTTTATACAGTTATACTTGTACCCGTTATATACGTGCTTGTACAGTTCTAATAAACTCTATAGTAATTCCAACGGCATTTTAATTCAAGTCCTGTGTAGCTCGTAACAATATTAACAATAAAGTATCAAAGCTTCAATTAGAATTTTAAATACTTAGGCATTAGTTTAATCAAGATGCTATGTGCAAGTTGTTCTGGTGTATTGATGGTTGTTCTACGTGCGATGCAGATATGAAGACTTATCAGATTTAAATACCGATGTGTGATACCCGTTAATTAGTCTCGCATACAGTCTCGCATATAGTCGGTAGATTATTCGACCCTGTAAAATTAGTAAAGGGTAGGTACTAAAGGGGGAGAGTTTATGAGCTGATGATATTATTAATATGTAATTGTATAGGTATTATGCAATACACGTGGAGAATTAAACAGTTTACACTTTAATGTTTATCAAACTATATATAAACATGATTTATTACAGAAAACTATAATTATAAAAAAAGACGGTGTGCGTCTCGGGACGCCCGACAAGAGTGATAACTTAAGGTGCCATTCGAACCTCAGCTGCAGGCTGCGGATGCAGGTAGCACACTCATGACACGCAGCCGCTGCTTGCATTCGCAGCCGGGAGTGATTCCGTAGCTGGCTGCAAGTCGCTTCCAATATTTCAGAATGTCGGACGTGAGGAATAGTTGTGAGAATAGTTTGATGTTATATCTTTTATAAGATGACACGTTGTCATTGTTAACTAGCCAGAGAAGAGTAGCCACAAGTCCTTGAGTAGCCTGTTGTAGATCCACTGATGGAAGTTATTCAATACTAATTAAGAAACACTTGAAGTATGATGACGATCAGTTTAGGAATTATTGTCGATTTAATAAGGTTGAAGTGACGTAACTACGTGCGGTCTGCGATCGGCTGCGGCTGCAAGTCGAAGCAGCGCTTGCAGCCGAGGCTCGGCAGCACGTGCAGCCGCAGCCGCGTTCGAAATGTTTTCACAGAAATCTATACTACTACATAGAAAACCAGTCGTACAGCCACAGCCGCCGCATGTGCTGCCTGCACCCGCAGTCTGCAGCCGAGGTTCTAATAGCACCTTTAAAGTAATCTACCGTGACAGAAACGGGAGCCAGACGCACTGGCGGCATAACGCGTTACGTAACGAAGCGATTTACCCTCCCATAAGAAGTTATCACTTACAATTGACATTATCAAAAAGTTGTATTAAGATTAAATATATTAAATTATAATAGTATTTAGATTAAAAAAAAACAAAGACATTAAAACTAAAATATACTATGTAGCAGATCACTGCCAACGGGGAGCTTGCCCAGAAGGCTGGCTGAATTGCCACGCTGTATGGCAATACTTATTTATTGTGCGCAATTCTCTATAGAGAAGAAAGAGCATAAATATATTTATTTATTCATTGTAGTCCTTGTAGGGTTGCTACAACAAAACAAGCAAGTTACATATTACAGATATTTTTTAGAGCTTAATAATTATATAGGATGTGGATGGGTAGTAAAATATAGAAACCAGATATTTGGCTAACAGCTATATGATAGCATCATCCCTTATCCGGAATGTGCAGGTATCAGGGATATGACAACACACCTCAGGGATTACAGATATGAGTTATTGTACAGATCGTGTTGAAATACGACGTGTTGGGGTTATTAATTTTTTTAATTTGTCACAGCTGTAGGTAGAGGTATAAAGGCGAGTAGTTACTTTCGAGTAAAAAAATTGTACTACATTTCGATATCTCATTTTTTATCCAAGATCTTTGCAGAAGCCAAACTGGTTTACTAGAAGATGTAGTGTGATAAAGACTATAAGCTCCTTTTAAATTTTTTCACTCACTTGATCTTTTTGGAACAAAATATTTTTTTTTTAGTAAACTGCAATGAGTGGGAATAATGATCTATGCCTAACAAGATTTATGTATTTATAAGTAAACATCTCGACATGCCCCCTTTTTGTACGAAGGAGCTGAGAGGTTTTATTGCAGACTATTATTGGGTGATTATAATTCTTAGTATTTTTCCGTCCATGGTAATAATAATTATATTATTACCAGAAACAAAGTATTAACTTTGTTTCTTTTGTACATACACTGTGATACTTAAACTAGTTTCACCATTGAGAAGAAGCTGGTGCCTAAATTAGGTTATAACAGACGTTGTCCTGCTCTAAAAAATATAAATCTAGAACCCGATTCCATAATAGACTTTAATATTTTTACACCTTGGGTTACATTATTGAAGTTTTAGTAGAGATCCGTAATTTACTATATATATACAGGAATAATGTAGCATTCTAATGGTGAAAGAATTTATAAAATCGGTCCAGTAGTTTTTGAGTTATTTTGTTACAAGCATGAAAGATACAAATCCTTCCTCTTTATTATTATTAATATAGATAGCATTGATGTATATATAACAATATACATATTAAGCCTTAAGGTTGATTCTGGACTCTAATTATAATGAAGTATTCCTAATTGCTGCTACAAAATCAGCCAGTTTAACATTTTTAACAAAAGGAAATGTCCAGATAATTGACATACAAATGAACGTAACAAGCTTAATGGATTTTAGAAGGCACTGGAACATTTTAATTGTTTTTCCGGCGCGAATTTTAACAAGCCAGCCCGGGAGTATTTTGGTGAGCTGTCCTTTAATATGTTCCAATTTGATTTTGGATTGAATTACGATTTCAATTACTGTATATTTTCGATTGACGGGACATTTGACTTTATTGGTTATTAGAACAATATTGAAAAGGTCTATGATTTTTTTGTCAAGCTGGCACACCAACAGGCAAATGGCTCATCTAATTGAAAGTGGTAACTTCCGGCGCTGCCACGGACTTCTGTAACATTAGAAGCGTTGCCAACACGTGGCCGGTCTAGAAGACATTTTATAAAACCCTTCTTATATGTCCGTATGTCATGGCCCAGAGAGAAATCTTCGGCGGTAAGTTACTTCCTGGTCGTTATTGTACCACCGTAAAACCACCCATTAGTATGGTATCGTCGATTATACGAACAGTATGACACTGGACGGAGTCGAAGTGGTTGGTCTAGTAATCAGGTGCTCGGATGGGACGCGATTTTCTTATTCTTGGAGCGAATCATGCTTACAAAGAAGGAGGCGGAGCGGGAGTATCAGCGTAAGAGACTGCTTAACTGCCGCCTAAGGAGGACGCGTTTGCGCCGGAGCTCATTCTTATACCTTCGGCCGCCGTGAGCGGGCGGTGAAAGGGTTCTCACCCGCTGTTATACCATTGAGATCAGGGCTCACCGTGTATTGCGCGCGCTCATCCCCTCCCGTGGCACGCGTTACAAACTGTCCCACGCTGTAAATAGCTTGAAGACGCTGTATGCGTAATTCCCGCAATGGAAGAGGCCGATGGGCCACCGCTTACCAGGGCCCCGCGGAGTGGTGATACTGTGTACCCGTGGCCCTGGTATTAAAGTGAAGGAAGGATCACTAAGGGGTTTTAGTGTGTATTCCTGACCGTGGTGTGGCAATAGCATCTTGTATGAGATGCTAGTGCCACTCCGACCTAGTGAATCCCACACACTGGCCATGATGTTTTTCCTCACGTGGCTGATGGTCTTCAATTAGACTACTCATCGTTAAAAAAATAGCAAACAAGTGTTATTAACTGCCTAACTCGAACTGGAAGTTAATCGCCTCTACAAAACAGTTAAAACTATCACTATTTTGTCAATTACTTACAAAACCATAAAAAGTAGTTTTAGTAGTCGGTCAAAACTATTCCAGAAGCATTTTGACCTTACCATGAGACTGACGTTGCCTCAGTTATTAACAAAAAACAAACCAAAAAAATAACAAAATTTAATTATGACAATATTCTTAGGGTTTTCTATTATGGCATAGAAATTTTGAAAGGATTAGAATATGTTAAGATTTCATAGAATGCTAACTAGTAACACGGCTAAATTTCACTGAAAGGACAAACCGGGTTTTTCCAAATTACGTCACGTAGTCATCGATGTGAGGCTTTATGGGCGTTGACGGCATAACGAGGTCAACCTCATGTCAAATAAATATCCCTTAAGCAAATATTTGTCCGCCCACGCAGCTATTCTATGAGCTGGACAAACACAGCAGTGAAATGGAAGGGCGTTTTTCAAGGCTGTGCCTACGCATACTTAATGATGTCGAGTGGGTTGCCCTTATAAGCCCGCCATAGTTCTCAACTAATGACTTGCGAGTTCGAATCAAAAACTTGGAAGCCGGAGTTTTGGTGGTAACATGTAAATATGCTAAGACTCGGGTATCGTATCCGAACGCGCCGTCCTTTGCTAAAGTCTCCGAAACTATTTGTTTGGCAAGCCAATAAGATTCATTCGCTTCGCCGACCATGTGTTTTGGTATTCCATGTGCAAAGTTAAATTTAAACATTATACTAGGATATGCCCGCGCCTTTGTCCACGCTTAGTTTGAAATTCCCACGGGATGCCCGGAACGCAAAATACCGCAGCATTAAAAAAGAATGTGAGCTATAATTTTAGTGAAAACTGTATCGGAATAAGCTATTTTTTAACGCACCCGAACACCGCTCCCGGGAAGTTTTATAACATTAAATTTGTTATCCATCAGTGAAAAAATCACATTGGAATTCGTTTTTTTTTGTATCTGACCCAGAAAAATCCCCGCGGATATAAAGCATCGCAGAGTTTAAATGTTCAAACACGTTGACTCGTGGGCGCGGTGGCGAGCGCGGTCGTGAAATATCAAACATATGGCGTAATATCCAAGTGTTGACGTACGAAATGCACGCGCGGTCTAAGTAACGTCCACCGCGCCCGCGCCCGCTACCGCGCCCGCCACCGCGCCCGCTACCGCGAGTCTACGTGAATGAACACTTAGTCTAAGAATTTGCTGTCGATCAATGAAAACCGCATCGAAATCGGCCCAGTAGCTTTTCCGTGAATCTTGAACAAATAGACAAACAGACAAGAATCCAAAAAAATGTATTGTGTTCTCCGTCGTTTATAAAGTCTATTCCAGTTGTATTCTTAGCTTCAATGTAAAACATTATTACTTATTATTTATTGAGACTTATTTTGTCTGAAAACCAATTTTAACAGAAATATAAGGGATTTGAATTCATCTGGTCACGCCATCATTCATCAAGAGACATAAAAAATGTGTCTTTTTTATATCTGGATTACCGTTGATAAGCGGTTACCGTTTCCTATGACTGTTTGCTAATGTTTAGGCTTTTGTTAATAATAATACACTTGTAAATACTTTACAGTATAAATACACTTGGGTTTTTACTCAATTCAGAAAGTCTATAATATAAAAGCGATCGGGGTCGCTGGTAATGGTAATTTTATACGAATCAGCGAAATATAATATATTTCATTGCAAGGAACAGAACTGAAATGACACGAAGATATTTAATGACATAGAGTAATTCAAATTTTTGTTTATATGGCTCACTTTGGTTGATTGGTTCATTTTTTTTTATTGCAGGAGTTCAGCAGACAGGCAGACGGCCCACTTGATGGAAAGCGGTTACCATAGACAGCGCCTATAGACATTTGCAACACCAAAGATGCTAAAAATGCGCAGCTGCTCTCTTAAGGGAGACTGGAACCTGATTACTAATGCCGGAACACAACTCAAGGTTGTTTTGGCGACATACTTTAGACCAGGGGTGGTAGCCATCCAGTCGCTACCACCTGGCAGTGGGTTGTTTTGTTGCCTCTTACGACAGGCCGCCCGGCCGCAGAAATTGTATTCTTTCTCCGTTCCTGCACGGATAATGAAAGACAAAAGTGAACTGTCTAATTTCAGCTAAACACAGGCAGTAATTTATAAAATTATATAGATTTTCAAATAATTCAAATTAAGAACTCGAAGCGAAACGGCAGAATAATCAAACTCTTTAAAACAATGACGGAGGGACATTTGTAACAAAAGAAACCTATTTTAGCATTCAACGCACTTGCTCTCATTACGAGGGGCTTTGTCCTGTTATTTATGAGTTACGTGCACTTTTTACCCGGCCGGCAGACGAGGACGTTTCATTAAAACAGTAATAGAGCGTTACCATATTCACTTTTAACGAAATGAAATTCGTGTACGGATATATGTATGTAATTATACATTTAGACATTACTATGTCTCTATATGAATACCAGCTTACAAGACCACTAATCCAGAAGGAAATTTAAATGCTTATACACAAATGTGGGTAAATTAAGAATTTTAAATTGTATTTATATTTAACCAGAGTTTAACCCGCGGCTACCCCGCGGGTCAATCAATCTCTAGTGCGTGCTTCTTGTTTAAAGAGCAGGTGTTAATACAGGTTACATTGAACTAAATTTTCATGTTAGTACTATTTGCACTCAGAAGATTAATTTCATTATATATCGCAAAATTACAGCAAAACCGATGCAGTATTCCTAGTAGTTTTCCGTGAAAGCTTAACAGAAAGACATATCGAGTTACTATAGCATTTTTTATAGACGACGATTTATTATATCTATAAACTTGAGAAATGATTGGTCTCATCCAAACTTTCATTCTTTATTTCAAACCGTCCTAGTTATACTTATCTATCCCCTTCTATGTAAACAACATAATAGACAAACATGACAATAATGACTAAAAGGACAAAAAAGACGAAAAGGATAAAAAGGACAAAAAGGGCAAAAAGAACACAAAGGGCAAAAAGGACAAAAAGGGCAAAAAGGACAAAAGGGAAAAAATGACTAAAAGGGCAAAAAGACAAAAAGAACGCAGCGGTCAAAAAGGACAAAAATCGAAAAGGTTAAAAAGGACAAAAAGAACACAAAGGGCAAAAAAGGACAAAAGGGAAAAAGGACAAAAAGTGCAAAAATGACAAAAAGGATAAAAAGGACAAAAAGAGACAAAAAGAACACAAAGGGCAAAAATAATAAAAAGGATAAAAAGGACAAAAAAGGCAAAAAGAGACAAAAAGGGCAAAAAGGACAAAAGGGAAAAAGGACAAAATGACAAAAAAGTATAAAAACAACAAAAAGAGCAAAAAGAAACAAAAAGAACACAAAGGGCAAGAAGGACAAAAGAGCAAAAGGACAAAAGGGCAAAAAGGACAAATAGGACAAAAAGAGCAAAAAGTACACAAAGGGCAAAAAGGACAAAAAGGGCAAAAAGGACAAAAGGGCAAAAAAGACAAAAAGAATACAACGGTCAAAAAGGACAAAAAAGACGAAAAGGATAAAAAGGACAAATAGAACACAAAGGGCAAAACGGACAAAAAATACAAAAAGCACAAAAATGACAAAACACAAAAAGGGCAAAAGGACAATAAGGGTAAAAAAGACAAAAAGGGCAAAAAGGACAGAAAATACAAAAAATACAAAAAGGGCAAAAGGTCAATAAGGACAAATCGGACAAAGATGACCAAAATTACGAAAATGGAAAATCACATAAAAACCTATCTCACTTTTTGGGATAACCTTTACATTAATCTATACCAAAATCTATCCCATTATCCGGGATAAAAGGTATCCCTTGTCCACCCTCGGTATTAAAATTACATGTATACCGAATTTCAACTAAATCGGTCCGATCGTATTTTCGGTAAAAGCATAACAATCAGAAACACAAATATATTTTTATCCCGGAAACTATCCCATTTTTCGGGATAAAAAGTATCCTATGTTCATTCTCGATGTCGAAAATATATATATATATATATATATATATATATATATATATATATATATACTGAGTTTCAGCCAAAGCGGTCCAGTAGTTTTTACGTGAAAACGGAACAGACAGACAGACAGACAGACAGACAGACAGACAGTTGGACAGACAGACAGACAGACAGAGTTACTTTCGCATTTATAATATTAATAGGGACTAGCTGTGCCCGCGACGTCTGCGTGGAATTTGTTTTACAAAACCCACCGATTTTGAAACATTAATCATTGATGATGATGACTCTTAGCGTAATGATGTATAGCTTATAACCTTACTCGATAAATGGGCTATCTAACACTGAAAGAATTTTTCAAATCAGAGTACTGGTCTGATTTCTTTCCTGAGATTAGGGCGTTCAATCAAACAAAAAACAAACTCTTCAGCTTCATATTAGATTAAAAAATATAGTATAAGATATAGGAAATGGTTTCATATTTAACACAATTTTATAGGAACGTCCAAAGTTAACTTTGGTACCCACACTAAGGTCCCGTATAAAGCCCGTGTGGCGAGCCCCCAGTGGACATGGCTTCAGTTATAGGCGTCTTTCTCTCTTATTGTGTGGTATTATCATAACTAATAACTACGTGTCCAGACGAGTAAGAATCAAAATAATGTATATGGGAGTGGAAGTATAAATTAATGATGTATGTTGTTGGAAATGATCGGAATATATATTTTAAATAATACTTCCTTTTTAAAGAAACTATTATTTATTACTTTGTAAGCTAAAAACGCTTAATAGTACAATGAGCAGGGCACAGAGAGAAGGCTAGTGTTGCCAGATGTCATTTGGTAATACCCACCTATGGGCAAGCATGCTTCTGTGCATGTGTGTGCTTGTGTATGTATGTTTTTGATTATGTGCGCGAAAGTATTTCAGTTAACAACAATTAATAAGAAATTATTAACTAACAGAAAGTAACATTTTTTCAGTGTTTTTATATATGATAGGGTACCATAAGGTAACAAACATAAAATTAGTGATTTTGTTTTGGTGATTATATCGTGTGTATTATATTTGAATATATTAATTCTCATTGTATGTGCTTCATGTGAATAAAAAATTTATATTGCATTATATTGTAAATAACCAATTACATACCTTATGAAGCTATTAAAAAAAAAAAGAATATTTAAGAGTGAGTGAATCACCTCTTTACATTCCACTTAAATACTCGATCCCGTTAGTTAATTTTATTCAATATAAAAGGAAACGTGAGGCACTAGTGTTGCAGCACTAATGCACAACGTCCATTTTACTTAATTATTTCGCTCCAAGAAATATGATAAGAAATAAATTTCCACTATATCGCCGCTGTTTCATTGAATAAACGGCGAGAACTTCATAGAGCAGAATTTTCTTTCTCGTTTCTTTGAATTTTTCGGTTCTTTTTTTAAACAGCTAGCTAGCTTTTTCGTTTTTAATGATTTCTTTAGAAAAATGTTGGAAAGGTTCTATCGACAATAATAAAAATAATGCTATTACTTTTCAAACTTTTGGGATAAGTATCTTGTTGACTTGTTGATATTGAATTGATGATTTTATCTTAAGGGTATAACTTTATACCTCCAGGCCTTTTGTTGTCGGGAATGGTGGTGGACCACCGTGATCGTGGCTAATTCCATGCTTGACTTTTCTCATCTAAATTTTAATGGAAATATTTCACGGATTGTCTTACTACTAGGCTAAAAAGCATTTTCATGCCAACAAAAGTTTAATTTCAATTGGTTTTTTGTTGAATGTTTTTATGCAGTTATATTTATGTAGTTTTTCTTTGCTCCATTAAGGAAGTACAAATTATTACGATGTTGGGACATGTATACCTTGAAAAAATAATTGTAAAACAGCGTCAGGTTACAGGGAAGGACGACTATAAAGCAAAATCCTTAAATGCGACTAAAGATAAAACAACTAAGAGAAAATAGACAAGTTATATTTACGAGTTTAGTAGTTTCCGACAAAATGACTGTGAATAATAATGGTACGTAGATGGATCGCCAAACACTATAATTTAAAAAAACTTTTAGATACACATAAAACAACCTACAGTCAGGTGGTAGGTTATTTACACGTCTGGATGGTTACCACTCCTGGTCTATAGTATGCCGCCATAAGACCCTTAAGTTATGTTCCGACGTTAGTAGCCAGGTTCTAGTCTTCTTTTAGAGAGAGGCAGCACAGTAACAACTCTGGTGTTGCAAATGTGCAAAGACGATGGTAATCGCTTTCCATCAGGTGGGCCATCTGTCTGTGAAACTTATGCAATATATAAGCTTTCTTAAAAAGGATTATAAATACAAGCTTTTGAGATCCTGGATACCATGTAGCCACAGAGTGCTAGCCAAGATAAGTAAAATGAGCCCAAACACGACGGGTCTATCTTGTTTCGTACAGGAGTTCCTATGGCCACGTTCCGACTCCATCATCACATCAGCTCCATTGTCACGCGATATATATGCGTGCAAAATTTCAGCTCAATCGGAAACCAGGAAGTTGGTCAAATTTAACTTGCAAGATTCCCCCGAATTTACATACATACTCGTACATACATCCATTGCAAGTTGAATAAAAGCTTGTAAAAAACACATATCTAGTTTTAAGGGTTTTGTACGAAGTCAACGTCTAGAAGTAGCGTAAACCTATTAAAAGCAAAAAATATCTAGATATTTTTTATCGGTATACGTAACTAATATGAAATGTAAAAATATGTTTGAAGATACCGATTGGCATCATAACCACGTCGAAGGAATTCGTGTCCTCTTTGATGTGAGAAAATGTATCGCATTATCATATAAAAATAAAAGGGACATTATGATGTGCATATATTGACAGTCTATTAACATTCTGTATATATTGATCATATTTTTAAAAACATGATATCAATCAACCTATAAATATGTATTTAAATTTGTTTGGGTGTGTACAGTTTGTACAGCAAAATTTATGCATTAACTACTCAACTGATCATTATGAAATTTTGCTTACATGTTGTCAAGGATATAGAAGAATATAGGATACCTTCCACCCAGAAAAAATTTACTGTTTACGAGAGATAGGAGAATAGCTTTTAGACAACCGTTGTACAAACATTTGTAGTATAATTTTGAAACGTATGCATCCCACTACATCGAGCCACTTCGCTCATGTACGCAACGGTTCTCTAGAAAGTTTCTCTTGCGCACCGTGGGGATTTGGAATGAACTTCCAGCTGAGGTTTTCAAACAGCGCTTTGATGTGGGATTCTTCAAAGGTGTCATAAAATTTCGTCGACGCCAGCGGCGTATTAGTAACGCATCTGGTGTTGCATATGTCTATAGGCGACGGTAGACACTTTCCATCAGGTAGGCTATCTGTCCGTAAAAAATATAAAATAATTTCTAAAACAGTATTCATACAAAAGAGCAGGCATCTAAATATCTTTCCTATCATTTCACTTCTAACGGTTCATTATAGACATCATTTTAATTAAAATTTAAACAATAATTTATAAGCTAATGAATTCGTTAAAATTGTGACGTCATAAGGCAGTATTCTCATACAAATCAAGGAGGCTGTGACGTTTGTTCGACGATAAAAGCGTCTCATTTGATTTGACTGTCAAATGTCAAATGCCCAACTACTTAATTGTAATTGATAATAAAAACAATATTAATCTGAACGACATCGCAGGTTTCGTATTAATAAATTAATTTAGTATTTCTAAATCAAATGATTAATACGAAACCGTTTATAGATACAATTTAATTTATAAAATTTCACCGATCTCAGTGAAAACGAGTTTCAATATCCGCTTAACTCTTTCAATTTACAGACAGACTGCGGCGTCCGTGCCATTTAGTATAACATTAACATTAATGTTATAACTAGGACCTATTATTATTATTATTACTTTGGTTTATATCGTTTTTGCGATTTGACTATACAGGAACTCTAAAAAACATTTCATCGAAAATATTCCATAACCAAAAATTAAATGGAACTTTTAAAATTCGATTTTGTTTGAAATAATTTACTTGTACCGTCTTTATTTTTCTTATTGTTCCATATTTAATATTGCATTACATATAGTGAAATTATGAAATGAAAATGATGACGTTATTAGTGACGTTTTCGCCACGACCATAACGACCGCGGTCGCCTTGTGGAACGGCTAACGGAGCGTTTTAGGCGTTGTGAGCTACTAATGGAACGCCCTGCTACTAGTGTTTCGGAGGTCAACACTCGCTTTGGGTTGTTAAGCCAAATAATTAATTAGGTAGTATTTTTTGAGGTCTACCACCCTGATTTTTTTCAAATTATTCCACTTGGTAATTCAAACGTTGGAAAGAGGAACATAATTTTAAAGACTATGATAGCTAAGGTTCCGCCATCTATTAACTTAAATATAAAAAGCCATTACGGAACATCCTTATAACTTTTCAAAATATAACTAACGATATCACAAACGATAATCTGCCTTGAAAAAAGAATACATTGATATGTATGTTAGTGTCAGCCATCTCTAATTCTTAGATGTTTCGCGGTTTTTCTACAGTATTACCTATCCCCATATAACTACACCTACCTGTCGAATTTCATTCATGACATGATATACAACGGTAGACGGACAAAAACTTTGACGGCCAGACGCATGGACAGACAGACGAACGCATGTTACAAAAATACATCTTTCTATAAACTTTTCTACTTCTTTTAAAGTATTTTTTATGGCGAAAATTGTTACGGAACTCCTGAAATAAGTAATACATCCATAATAATGTACGACAAATTTGGATCGAAATGAGAAAAAAGTCATGCATAATACTGTGCATATTATATATGAGTATTACTGATACATAATGTACATATTAAATATATGTATGTAATACTCGTAAACTTATCGGATCGTGCGTACTTTTTATTACCAACATTATTCACCAGTGGTAGCAATATAGAACCTTTATTAGTCGAGATAAGGAATGTAACAGCTGGTCTCTCAGCTATCTACTTACGAATTATAACCATTATAGATATTCTCTCACTTCCATCAATAAATGTGTTTCTTTAAGTATTACAATCTTCAGAAAATATACTGCGTAAATTTGTAAGCATCAATCTCTGTGAAGATACCACTGGTCCAAAAACTATCTATTTTTTTATTCTATGAGTTCAGCAGACAGGCAGTCGGCCTACGTCATGGAAAGCAGATACCATCTCTATGGACATTTGCAATACCAAATGTGCATCAAATGCACTGATTCTCTCTTAAACGGGACTGGAACCTGGCCACTAATGCCGGAACACAACTCAAGGCTGTTATGGCGACAAATGCTAGACCAGGAGTGGTAACCATCCAGACTGCAGGCTGCTGCTGTTGCTGCAAGGCTATGTGTATCTTAGTTACAAAGGAGTATACTAGGATGACACCTTACAAAGAAATATGACAGTATTGTATTGTTCGATTTTTGTCTAGACTCTAGACTATGACAGGAGAATATTTATTAGAAATGACAAATGATGCTCCTCCATTCGTACCTCTGCTGTTTGGGTACCATCATTCCTGCATGAGATTTTGGTAGAAAAGAAACTCATACTAATACTAATGTTACGAGTTGCAGGACTCGAATTAAACTGCCGTTGGAATTATTATAGAGTTCATTAGAATTATACAAACACGTATAACACAGGTACAAATATAACTGAACACGAGTCCAAACGTAATGCACAATTCAATAATAGGCGCAAAGTCCGTCACCAAATAGATTACCGAATGTGCATATGTCTTGCTTCGCTTGTGATTATCGCTCGACTGCCTCGTCCATCAATCGAGGCATTGCTTTATACTGCACGGATGCAATATGTCTGCTCGGCCGCGTGGACCGAATTTCCTAGAATCACAACTGGATAATGGCTGCCATAAAAGATTACAATACACAATGGGCTGTTTTTCTAATCATAAATTTTAAACACAAAGTTAACAAATGCCGAAAATTTAATAAAATGTGTTTCTAAAGGGCTGCAGGTGCGAATTTATCTTTGTCGGCACCTCGGTCGTTACACTAATATAAAAAATAAAATATGAATGAAAAATAATATAATGAATATAAAGGTTTTAGTTTGTTTTTCCTGCGCAGCCTTGAGAATTAACCAATATTTATCATGAAATTTGGTGTGTAAAAGCTGAAAAAGACGAAAGAGAAAACAGAATCTTAAAAAATTAACTTAACAACTTGATAGAGCATGTTATGTAATAGTATTTTTTCAATAAGTAGTTGTGACTCGTCCTACGTACTAAGAAAGAAAAAGGTTTATTTTAGAAAAAAACATACACGAGTAAAACAAGCATGTTTAATATAGCAACATAAACAATACAAAAAGAAAATCAAGCACAAACTAAAAGGACATCTAAATAATTACACAGGCCTGTGAATACGATACTAGCAAATAATGAAATAAATATACACATAATCAACTCGACCTAACTCTATTAATCTAATTTGGTATTTACTATAGTTGAACTTTCTCGTTTCACACAGCAATAGAGTTTAAAAGAAGGAGGAAATAATCCCCGCCTACCTAATTTGGAATGAACAGCAACCTTCCATGTTCTAAGTTTGTCGTCTTTGAAATAATTTTAATTGATGCTTTGTGGGATTCCAATTTCGTTGATTTATTTTAGGCGGTCTGGAAATTTTTGATGTTTTTTATGATATGATGACTTTAAGATGTTTTAGATAATATATATTAATAATAATAGCTTTAGAAATAAGTTATTTTATATTTTTTTGTTTTTTAGTGTTTTAGTTTTTGAAGTCGCTGTTTTTTTTTTTTTTTTTTTTTTGTTTGTCAGTTTGTTCAGGATTCACGTAAAATCACTGGGTCTATTTCGATGCAATTTTCACTTTTGTACAGTAAAATCTTAGATTTAAAATCTGCGTTACTTTTTATGCTGGGAATCCGACGTGAATTGTTCTAGGAATGATTTAAAGTGACCCGATTAAAAAAATGTAATTTCGATGCGATTTTTTCACCGATCGATAGCAAATTTTATGTAAGAAAATGTGTGATACTTTTTATCTTGTGAATTTTCCCGGCAATAGTTTGAAGTTTTTCGGGTGCATAAAAATTGGCTTTATCCCATACAACCTCACCTCACGCTCTTTTTTAAATGCTATGTATGATAATTTGTATCGCGGAAATAATTTCAAGTCAAGCTGCCAACAATGCGCTTTCCTTCGGCTTCGAAGAAATTTTGTGACACCATTTAAAATAGCTCCACATTATATAGAAAGATATTATAGAAAATCTCCGCTGGAAGCACTCTACAAGCTCACTCTCTAAGGTGTCCGAGAGAAACATTCTTGAAAACCACTCTGTCCATGAGAGGGAGGATAAAGGGCCAAATCCTTCTTCCATGCCATATTACTGAAAAATACACACTTTTGATAAGACAACTATCTACATTCACAATTTTGAGCACGTATTTAAATGTAGTCTGCAATAATTATTACTTTTAAGTCCCTAGGAGTCGGATTTTCGCGCTCGACAAAGTAATTTAGTCGAGACGAACGAAGAAATAATCCCTGGCTAACCAATTTACTCCAACAGTCTGCTTCTACATAATTATAATCAGGATTAGTTATAACAGTAACAATTTTGCTAGTTATTTTGCCACTTACCAATTAAGAATTATTTAGAATATATATATTTTTTAAATTTATCGTGCAATGTGCTTATATTCATAGACATAGATAGACAACACTTTATTGTTCACGAAAACAAAAATTACAAAAAATTGCACAACAAGTCAATAGGTTACTTGGTAAAAGAAAGGCGGCCTTATCGCTAAAAGCGATCTCTTCCAGGCAACCTGACTTAAATTAAATTATTAAATTATCTATAATTATTATTATAAAGCAATAAAGGAAAAAAATCATAATGACATACATGGCCAGCAGATTACAGTCAAAAGTATAATAAACTAGCACATACATGATTGCATATAGCACATATATTATTCATATACATTAAAAACACATTTAACTGTGGCACAGAAACCTCATGGGTTTATTTGTGTTCGTACGTAAGAAATAATAAAAAAAACTGTACTTAGCTAGGTATATAACTAAAACTGTTAAATGAGATGGATGCAGACTTTTATGTTTTTAATATAGACCCTATTGAATATATTTTCATACATTTAAGATAGTATGCTTCTATAATTTAATAACGCAGATCAGAAAGTTGCATGCTGTGATTCACATATCTCGATTTTAGTTAGTATCCTTGCTATAAAACACATATACAATAGTTTCTTAGGTAGGATATTACAGTACAAATAATAAAAAATCGACAGCGTCTTCAAACGTTTTGCTCAACTGAATGATCCTTAAACTATGTTACTCTATACTAATCAAATCTAATTTCACAACCAAATGTTAATCGTTCAAAGCTTTGACTGCGATTGGTTCAGTATCGAGATCAAATATAATTATACTTGAATTTACTACGAACCGTAGTTCATTAAGCTTTTGATGAAATATTTGCTTAATTTATTCTAATACTTGCTAACGATTAACGTAGTACGATTAATTTGATATCTATATATAAACTAGAACATTTTATACGCAGATTCGCGACTTCACACGTATTTACATTATTTAATTTTAGCATATTATTTTCATTTCAATATTTCGTAGTTATTTTGACAAAAACGGAATATTCGTATGAGCATTATTATCAACTGTAATTTTTCTCAGAAATACAAATAATTCAGTCTGTATGAAAAAAAATTGTCAGGAAGCCTTATATGTCGTTACACTATGATAAAATGTAGGGTAGGTATCGTTTTTAAAAAATCATTGACTTTTTTATTTAAGTGAATAGATGAACAGATAGTCACTCCCAAAGTTGTGTTAACTATATTTTTAAAGGCATCTTGTACTCACATAACTTCTTTACATACATACATATAGTTACACCTGTTTTCCATTGGGGTAGGGGTAGGCAAAGAAGCTGGATTTCCACCTGCTACGATCCTGACAATTAATATAATTATATCGCTTCATCAACTTTCATTAATCTCTTTTTACTTACACGCTTATTTAAAGTGCTATTCACATGACCTTTCTTCAAAATATCTTCAATTTGATCGAGGTGAGTACATCGCGGTTGACCGGCACCAATTCTACCACTCACATTACTGTCATATACTTGTTTTGTGATTCTGTTTTCATTTATTCTCTCTACATACCCAAATCACCTTAACATTACTTTTTTGAGTGGTGTCACTACATCCTCTATCAATCCACAACGTTCTCTTCTCACACTGTTTCTTATCATATAATTTATCCTTACATATACTTCTCGAAGCTCTCATTTCAACTGCGTGTATCCTACTTTCATGCTTATTCTCCCATACCCAATTTTCACTGCCATACATTAGCGGTGATACTAACACTCTATAATGGACAACTTCTTTACATACACAAGCAAAATACCACGCACCGGCGTTGACTACATAAGAGTAGAAATATTTGAAACGGGAAATGTTCCCATGGTACTCACTTCACAGCATAAAACAAAAATAGGTTCAGACTGTACTCATTCTGATCTTCTATAAAACACTGAGTTTATAGCCTCTGCTATTTAAAACATAAACCACAAAACTTTAAGAGCCCTTTATCCCAGCGATTACATGTCGGTTTATTCTCTTTGTAACGCCACTTCGCACAAGCCCATAACCATCGCTATCTATGATATACATAGATATTAGGTTACATGGAAAGAGCAACACATATTATGGTTTATTCGGTTGAGTAATCGTATTCGTATTTCCGAAATCTCAATGACGCTAAAAGTCCTACATAAACAGACAATTTAGATTCCCTTTATAATAAAGGCTTCACCGTACACTTTATTTCAGGTTGTGCTATTTTTGGTAATGTGACAGCTTTGTTCTCAGATTTTGACAACCTTTTTGATGGATAGAAATAGCGCTCTATGCATTCTCTATTCAAGATCGGCCATCGGTATGTTAGAGTACCTCGAGACTTGACAGATCTTAAACTATCAGACTATAAAGGACTCAACTGTTCAGGCAAGCGTAAATAAAGCTTTAAGTAAATTATTTTTATAAAAAATTGGTTCAAAAGTCTTTTCCAGTTTTTTCTTTTGTGAATCGTCGAGTTGTGTATTACATATTGTATGGCTTCGCATTGGATGCAGCCAGGCGGCGATGCACTTAGTCGCAGGCGGGGCGGGGCGTTCAACTATATTTCATAATTCCTCGTCCTCAGTGAATATTAATTTAAAGCTTATTAACTACAGTATCTTCTTAGAGTTCTTATAATTCAGTCAATGTTCGATGAAAATTGTTCATATTTAACTCAGAGACTATATAACATTAATTTTTAGTAGTCTCTAATGACATTTGCTAGTTTAGACTAGGGGTTTTCAGTGGCATGTTGTAAAGTTATTTTAGGATTGTAAATAGTTTTGTCAAGGTCAATTTCAACATGCGATAAGCATGTATCGTAAAAAATATCAAATTATTTTAAGATCTCATTAGGTTTCCTTTGAATATATAATTAGATTCACAATGCTATATAATTTAATTATTGTGCAGCGAGCACATTCGTCAACATCGAGATAAATCTCAGTTAATTTTGGAGCGTCCGTTTTTTCGTGCAGTCCTTGGCATCCCTTCTTTTAAAGTCTGAAGGAGCTAGCGCCGGCGGCGTGGTTATTTTGTTCTCCATATTGTACCCAGTAAGTTTCAGTAAAACGTGGCAATATCAGCGTAGGTGATTCTTGCAGTTTATTTGCTACGTCAAGGACATGAAGGCTACGCGGTACCTCACCACGACTCCACACGTTTACCGCAATATAATTATATATTGGTCTAATGTGCATATTGTTACAAAATTGAAACTACCGATGTGTGAAACCCAAAGTGTACATTGAGATTACCGATAAGTGTAATTTGGCAATTTACATTGTATAAGCGTAACTAAAGGGCTTACTAACCCACCGGGGTCCCTATGATTTTTATCGATTCCTATGATATTTTTACAATATTTTACACTAGAAGCATACATTTTCGGAATAAAGCTAGAAATATACAGAGCTAAGCAATACCACTTACTATAACTATATACTTACTCGTGTGACACAGATGATAGTCGAATATCTCAATATTCTCTGCACACCTGTCGATCTTGTACTGGATGCAATAACTGGGTACCTTTCCTAATATATATGTACATCTAAACGATAACACGTAACTAATTTATGTGAATTCGTCGTACCTATTATCAGTTTTAACCTATCATAAGCGTCCAAGATATAAATTTATCTAATTTGGACGTTATAGGACTGAGTTTCATACAATTTTATTTTTTATTTTAGGCTCTTAAATGTATTGTAATGTTATTATATTATTATTTAGAAATAAACTATTCAAAAAAATTAATTTCTTGTGGGTTTTAGTGTTCCATCTCTGTATCAAAAATCAAAACTATGTAATTTCGTTATGTGCATTTGTCCGTCTATCTGTTGTGCGTTGGCCTACGACGAATAAAAGGAATGTCTTCTTTAAGCCGTTGCACAATAGTGTGGTAAAATAAGTACTGTTTTTTTATTGTATGATGTGCGCAAAATCTCAACTGTTTGGTTAGTATGACTTTTCAAAAGATCTTCATTGTTTGATGTCAATGAAAAAGACCTTCATTTGGCTGAGTCTGAGTTTGACAACGAAAATTTAAATAAAATTAATCAGAACGCCTCAAAAGATCCTTAGCCAGAACCACTTCGATCGGTGAAAGCCTGTTTGTTTCAAGTGACATTTTGAGTGAAACTCGACATTATGGTTTTTTCATCCTAAAAACTCAAGTTAAGGAAATATAAATAACCACCTTTCCAATTTAAGTCTATAGATATTTTCTTTTTAAAAATAAGGTTTGTAGTCATTGATGTAGCAGTTACATCAATGTTTGTAGTATATTAATTATGCGTTGTTTTGAGTTATTTGAAGCTGTAAACTCTTCTTCCGAAATATTTTCAAAACCTCTATATGTACTCATATATAATATGATCAAAGCATACGATTACTAGACAATAAAAGAGACCTATTGTAAAAAATTCTAAATATAGTCATCAGACAGGATGGTAATCAAATGCAAACATACATTATTATGTATAATATAATATAGTGAAATGTAGGTTCTTAAATTTAGTGTTATGGCAATATATAACTTATGTAACGGCCGCTCAAGTTACTTGAGTAATCAATTTGATGGGCACTTCAGGAAATATTAAACAATGAAACTTAGAACTAGACCCTTAAGTTATTACAAGTTAAATCCGAAGTTGTGGTCTTTGCGACCCCGGGCAATGTATTTCGCGAATAGACGAATTATTAATGAACAGATTAATGTTATAACTGGATTCTACGAATTTATTTAAGCATAAAAGGGTTAAATTTTGTAATTATCTCTTCGTTTTTGTTATAGGGAAAGAAAGAAACGTTTTATTTACGGTATACTAACACAACATTTTATAAAGTCTTTTTTATATCGAAAGATATATAGTTATACTGCTGTTTTTAAAAATGGATATAATTTTTTTTTATTGCAGGAGTTCAGCAGACAGGCAGACGGCCCACTTGATGCAGAGCGGTTACTATCGCCTATGGATATTTGCAACACCAAAGGTGCTGCAAATGCGCTGCTGTTCTCTTAAGGGAGACTGGAACCTCGTTACTAATGCTGTAACACAGCTCAAGGTTATTATAGCGACATACTTTAGATCAGGGGTGGTAGCCATCCAGTCGGGAAAATGCCCTACCACCTGGCTGTGGGTTGTTTTGTCGCCAGGCCAGACAGGCCGCCCGGCCGCAGGAAATTGTATTCGTTCTCCGTTCCTGCACGGATAGAAACGGATAACGGATCGAAATAAAAAGAGAGACTGAAGGTAAAATATACAAGTAACGTAAGAAGAAAGTATATATTCCTTTTTGTTTCTATATCTTACTAGTTATATTGCAAAACCCACATGTCTCACAACCTTTTCTTATTCATTCTAAGGTTGTCTGGAAAATAATGCTTTTAGTGATAAGACTGCCAATCGTTTTGTGTACTTATACTTCTTGAACTGTATCTTAATGTTATACAATAGTATATTGTACTATTTTATTCTTAAAATTTACTTCTTTCAGTTATAATTAATTATATAATATATTATATACATATTGTTAAACGAATGTAATTACAAAAAAGTAATTTGATTGCTTGCCTTGTTGCTATGATGAACAAACAGTACAATAATTTAATACTACTTGTAATTTAATACCCTGTTTCAATAATGAGTACATCCAATAATAACGTATAAATTCACTCGTTCAAATATCGTAACGCCAGGAAGGAGAACAACATAAACAACAATTTTATGCCAATAATTTTAACAACACAAATATCTACAAACGTTTTGACTCGCTTACTTTTAGCAAATCAATTTGAAAAAGGTGCCGAAGTTTCCTTCTGTGATTATTTTGGTCGCTAAAACTTCCAAAATTTGTAAATATCGGCATTTAAACTGTATTTACTTTGTAATATGGCGAATAATATTTATGAAACAACTACCTGTGGCCGTCACTTCGTTCGTCCTGGCCTTAAACTTTATATTAGAATAGAATATACTGTATTGTACAATAAAGTTTGTGAAATAATACACAAAAACAGCTTAGAATTAAGTCCTAATGGCGGTCTTATCGCTGACAGCGATCTCTTCCAGACAACTTTGAGATAGAGAGAGAAATGTTCAAAAAATTAAACCTATAAACGACCCGCTGCTAGGCCCGGTATTCCCGTTTTTATAGAGGAACGGACATTATATCCCTCACGCTTATCCATGGCACATTGGTGGGTTTGACGCATCGGGTATCTCGACGTGCAGGTTTTATTACGATGTTTTCCTTCACCGTTAGCACGTGGTAATTACAAAACTATGCACTTTAGGTCGGAGAACTGCCTAAGTAGTGCATGGTTTCCTGCGCAAATTTACACGAGTTTAACCACTAAGCTATCACAGCTCCTACATATATTTTACTAATTGCTTTATTGCTGGTTATTTGACATAAACCTCATACATACTTTAGCCAAAAAAAACTGGTACTTTTATTTGCCTAACAAGCTTGTTCCCGTGGCTTCATTAGCGTTAATGTGGATTATGTCAATCAATTTGGCTGTTTTTATCCCTCGGGAACTTGAACTGGGAATTGTCAAAAACCGCTACTGCAATGTTATCTATTTTCTTTATTTTCTATCCCTCAGGATTAATACTTTTTCTGAATAAAAGGTATCCTTTGTTATTCTGTACCCCTCACGACGCGTGCTTGATAGATTGAGTGATTAAGCGTGTATGCAAAATTTCATAGTGTTTGAACAATTAAGGCCTGAACGAGTAACAAACAAATAAAAGCACATTCTTTTTTATAATGAACTAACATGTTTGCACTAAAATAAAGCATTTTTATATAATTAAGTTCACGCTAAGTGTAACGACACACCTGCCGAAGGTACGACGCCGACACTTCGGCGACTGCATGATTGGTTTTAATATTCGGTTGGCATACAACACGCGTCGAACAATCGGAATTACGCGGCGTATAGTCTAGCGCGTTACGCGATGTAATATAATACGCTATGAAACTCCTTTAAAGTATTAATTTTATGAGTGTTGGCAATAAAAAGAGGTGAAATTATGTACTTTTAGATCCGTGAAAGTGTCTATAAGTTCAACTACGTTCGCCGAACTTTCGGTCGTGTAAATCGATGCATCCGATAATTGATATTCAAAATACATCGGAAGCGTTCTCACGGACATAGCTGATACTACAAGAAAGGTTCGGCATTATGCCGAACGCTACGTAATTTCGGTTGATGTGTCATAGGTTACATACAAAACACTGCAAGCGCATTTAAGTGCCATACTACTGCGTTTGAATGTATCATTTAACGTTACTTATAGGTCTTTCAGAAACACATTTTGTCGAAATATTATTAACCATAAACGTAATAATATTTTTTCAATCAAAAGATAACAAATACGATTCTATTTTAGTATAGTGCCTATATTTACAAATTTCCAATGTAACAGCCTATACACAGCTATAGAGTCTATTATTGTTCGTAACATAAGGCAAAATACCAATTACGTTAACAGCTGTATGAATTGAAATTGGTCTTTGGTATCCTATATCCATTACCTATACAATAAAATCCCTTTGACATCAAAAGGCCAATTTCACTATACGATATGAACATACCTGGTAGATTTACTTCATAATTGATTGTCTACCCATACTATAATTGAATTTAGGATTTATGCATGTATGTTTCTTTCTATCATCTCACGACCTTTAAATAAATCAATTACGATGATATTTCGAATAAAAGTGATTAATTTTTGACAAGGAAGGGGAGTACAAAATGTTGGAATTTGGGATTTTTTTTTAGTTTCTGCTGGTACCGAGTACGAAATTTATGCGAGCTGACCTAAATAAGCTGTCACAAAATTTAAGTGTAGGTATGAGGTTACTTGTACTTTCGAGAATTAGGATGAACTTGGGGTAATTTTTATCCTGAAAAGAGCGAGAGTTTTAACGAGCGAAAAGTTATAAATTTAAGTTTGTTGGATACACCCAGACTGTCTAAAAGCAGAATTTCCCGTATAGAGCATTTTTTGTTTGAAAATGGCAGCTTTTTATTCTAAAGTGTGACCTTTACCTATTCAATGCTTTTGCCTTTGCATTGCCTTTTACTTCACGAATCCAAGGTGCTAGTCCCGGTTAATGTAAAATTTAATTAATCAATACTTTTAATTTATATCTAGAACGCTAAGTGCGACGTTCAACTATTAATTAAGATTTGAAGACAATCAAGACTTGAAGAATTCTGGGCGGTCTATACATCACTTAGTTTTCTGGCTTGATATTTATTACTATTGCTGCTGACTGAGGAAGACAGCACTATGAGGCAATCTGCGCATGAAATTTCCAATGCGTAAAGTACACTAATTCGCTACAGATATCCTGGCAGATACGCCAACTTTGGGACGTTTATGAACTGATATTACAATTTTATTTCGACTTAATCTCTATCACATCTTTCAATAACAGATTCAGGGGCGGCAACGCTGCTTCATCCGTTGAAGCCCTCAAAAGGTGCAAATATGAAACCTTAGACAAAAGGTTACATAATCGTGGAGTTGAGCCCCTAGGTTTGTGGGGTCCATCCGCAAAGTATTTTTATAAAGAAACTAGCTGTACCCGGCAGACATTGTCCTGCCTTTAAAAAAGAAAAATCTAGAACCCGATTCCAGCGTCATCTACCGGGACCAAATGTTAATCTAAACTATTCTCAAATCCACTTGAAGAAACAAAAAATGACATCAAAATCAGGCCCAGCGTTTAGGAGGAGTATCGCGGCGCCACCTACTGGGTCCAATCGTTTATTTAAACCATTCCGGGACAAACTTCAACACATACAACAACAAAAACAACACCTAAATTCTGGTACCCGATTGCAGCGCCATCTACCTGGTTCAAATTAAAATCTAAATCATCCCAGTAGAAAAAAAATAGGGGTTGATCGTAGAGGGTTGAAAATTTAGGTTTGAATGTATTCTTTAATTCTGTATCAAAAATTTTTTTATCAAAAAATTAAAAAAAAAAATTTAGGGGTGGACTACCCTTAACATTTAGGGGATGAAAAATAGATGTTGGCCGATTCTCAGAGCTACCCAATATGCACACAAAAATTCATGAGAATCGTTCGAATTAAAATCTAAATCATCCCAGTAGAAAATTGTAAAAATACTAATATCGCTATTAAAAAATAGGGGTTGATCGTAGAGGGTTGAATATTTAGGTTTGAATGTATTTTTTAATTCTGTATCATTAAAAAATAAAAATAAATATCAAAAATTAAAAAAAAATATATTTAGGGGTGGACTACCCTTAACATTTAGGGGGATGAAAAATAGATGTTGGCCGATTCTCAGATCTACCCAATATGCATACAAAATTTCATGAGAATCGGTCAAGCCGTTTCGGAGGAGTTTGGTAACACTGACACGAGAATTTTATATATAAGATTTACACGAAACTCTGATGTAACCTATAATAATAAGGCTGGTTTATACTTCACACAGAAAATTGGCATTGTCATCCAATGTGGCAACGCAGCCAGCATGTCTGGGCACGTTTCCCTCTGGCAGTGATGTAGCATATTATAGTATGTAATTAATAAACAAGTAGTTTGTAGTCTTATTTTTAATATTTACTTTTAAAGCCCTTTCAAACTAGTGTTTTTTTGCGTGTACGGTAGTTTCGTCATACGCGCTTACACGCTTGCTTTGTTTCGCGCTTCAAAAAACCGATTGCACTAATACGGGTTATTCCAACGTATACGCTCAAACCGGTGGTAGCCAGTGCCAGTAGCAATATGGATTCTGACGTAGAACCAATGCTTTCTTTTAACCCCGACAATTGCATCAACGCTGACAATCCGTCAATTTACTAGACCTTACCAAGAACGGTTAGTCGAACATATGGGCGCAACAACGTCCGTACGTGTTGCGCGATGCGCTTAAACACGTTTCGAATGACAAGCACATACGCTCGTATAAAACTGAGAAGTATATTATAATATAATAACTGTACAGAGTGTACAGACTTCTGTGTGCGAAAGATTCTGTTTTGGCAGGATTTTTTCAAAACGAGTATTAAATAAGTACCGTTTTTAAAACGAGGAACTTATAAGATAAACCTTTGAATAGAGCGATTAGTAATCAAAATATTGTCCTACAAGATTTAATTTGCATGTCTATCACACATGTGGGGACGAAACCTAAATTTAAGTATATTTATACAGCGCTAATCTCGGTGAAACCCTCGCTCAACCCGTTTTGTAATAGCGAAACGCATAAATCAGAATACTGGGCCTATATTGTCTTAATTCAAATATAATCACAAATTTGTGTGAGTTATGGATATACCGTGTAAACACTTTGTTATTAATAAATACAGGTAAGGTTGGGAGCTATATAATTATGAAACTCTACACGTCTTCCAAAATGATAATAATATTTCTTAGTGTCTTTTTTGCGTCCTTGCTACACCTGGGATAATATTAGTGTTCATGACCGTGTACAAATACGACTTACTCATAGCGTTAAAAATAACTTCTGTAATGATAAGCTACATTAGTGTATATACAGGAGCTATACACACTGTTCATCTGTCTAGTGATCTGTCAATGTTTAACGTTATTAACAATATCTCAAATAACGTATTAAGCCCTTTGCTAAGTCTACGTGACACAGTCACTAACACTACCACTATCCGCATGTAGCAGAGGCATTATAATGTTATTAGGTGGTAAAATATACTTATTTCAGCATTCTACACATGTCTTCTACACAGTCTTTAAAAAGTAAAAGTAAATGAGTAATCTAAGGATACGGTATAGTCGTGGTAACGTAATGGCTAGAGAACGCGTCCCAAACTCAAAGGACGCGGATTTGAATCTTGGCTGGAACGCATTCACTACTTAGGCAGTTTTCTGACCTCATTTGCATATTGTTACAATTACCACATGCTAACAATGGTGAAAAATAGCATCGTAATATGAAACCTGCATATTGAGGTAACCGATGTGTCGAACCTGTTAAGCCGCCTTGGAAAAGCGTGGCGGGTAAACTATCCATTCCCCAATAGTGGGAGGCCCTAGTTCAGCAATACTCAAAGAAGTACTCGAAATTGATGTTTAAGGCCATACACACATGTTGTTAATCTTGTTAGTACAGGGCACACATCGCTTAGACGTTATAGAGCAAATGGCACCGTACCGCATATACATGCAAATCTGCCCAACGCTCCAAATCCACAAATGAAGCACAGCAAGTTAGAGTGCATCCTTTGCCTTATGTGTATTCTCAATGATTCTATTGAGTCTTAATTTAGAGTGTTTCATTAAATTTTTCATCACATTTTTAATCGACTTTAAAATTAACAAAATCCTCCTGATTTTGTTAATTTAAAAAAAGTATGTTTGCTTTTTGTTCTCTTTTAGTATCTTCACATGTTTGTTATTTTTAAGGTAGCTACGGTTCATCTAGTCAGAATAGTTTTAAACCAAGTTTTATTTAATGAAACTCCTTTCTTCAATATAAGAATGAATATTCACGACACGACAGTGTTATGTAATAATTCATGACGATCTGAAACTTCTTGTCTTCGCGATGAATGGCCGCACTTTTAAAATCTTTAAGACTGCATGGATCTTTGAATTTCGAATCTAACTTCATTCTCATGAACACTCGAGGTTTCCGAAAGTGACTTTACATTTGTCTTATTCTGAAAGTACGCTTGGAGTTGCCTAATCCCAAAGATGAAATCACACTTTACGTCCCTGAGAAGCGATTCTCCCTGTTGTCAAAAAAAAATGGAAAACTATCCGAACCATAGATAATACATGCGACTCATGTCCCAACTTTTTTACAGCCATTGTGATATTGCGCCATAAATTGTATTAAAAAAATATCAACAATTTTGTAACACCATTTTATGCGTACAAATTACTTTTCATTAAATTATTATTTAATTTACATAAATTTGAGTTAATTATTTACTTCATCAGTGAAACAAAAATATTGGCTGATAGAATGCCACCGAAAAAAAAAACTTGACGTAGCATATGTGACGTACGTGATGACGTTTCATCAAATTTAGATATGGATTTAACGCCTGATTTTATTAGAAAAGTAGTTTTTTGTTTATTTAATTTTTAGTTTTTATTTACTTTCCTCATATTCGAAATGAAAAGCAGAGTGCTACCCTCAGGTGAAATGCCTATTTAGAAATTTGAATTATTAGCGCCCTCGCTACGCTCGTATGCCTAAATATGTCACTATCGCATCGCTTGTAACAATCTGCTATTAATAGCCAAGTATTTAAATAGTTGACTTTACTATATTCATTTGCCTAATCTCACCCAAAAGTGTATATAAAAGTTGTACTGCTTACATGAGTTCACTGTAGGATCTTAAATGATTGTTGAGTATAAATTTTGGTTATGTTTATTTTATGTAATATTAATGACATATGCTTGTTAGTGTACTGTAGAGACACCATCTGCCTTATCAGTTCGTGACTCTTGCATATTCAATTCGGTGATTTGTGCCAATGCTTCGGTATTCACAGCGCGCCGTCTACGTTATGCTCCAGCGATATTCGACGGCGTAACTGTCGAAACGTGCTGATGCATGTGGACTACTGTAATCCAATTTTCCGGTTAAGCCAAAGTACTAAACGCTATTAGCACATCGGATTATTATAGATATACTTTGTTTACAATTTCATATAGCCTACCCTTACGGATGTGAGACTTTTTAATCAACCCTTTTCTTATCTATATATCATGTAATATGGTACCAGTTATTTTGGCATGTTCTAGATAATACGGAACCAAAATTACGGAGTCGAAATTGCGTGGTAAGTACAAAATGTACTCTACACAAGTGTTTAGTTATACTCAAGGTGTGGACGGCCGTCGGCGGGGTAAGTTCGTATAGCTATCGTTTTTTACCCTTTTTTAAACGGAATTTAACGTCAACTACAATTTGACAGCCTTGAGTTGTGTCCCGGCATTATTGACCCGGTTGTAGTCTCCCTTAAGAGAGCAGCACCGCATTTGTAGCAACTTTGGTGTTGTAAATGTCCATAGGCGATGGTAACCTCTTTCCATCAAGTTTCGCAATAAATAAATAAAAAATTGAAGTCAAAATTTGATGATATCTCAGCTTTACTCATCAATTTGTTGTCGTCGTGGTTATTCAAAGACAGAAATAAAGAGAGGTATGGAGTTCACCCATTGACGGGATGCCCCACCTTGACTATATATATACTTAACTGGTATAAATTGACAAAATTGATGTTGATATCTTTAGAAATAAAGTTGGAATAGTAGATCAAACCTTTAATACCTTAAACATATTTCAGAAAGTTATATATTATTATCTATAAACTTCACTATTACTAGCCTTTGCCGATCTAGCTGGAATGCTGGAACTGGAATGCAGAGGTCGATTCGATTCGATTCGTGGAATTATAAATCTGGTTTTTGCAATTTCCGTTATTTAGTATGGTCTGGGTGACCACTTTCCGTTGTTTATTCTTCACAACACAAGGGTAACTAGCTTAGTGAAATATAATGTATATATGTGCTAGACCGGCGATTATTTGCGATAATTATATAAGTTACAAAAATGAAGATTACGAGTTAAGTTTTAAAATAAATGGCAATACATTTTCATAGTTCATTGGAAATTTATTTATTAATCAAATGTATAGTTTTGTCTAATAAAGAAACTTTTAAAATTTACCATTGTTTTTATTTTTTTTATTTTTTTAACCGACTTCGAAAAAAGGAGGAGGTTCTCAATTCGTCGGGACCTTTTTTTTTTTTTTGCTTTTTTTTATGTATGTTCGCCGATAACTCCGTGATTTATGATCCGATTTACGTGATTCTTTTTTGTTCGACGCGGAATAGCTTCCAATTGGTCCCCTAAAAATTTTACATAGTTTGGCCCAGTAGTTTTCATTTTATGAACATTTTTCATGGAAATAATTTTCACTCCGTTCCATATGTTCGCCGATAACTTCGTGATTTATGATCCGATTTACGTGATTCTTTTTTTGTTCGACGCGGAATAGCTGCTATGTGGTCCCCTAAAAATTTGACATAGTTTGGCCCAGTAGTTTTCATTTTACAAACATTTTTTTGTTCCCGGTTCTTGGGACCTATATTTTTTAAGAAGCGCGGCACCATTCCTGGGTCCACCCATACATAGCTAGACACGAAAAAGTAACAAATAAAATTTAAAAACTTCGTTTAAAAAAACCGACTTCAAAAACTAAAAAACTAAAATGTATAAAATAACTTATTTCTTAAGCTATTATTATTAATATATATTATCTAAAACATCTTGAAGTCGGTGCAAAGTAAAACATAAAAATTACTATATTTTGAAAATTACTAAGCACCGACTTTAAGATGTTTTAGATAATATATATTAATAATAATAGCTTAAGAAATAAGTTATTTTATACATTTTAGTTTTTTAGTTTTTGAAGTCGGTTTTTTTAAACGAAGTTTTTAAATTTTTATTACTGAAGCACAGCAGACTGGCTGATGGCTCAACTGTGGTGGAAAGTGATTACCCTCGCCTATGGAGATTACTAGGGGTGCCACCAATGTGCTGCCAGCCTAGAGGGAAACTGGAACCTAGCCTAAATGTCTAGATTTCAGTTTCGCCGAAGAACAACGCAAAGTTTTTATGGCGGCATACCCTAAAGCGACTGTGGTAGCTATCCAGACGTGCAAATACCCTACCACCTGGCGAGGTATATATAGAATTGCTTATATAATAAAACCATGAATTAATTAATGTAATCTGAATAATGTGAGTGCATTATGCAAAAATGTATTTCGGTTAACATTAATGTCATCCCATTTATCACTTTATATGCATGAAAGCTGTTCACTTGTCGACATTGTCATGAATATCATAAATGTTATAATGTCAATTTAATAGGTGTGTAAATATCCATTTTCTATAGAAATAAAGAAATAATAGATACATTATAATAAAAACAGTTCTTCTTTGTTTGTAGTTATGACTCCAACACATTAAATACAGTATTAAGGGTATTAGAACAATGAGGTTACTCATTGTTCTAATACCCGTATTCCTTAGTAAGATATTCGTATTCTTTAATACTAGAGTTTTAGTCTCGAGACAAACCCTAATAAGTATAGCTTTATTTTACTCACCTAAAACTTACCGAAGTCGATTTTTTTAAGGTTTCTTATAGTATATATAAATCTTCAATAAAAAATATTTAATGGATAGTGAAAAACTTTTAAAAATCCGTTACGTGGTTATGAGGAGTTAACGGATATACAGATACATTGACGCGAAACTTGTCTTTGCTTTTTTACTATGTATATATAAAGCAGTGCGCCAACAAACAAATTTAAGATGACAATCAGTCCCTAATGAACGAGGTGTCAAAAGTGGAAGTTTTTCTAATTTTGACGGACTTATCAGTCCTTCATAAGTTAACACATGAGTATTAAAATATTTTTTTACACATATTGAGACTAGCGTTTTTCCCGCGCCAAGACCGCGTGTATACTATGTAGTAGGTCTAAATTATGTATATAAAAAAATAAAAAGGTTTGTATATATTTTATATATACAAAACTTCAATGAAAATATATCTAAGCCATGGTGAAAATCACTGAAAAATCCGTTGCCGGTCCATTCGTGGTCCAGGAAAAGTTTGCGGATAAACAGTGACACAAACGCGGAAAGCGACCTTGGTTTACCTAAAACTTTACTGTTTCTTGTTAAGTTCACTACAATAACAAAGAAACTAAATCCATATAGTCTATCTCTAGACAACAACCTAGCCAAACATAGAGATCAGTCGAAGCCAACTTGATTTGAGGTTATTCAATTAGGAGGTATTTCATAATAAATACGTGATATACAGAATACTTGTAAACCTGTGAGCACAAACGTAATTAAAGGTACTTGCGTAATTTAATTATGTACTTCACTGTATGTAGGTATGTTAGAGTGGGTGGTATTTGGTTCTATTTACTATTGCGTATCATACGCTTAACAGAAAATAATTATATTTACAACTAGAGTTTGCCCGGTGGCTCTGCTCGTGCGCTTTGGTCTGAATATCACCTAACATAACCGACTGTTTGTGTATAAAATAAATAGTAAATGGTTAAATATTTTTTTTCATAGAAATATATAGATTTTCGAAAATTATATAAAACAATATGTTAATTAATTCTAAATCTTGACCTACATGATTTAGAATTTCTTAATTACAAATCAATAAGTATTAATGACATATTGATTAATTTATTTTTATAATCACACCTTGTTAGCCAAGCCATTAAAAACAAAAGTGACACTAAAATGACACTTTTTAATCAATCGAGGGAGTTTTTGACGGGAACTGAAGGGGGACGTTGTGCTGTGCAGTTTTATTTTCTAAAAATGTGTAAAAATACTCTAAAATGAACAATAGTTGTAGGATATTGATAGTTTTTGAGTAATAATTATGTGTTTTTGTGAGAAATGTGAACTGTATAGTCAAATGTGGCCTTTCGAGTTTTCACAAGAACTCCGTTGAATGGCGTCGGTTGTAGCCTACAATACAACTGCGCTACTATATGAAGATTTAATACATCAGACTTGGCTGTATGGACTAAGATTCCTTTGCGTGCCTTTGTGGCGAATTCTACTACTACTTAATCAATCGATTATATGTCTAGCATGAATTTGTATTTATGCGTCAATTAAACATGAAACTTTATTTCTACATTAAAAACAGTTTTAGTGTTACAAAAAGTTCTAGTGGTTATACGTAATTCATGAGTACATTCATAAACAATTCGTGAAACAAACAAACTCAAATCATGGTTTTTTATTATCAAAAGTGGCACAATTTTACAACAAAAATAAGTGAATTTATGATTATAAACTTAAGAAAATTTAAACCCTCCGGACCTTAGGGGTTGTCGTTGGGGTAAGTATACCTCCCCCCTATTCACTACGCCCACCCACAACTTAACATTTGTGTATAAGATTCTTAAGTAGCAGCCCGAACTCCATATAGTCCAGATAACTGCCCAGCGAAACACAAACGCGAGTCGAAGCCAACCTGATTTGAAGGAATACAACGAATGACATGTTGTTTATGAAAACGAAGGTACTTGTTAGTGAATTGAAAAAACGTGATTGCAACGGCATTTATTTTGCTAATCCGTCTTTCTATGGAAATGACGTCGGTTGTGGGGATAAAATGTATCCTTAGTATTAACTCAGGTTATTAGTCAGCTTTATGTGAAGTTGCATTCGTAAACGTGTAGTAGTTTCCAACAAAGATACGACCGCAGCGCCATCTTTTTCTATATTTTCTTCTATGCCACGGTAATGACGTCATTTATCGGGAAACAAGTATCCTTAGTTCCGCCCCGGGATAGAAGCTAGCTCTATATTGAGTTTTATTTTAATCCGTTCAGTAGTTTTCACGTGATAATCTAACAGACAGACAGATAGACAAAAAATCTAATATAATAAATTCTTTCATTTTCGGAATCTTGAAGTCCGAATTAAGCTCCCAATTTGTTTTGCACATTTTTTAAAAGCATTATTCAAACTCGAATTATTTACAAATTTATTATAGTAGTATAGATAATAGAAGATATATATAATTATTCGAAGAGGTTAATTTCCAAACTGTGTTTAAAACAACGTCTAACTTCTATAACGTACAACCTACTAGAAAAACCAATTTCATTTAACAAAGGCGTTCAATTTATGACCGGCAGACCAGCCTCGTTTGACCTAGCTGGAAATCTATACCACATTCGTTCAATCATATATGTACAACATAGTAAACCTACCAAAGTATACAGATACATATCGTGTGATTAGTTAATGGTTTAAGGAAGAGTAAAATTATAAATACCATCCAAGTGCGTGTCATTCTGCGCGCAATGAAGGCATTGCGCGCAGAATTCCATAAAGGTGATTTTACAGAACTCTAAAAAAGGATTTAAATAAAACACCTATATCATAAAAAGCACCCAATAGGTCAGATTCAAATCAATTCTTATTGACAGTATTTTTAAAGAAAGAAAGAAAATTAAGAAAGAAAGACTTTATTTGAAGAAGTAGTGACGTAATTAAATTCCTTATACTTTATTATACACAGAGCATATTTTGAGAATTTGTACGCCGCATTTTTAACCGACTTAAAAAAAAGGAGGAGGTTCTCAATTCGTCGGATTTTTTTTAAATGTATGTTCACCGATTACTCCGAGATTTATGATCCGATTTACGTGATTCTTTTTTAGTTCGATGCGGAATAGTTGTCATTTAGTCCCCTAAAAATTGAACATACTTTGGCCCAGTAATTTTTATTTTATGAACATTTATTATGTAAAAAAATTTCATTCCGTTCCATATGTACACCGATTACTTTGAGATTTATGATCCGATTTACGTGATTGTTCTTTAATTTGAAGCGGAATAATTTCTATTTGCTCCCCTAAAAATTTAACATAGTTTGGCCCAGTAGTATTCATTTTACGAACTTTTATTGTTCCCGTTTCTTGGGACCTATATTTTTTAAGGCGCGTGGCACCTTTCGTAGGCGTACCCATAGATAGCTAGATACTAAAAAGTAACAAATAAATATAAAAAACTTCGTTTAAAAAAATCGACTTCAAAAACTAAGAAGTATAAAATAATTATAATTTCTTTTTATTAATATATATTATCTAAAACATCTTGAAGTCGGTGCAAAGTAAAACATAAAAATTACTATATTTTGAAAATTACTAAGCACCGACTTTAAGCTGTTTAAGATAATATATATTAAAAATAAGATATTGTAATTAATAATAGCTTTAGAAATAAGTTATTTCATACTTTTAGTTTTTGAAGCCGGTTTTTTTAAACGAAGTATTTATTTTATTTTCAGCAAACAAGGTCTACACTCAGCATATTGCTTTGCCGGAATTATATCCGACACGACGCTGATTTTCAGTGAAAACCTTCCTTTTGGCGTACTTGTATAATATCTAATTAGTAAATCAAATAAACAAATTTAAATAAAACCTACCATAAAATACTTTGTTACCTACTTTAAAAGTAAAATAAGTACATAACCATATAATTACCTTAATCTATTGGCACATCCCTGCGTGTATATCCTTGTAACAATTTGTATCGAAATATCTATTCGAATACGATTCGATAGAGTGATTACCGAGTATTACCACATTCTGTTTGTAAGGTCTACTGTATTTTTTATTCATAATTTAATCACTATTTCCAAAAGCTAGAAGGGATAATGCAAACAGGCAGATGAAGATGACGATTAACGGTCGGTTTCTTTATCTTACTATTCATGGATATACTTGCATGGAGTTTATGTCATAATTTAACCGATAGCAAGGCAAAAAAACAGTCGGTTAAACATAGGAACGAGCTAATGATATGACTGTGGAACTCTAATAAAAAATCAAATTATACATTTCCTCGCACCCAATATTTTCATGCTTAAGTCAAACCAAAACACTTGTCAGCAAAGTTAATATTTAGTAAAAAATTCAAAAATGCTAGCTGCATTGGAATGTCGTTGCTAACTTATTATTGCCGCTTAAATTGTGTTTCTTTGTATACCCGTCAAATAACTGCGAAAATCATTTTCCCTTTGCTGTTCTATATGAATAGGGTTATCATGCTCACGAATTCTCCGAACATGTTAGGTAATACAGGCTTTTTCGGGAATCAGTAAATTCTAAGCGAGCTAGTTTCTCAATGTACGTGGAAAAATAGGTTTATTTTATGTATAGTATAAATGTACCGTAATCTTTCTACATAGCGCTCAGTAATATCTGCAATTAATATCCATGTAATTTTATATATGTATAACAAAATATTTCTATATATTTTATTGTTGTAATAACATTAGACAGACAAGCTATTCACCTGTCAAAAAATGGTTACCGTTGCTTATAGACATTTACAACACCAAAGATGTCACTGTCATGCTCAATATTTCAACGAAATTCTATTGAAGCTTTTGTAAAAATATATATAACTATTGTAGTGCTGTGCCAAAATCTCAAATGTACATGTATTTTAAATCTTAACATTCTGCAAGAGAAACTTTTCTGAAAACTTGTAGATTAAGAATTAAAAAATCAGTGTTGTGATGATACATTTTGGCCCAGGAAAAAACTGGGTGGTTCTATTTCAAACTTTTATAGTTGACATCTTTGTCTTCCATGATTATGGCTACTTATAAGTAGCCAAAACTTCGGAGTATAAATCAACTCAAATACCGCGCTTAGAAAAGTTAAAACGTAGTATAATTATGTATATCAGTCGCGAATACTTAAGAAAATGTACTATTTGTTTTATTAAGTTGATTTGTGTGTCGTTTGCCAAATAAATATTTTCTTTTCTTGGTTTTATATTTTACTGACAACTCGAAATTTAAAAATTTCATCTGGTAACCCTATGCCTAATACAGGAACGATATTCTATGTCATCGTCAGACTCAACGCTGATTGAGTCGGGTCCCGGCATGTAGTGTGACTCATTCCGAATAAATGTGATTAAGAGTTTTATTAGCTGTCACAACGTACTTTTATTGGATGAAGAGCGAGTTCCAGGATAAACGGGCCAATTTGTTTTGAAGAAGTGCTTTGTGGAGATTAAAAATTAATTCTTTGTATACTTTTAACTGAAACACGCATGAATTTAAGTACTATAATTTTCAAAATTATTGTTAAAACTTAGGCCTTGACAATAACAAATTCCACGTACAGATCTGTAAAAGCACATTATATTACCTGTCGGCATTTGAACTAATTGTAATCTTTTTCTGATCGTCTTCTTTTGTTTACTTATTTATTGGCATACACGTTTATAGTTATTGTGGAGAACACTCTATTGTTATTTTGCACTCGTTTACGGCCACTTGCAGGATGCATCATCAGCCAGGTGACAAGCTAATTCTAGGAAATTGTGTCGACGTTGCCAGGCGGGCACATTTGCATTTGTGAAGAGTAAAACGACTGTCAGTCAGTTGAGCTACAACTATGATACGGTCGTGACGTGTGTACATTCGGGAATCTAATAGTGACGGACTTTGCGCGTTTTATTGAATTACGACCTTCTGCATTACGTTTGGATTTGTTGTGTTCGGTTATATTTACCTGTGTTATACGTATTTGTATAGTTCTTATAAACTCTATAATATTTTAACGGCAGAACTTTTCATGTGGTTTAGTTCACGTAAACGTTGAATTTCTTTCTTGTTAAATCGATGCTATTTTTCGGGATAAAAAAGGATTTAACAAAAAAAAACCCAGTTAGTAATAAATTTTTGAGAATCAACATATTTTATCCCTGCTACCCCTGTTACCTAACACAATCGAGTTTTCGTACAAAAATTGTTGAGCGCCTCATCAAAATGAAGCTACTCACGAAAAATTAGCTTGATAGTAATCAAGTGCAAAAATGGTCTATGTATCCTGGGCTATTACGCTTAAATAGCAAAGTTGATGTGATTAAATATGACGTCACAGAAACTATAGCTTAAAGAGTATTAACGCCCAAGTACATCAATATTCGTGATGGTTTCCTAATCGAATGTGTCTACCTGAACGCTTCAGCTTTTAGCTGAAAGCAGTTACGCTAAGCGCTCACGACATTATGCATGTACTCGTATATTTGTATTACGTATGGCTGCACAATTTGTGAGATTAAATGGATCTTGACATGGATGAACATAATGCGAAATATATGTGTAGACATGTTCATTAGAATTGATCTTTGTATCGGTGAAACTGGATTTAACAAGGAAGAAACTTCTACTTAAACTATTTTAAAGTGAAACTTCTTTAGAATCGTTGTGATGTGAAACTCGATGAAATGAAAAGGCGACAGTAAAAAGAGATAAACACACAAATCTAAAGGCCTAAGCTTGCGAGAGAATGAGATAGAATACATGATATTTAATAATTTAAAAACTATGCTCATACAGATAGAGCTGGAAATGTTTGGAAGTTTTTCTTCGTTAATACTTCAAATTTCGTGTTTTTATATTATATATTATAATATATGAAATGTAACGTCACGAAATTTATAATCCCTCCTACGCTTTATCACACTTTGTTTCACTTCTACTGCGTGTGAACTGCATATACACACGCAAAATTTTATTGCACGAGTTCAAACTGATGGTAAGCGGTTACCTTCGCCCATGGACCATTGTGACACGAAAGGTGCTACCAATGTACTGCCGCTCTCTTAAGGTGGACTGGAACTTGGCCACTTATGTCGGAACACAACCCAAGGTTATTATAGCGGCATACTCAAGACCAGGAGTGGTAGCCATCCAGACGGGCAAATACCCTACCACCTGGCTGTGTGTTATTTTATCGCCACTTACGACAGGCCACCCGGCGGTGGGAAATTGTATTCTTTATCCGTGCCTTCACGGAGAATATCCTTAGTGTTCTAGTTTTCAGTAGAAATTAAGAAGTATCTCCTAATATTAGAAGTTCGGCAAATATTTACTTACTTTCTTGGGTTATCTTAAAGTAGGCATTTTTTAACCACTATTCATATACAATAAACAATACCATGTTTTGATATTGAAAGAAAACATCATGATGTAATCAGCGAAAGACTTTGGCCAAGCGTAGCAAGCGTTTGTTTTCGGAACCCAGTAGTGGGGCATTTATTGACTGATATTATTATAGCCCATGCTCACTTCGCTGGGCGTCATTAAAAACACGCACGCACACATATCAAGGTTTAATTAAGCTTTGTAACTTTTAATTAATTCGTAAACGCAGAAAGCACTCGCAGTGCCTCTTACGAGGATGTGCGCAGTACTTGCTCGGAATATTATTCCTATTACATATTTAACAGTCAGTCCCACTTATCACCGGGGTCATAAAAATAAAATATATTATTAATCACAATATAATATAGCCTATGTCACTCGAGAATAATGTAGCTGTCCAGTATTGGAAGAATTTCCACAATCGGTTCAGTATTACCGGAGATTACTTCGAACACCCAAACTCATAAACTTTACCTCTTTATATTGAAGGATAACAACTTTAAACCTAGGTGTTACCTTAAACCTTGTGTAAATTATGAAACGTTTACAAGTATATAAGTTACGGTTGTGAAAAAATAATCAGAAAGGAGTATAGAGATGGAGAAAGAAAAATCAGGGTTAACGGTTTCTGGGTCTTCTTTCCTGACAAGGCAAATAACAGTTCTATGGACTGCATGACTATGTGACCGAATGACTATTTATACTAAAGTTGTTGAGCAACAAAATTTTGAGGCTGTTGACACAAAATTATCTACTTTCAAATTCAAAAGTTTTTATCCAAATAAGTCCTGCTGAAAAATATTATTCCAAAGCCGTACACATGGGTTAGAATTAAGTATTCGAAGCATTTAAGTCTTAAAAGCTGCAAAAAAATCCCCAGCAACATGCCTAGCTAATTTTAAAACTTCTTTATTTATTTCTGTTTCTATGTTTAAACTAAGATGAAGAAAATTCCATAGAGTTCCAACTTTTCCTATCAAACGAATTACTGTCATTAATTTTATAAAGGCTCCCTCCCTAATTTCTCTTGTAATATAAATACAGGTTTTTAAAACAATTTTAATTCTTTTGAGTTTATAGTCTGTTTGTAGTTATTACAACAAGGCAACACTTATCTATAGGGTTTCCCCACCTCAGGTTTGATTAAAAGCGTCTACTGATATTACCTACCGATGCGCGATGAACAGCTGCCGTCAAATTATATTATCATAATGTAAACACGGTAGCACAAGTTCAATAAATTGAATTCTTTCAATTTATTGAACTTAATTAAAGATTTTGGACGCTTCTGAGTAGAGAATGCATAGATTAATGGCATTTGTGCTTAACTGTACGGAGAAAAGCATGTTACCAAAACTGTCTCAGCGTCCTTTAAAAAAAAATACCGGACGATAATGCGTGATGTTTATTTTTTTTATTCCGTTACATTTTAGTAGGTAAACTTTACTGAGAAAACCAAATTCGAAGAAACCATAGTAGATAAATATATAAATTCTGTAACCAATTTTAATAAAGATTCTATCTAAATAGATTCTGATGAACTTTTCCGTTATCCTCTTTTTACCTTGTTAATATTGCCGGACATACTTTGTTATCATCATTTGACCTTCACTTTGTTCGATAAAAAATTTACACGATCAAGTAATAATTAAAAGGGAACTTATTAAAAACTTAATTTTAGACCATTTTTGATTAAAAATAAGTTTTGAATAATAAAACGAAGAACACGCGAGAGAAAAATGATCTATAGCGCGAACTAATCATGTAATATTTTGGAGCTAATCAAAGCTATACTTTTTATTATACTATGGTCTTTTTAACCGTCAAAAAAAGAAGTAAATAGGTTCTCACATATGAATTTTTTTATATTTTTAGCGATAACTCATTACGTTGGATTTAACAAAGCTTCAAAATGTTTTTATTAATAAATTTTATTACTATTGAACTTTGAGTTCCGAAGGTATAGCAGAAAATTCATTCAAATCAGCTAGAAAATGTAAAAATTTTGCGTAGAATTTATGAACCAATTTTCATCATTTTTTTTGCGTTGGATTCAGAACAGCTTCAAGGTAGTTTAACATTTTTAATCCATAGCTATATAAATATTAATACTTATAGCAATTACTGTTCGGAAAAACATTTCAGAGTATTAACTGTAAAGCTAAAATGGTTTTAGTTATTGAACGCGCTAATTATTTATGGCAAAGTTTTGAGTTTAAATTTAGTTTAGTATTCTATGATAAAATCCGACTTAATCCTTTCAAACCAATTTATAAACTTATCAATATGCCGTAGAATCAGAATAATGTTAAAGGTATTCGGTATTTTTAGGTACAAGTTCTTTATAATAATTTTATATTATATTAAAAGATCTGTAATTGATTCTCATACTATAAAAGTAGAAGCTCTATGTTGGATATAAGATCATTCTTATCAATGCAGGAAAGGAGAAAGAATACAATTTCCTGCGGCCGGGCGGCCTGTCGTAAGAGGCGACAATACAACCCATAGCCAGGTGGTAGGGCATTTGCCCGACGGCATGGCTACCACCCCTGGTCTAAAGTATATCGCCATAACAACCCTGTGATGTGTTCCGTCATTAGTGACAAGGTTCCAGTCTCCCTTAAGAGAGCAGCAGCGCATTTGTAGCACCTTAGGTTGCAAATGTCCATAGGCGATGGTAACCGCTTTCCATCACGTGGGCCTGTCTGCTAAACTCCTGCAATTAAAAAAAAGACTTGCATCATGCTAGAAAAACCCACAAACCCACTTACTCGTGTTACAGTTGAAATTTTCAGAGTTTTTATGAAAAGAGACGGCGTGCACACGGTATGTATCGTAGCGGTCAGACGTCGACTGAGCTTAATTAAGATAGCTTGCTTAAGATTCTGCCTTCTTTCGCTTTGCCATCATCTCGCCTAGAAATGAGGGTAGATTGCAAAATTATTGGATGTTTTACCTATCTTATGTATTGTCTAGAACAAGGATCAAGCCACACTTAATTTAATATTTAATCTCTCTATGTATAGGAATTACGATAAAAAAAAGTTTAGGTGATGATGATAACGAGTTAAAGCTTTGACCCAATTCGGAACAAAATATTTGTATGACCTGAATAATTTATTCCGATCTGGACGTTATTTACGAGCGGTATCTATATGTTTTTAACATTACTGCGATACAAAGTTGTTGCTATACCTACTTGTAGCTGCTACCTAAAGAAACGTATAAATTAATATTAAATAAATTCTAGTTATCTGTGTAATTATAAAGGATTCGCGGAATCATATGCTTACTAAATTTCCATTTCATTTTGATAATTGTCATATTCGTAATAGGATCAGCGAAAGTGGCCTCTATAGGCCCTCAGATCAACAAAAAATCTACATATTATAATATCATACATACATAGTAAAACATTTACGTATTATATAAAGAAATCACATCAAAACATAAATAATAAACAAAATATAACAGAAGCTGTGTAACATAAGCTGGCGACAAACTTGATTTATCTAGACACTTTGACATTTAAAACAATACCAATATTGCGTAGTTAACAAAAAGCAAAATTTTAATATCTCCACAAAGTTTAAAGCCATAATAAATTTAAGTACACAACGATGGCTGAAAACAATAAATCTGTTTAATATTGCCTTTGAAATGGCACAAGTTGTTCGCAGTGAGCTGAAAAAAGGCACATTATGCACGGATGGGGCACAAGTGGTGGCACCTGGTGGCATCGTTGTACGGGTTATTGCATCTCAAAGAGAACTTCTTTAGTAGTCCGATAATCGATTATTTTTGCTGTAATATCTAAATAATAATTCTCTTTGTAACACAAATTTCTTCCGCAGTTTCTCCCGTGTTAGTTTTGATATCTACATGAAGTTAGTTTACTGCCGCTGTTGTATAGGAAGGTACAGAACTTCCTTTTTCGTCTTTCATGCTTCTAGTACTTGGCGACAATCTAGTCTAGTTGTAATATGAAATTTATGTCGCCGTTATTATTACTCCAGTTCTTGGGATCGGATCAGTAGCGAGATGTTATAGCATACAGCGTATCTTAAATATAATCAAACTATACACTTTATATTACTCGAAACTCTATTTTTGAACCCGGTCTGGTCATTATTAGACAAAAGAGGATTTGAAATTAAAAAACTCTTTAGCATATTTTAGTAGTACGGCATCAAATACTAAATAACCTACTGTATAAATACTAATAAAAGCACTATTTCAAACTAAAAAATCTTATAAATCAATTCCTTGAACAGAATTTAATTCGTCCGTAGCTTTCCCTATTAAATTATAAGCGCGTAAAAGCTGACCTGGTTTGGCAGTTTCTATAAATTATTGGTTTTCAGAATACATTGCCAGGCTAAGTCTCAGTTCAAAAATCTTCCTAAGCAAGCAAAATATAGGTATAAAATATTTGCTTTTATATACTGCATTGGGGTTTATTTCGAGGAAACATTTATATGATTCTACATAGTTTAAGTGGCTTAAAACAATCCTTCAAGTTAGATAACCTGGTAGAAATCACTTAAGGTATCGAGGATGCCGTTTGTTTGCCTAGAACGTACTAATACGAATTATTTTGCAACTGTGTATTTATTTTAGTGGCCATTAAAGTGCTGTATGTACGTACTAATGGTCTCAAAACGGGGGATACTGAAGACCGCGCGAAGTGGAGTAGAAAAAGTACGAAAGCGGACCCTGGGCGTCGGAGTGAACGCTCCGAACGCAACCTGGATTTAACGCTTGGATGATGATGATGATGTCTATTGTCTATCACACGGCTTCATTGGTATAAATGTTTCATCTATATTCCACAAAATCTATTCTATAGTCCAAGATAATAAAAATGTCCTATAATTATTCCCTTACCCAAATTATATGTATGATATCAAATTCTACGATAACGATCAATTAATTCCCCAGACCGTAAATAAACCAACATGTTAACAATTTTATATTCACATTAGATGTATAATACATTCAAACGTTTCACACATTTAAACACACATTTAGACATTTAATTAAAAAAAATATAGCCATGACCCAACGACCTTTTATGCAATAAATCTTTTTGTAAACTAAGAAAATAATCAAGCAGCAATGCACATGTACAATACACAGAAAATGAATTTCAAAATAATTCTTCAATCAAAATTTTGGTCCACCATTTGATCGTATAAATTCGTTTGCATACATTTCCATTACATTTTACTGCTCTTCAGTTCTCAATTATGTCCTTTGATAAACAAAAAATGGCGTGGTGCATTTCATACACAGTAGAAGTGAAACAGAGTGTGACAAGGGGTGGGAGGGGTTCTAAATTTCGTAACCTCACATGTCTTATTAAGCTTTAAAACAGTAAATTCGAAGTATTAATGAAAAACTTCAAAACAGTTCCAACTCTATCTATACGAACATAGTGTTAAATTTTTTTATTGGATATAATGTATTCTACCTCATTCTTTCGCAGGCTTAGTCTTATGGATTTATGTGTTGATCTCTTTTAGTGTCACTTTTTCGTTTCATCGAGTTTCAAATCACAAAGATTCTAAAGAAGTTCCACTTCAATAACTTAAAAAATTATGCTCATTTTTTATTAAATAAGTCTGTCCTACTAGCAAACACAGTACTTGCAAATAGCGGTTTCGAGAAGAACGTGGTAATCATATATTTAGATATCTATGTAATGTAACTTTTTATTGTAACTAAGGAACAATAAAAAAAAATGAGTTTTATGTATAATAGATGAGTGCCTTGGGATACCATTCTGCAAAAAAATAAAAAACCCAAAAATGTCGTACTGCAAGTGCAATTAGTAGGGAAGAAGTGGTTCTAGTTATGTAAACCGCAACCAACCGACAACCTTGGCAAAACTGAGCTAAATACATAGAGCGGTTCTGAATCACGTACTCTGTATACTTTTTCTGCAAATATACTAGCTAATTCATCTTTGTATATAGTATAATTTATTATCCAACGTATTTATACCACTTTCCTTAGTTTTTCTACCTCACATAGATTTTTATTAATATCTTAATTATCTCAAAATTGTCAGCCTGTGAATTAAATCCGAATGGCATTTTAATAACAAGGTAATCAACAAGTACAAGGCCAGATTTAGAAATAAATTTGCAACAAATTGAAAAATCTAGGCTGTACAAAGAGTGTCAAGTTTTGTTCGAAGACAACAACGCATTGGCGACGCATCTGGTTCATGAACGATTCTGATTTATTTATCAGGCGGGCTATCTGTTTGCCTGCTTCAATAAAATAATCTTTTACGGAGTTATAATTTATATCATCATAAGAGCACTCGGGTAATATCTAAATTTTCGCCAATGTAAATTTTGGGCCCGTGTACCGCAAAAGTAAGGTAATATTTTATCAAAACTCTAGGGAACCAAATACGATCGATTCAAAGAATTAGTCCTCAAAAGGTGACAAACTAAAATATAATAAGGGTAGGTATTGAGTTCATAGAATTCAACCTTATTTTATTGTTTTAGTATTTTCGAATTTATAAGTAACTAAAAAATTGTTTGTGTGTGTGCAGTTAATACGCAGCAGAAGTGAAACTTCACAAAATATACTCACACATATAATAATTCTCTAACTTTTATTAATATAAATATAATTCCTTTAGCCTACATCCGTCAAATTGTTATAATTCAAAATAAACTTCTTAAGTATCACTTAATTTTTTTTACTGTTTTAGTGTAAAAATAATCAGTTTTATTTCGGTCGGCTCGGTATGTTTAATCATCTGTCTTATTGGCACTTGAATCTGTGCTGCACAATGTAAAACTCGTATTTCATTCTCTCGCAGGCTGAGTCCTATAGATTTATGTGTTTATGTCTTTTTAGTTTCACGTTTTTAACCGACTTTGAAAAAAGGAGGAGGTTTTCAGTTCGTCGGAATCTTTTTTTTTTTTTGCTTTTTTTTCATGTATGTTCGCCGATTACTCCGTGATTTATGATCCGATTTACGTGATTTTTTTTTCTGTTCGACGCGGAATAGCTGCCATGTGGTCCCCTAAAAATTTGACATAGTTTGGCCCAGTAGTTTTCATTTTACGAACATTTTTGAAGTGAAACTTCTATATAGAGGGGGTCTTATGGAGTTTTGACTCACGAAAAGATGTCACAGTCACGTGATCACCGTCACTAATTCTTACATTTTTAAACTCGTGATATCTTTCGAATGGAATGTCCGAATTGAATAATTCAAAAAGTTATATAAAGGTATTGAAGCAGTCTTGAATATGAAGTAATTTATTTTGATAAGGATTAATATCAAGATACAAATAAAAAGCCTTTTCTAGCGGCGCCAGTTTAATTAATTTTTTATAATAAAAAAACGCTTATTGTGGCATAACTATAATAGTTAGATATATGTCGTCGCGATACTTTTTGTAAATAATTATGTGTTCTACAAAGTCGTAGTACATTATTTTATTTTATCATCAATAGTTTTCGCAGCGCACGCGATTTTAGATATTTTTTTTATACCTTGGATTAAATTTTTGGAGTTTTAGTAATGATCCCTAATTTTTTTGTAAATATAATATAGCCTATGTCACCCGGGGATAGCGTAGCTTGCCAACAGAGAAAGAATTTTTCAAATCGGTTCAGTAATTTATTTTATTTGTTATTTTATCATCAATAGTTTTCGCAGCGCACGCGATTTTAGGTATTTTTTTATACCTTGGACTACATTACTGGAGTTTTAGTAATGATCCCTAATTTTTTTGTAAATATAATATACCCTATGTCACCCGGGGATAGCGTAGCTTGCCAACAGTGAAAGAATTTTTCAAATCGGTTCAGTAATTTCGGAGCCTCTTCATGCAAGCAAAAACCAATCTTATCTTTCCTCTTTATAATATTAGTCTAGATATTCATAAATATATTTATTATAAAATTAATTAGATATTTGCATATTATAAAAAGCGCAAGATTTTGCGCTGGAAGTTGCTTAATAAAATTGGGAGCTGGGTTGCCCTAAAAAGCGCTATATCTAGCTTCGAAAGCGCTAAAGTGGCAGACTTGGTGAGCCGAGCCGAGCGCCGGGGAAGTCCCGCAAACGAGAAAGCGAGCGAGGATATACCTCGTTCTCCGACGACCTCGTCCCTCTAATACCTAAAATCGCATTCTGCGCATCGGAAAGTGGGATGTTCCAATAAGAAAACAAATTAACAACTAGAAAACTTTGCCAACGGTTCAGTTTTTCGAAAGTCACAACGAAGTGAACGACAAGTGTTGACAGAAAAAAATTGTCGGTGCGTGTGTAGTGTATTATATTACACTATATAGACAAAATATATATTATAGGAGTTACATCTGCTCTGTTGGTATTCTCCGCGGTGTGTTTTGAAATATTTTTTGAAATACTTTTTTTCTGTCAATATAAATCATCAAAGCCGCGTTCTAATACATTTTAAACTCGTGATATCTTTCGAATGGAATGTCCGAATTGAATAATTCAAAAAGTTATATAAAGGTATTGAAGCAGTCTTGAATATGAAGTAATTTATTTTGATAAGGATTAATATCAAGATACAAATAAAGTGCCTGTTCTAGCGGCGGCATTTTAATTAATTTATTGAAATAAAAGGACACTTATTGTGGCATAACTATAATAGTTAGACATATGCTGTCCCGACACTTTTTGTAGATAATGATGTTTTCTGCAAAGTCGTAGTACATTACTTCATTCTATCATCAATAGTTTTCAAAGTGCTCGCGATTTTAGGTATTTTTTACACCTTGGATTACGTTATTGGAGTTTTAGTAAGGATCCCAATTTTTTTTGTAAACATAATATAGCCTATGTCACACGGGGATTGTGAAGCTTGCCAACAGTGAAAGAATTTTTCAAATCGGTTAAGTAGTTTTGGAGCCTCTTCAATGCAAACAAAGAATTTAATCTTTTCTCTTTATAATATTAGTATAGATATTCATATATATTTATTATAAAATTAATTAGATATTTGCATATTATAAAAAGCGCAAGATTTTGCGCTGGAAGTTGTTTAATAAAATTGGGAGCTGGATTGCTCTAAAAAGCGCTATATCTAGCTCCTAAAGCGCTAAATTGGCAGCTCTGGTGAGCCGAGCGCCGGGAAAGTCTCGTAAACGAGAAAGCTAGCGAGAGAGCGAACGAGGATATACCGCGTCCTCAGACTACCTCATCCCTCTAATACCTAAAATTGCGTTCTGCGCATCGGAAAGTGCGATGTTCCGAGCCGCTATTAATGGAGGCAAACTTAAGTTTGCATCGAACTATAGCTCTGCTCTCCACGTGACAAGGCATCACTACCTCTATTTGTGGTATGTGTAAAAAAAATATAAATAAATAAATAGAGTTTGTTGAGTAAACAAAAATAACAACAAGAAAACTTTGCCAACTGTTCAGTTTTTCGAAAGTCATAACAAAAGTGAACGACAACGAACAACAAAAGTGTTGACGTAAAAAATGGTCGGTGCGTGGGTAGCGTATTACATACACCATTAAAATGTACTTAACCTAACCAAATCATAATTTGCAGTAAACCTGCGAAAAATCGAAATGTGTGCTGGGACACATATTAGAAGCGAAACTTCAACGGACAAGTGGAAAAACGAATCGCAACGGACAAGTGGAAAAACGAATAGCAACGGATAAGTGGCAAAACGAATCGCAACGGACAAGTGGAAAAACGAATGGCAACGGATAAGTGGAAAAACGAATCGCAACGGACAAGTGGAAAAACGAATCGCAACGTACAAGTGGAAAACGAATCGCAACGGACAAGTGGAAAATCTTCAACTGACAAGTGATAAAATGAATCGCAACAAAATTTTAACTTGAAGTTTTACGGGCAGATTGTTAATGTACTTGTCCAATTTGAAAACCTGCCCGTAAAACTTCAAGTCAAAATTTTGTTGCGATTCATTTTATCACTTGTCAGTTGAAGATTTTCCACTTGTCCGTTGCGATTCGTTTTCCACTTGTACGTTGCGATTCGTTTTTCCACTTGTCCGTTGCGATTCGTTTTTCCACTTATCCGTTGCCATTCGTTTTTCCACTTGTCCGTTGCGATTCGTTTTGCCACTTATCCGTTGCTATTCGTTTTTCCACTTGTCCGTTGCGATTCGTTTTTCCACTTGTCCGTTGAAGTTTTTTTTGTTTCCGGTTCGTGGGACCTATATTTTTTAAGAAGCGCGGCACCATTCGTAGGTCCACCCATACATAGCTAGACACTAAAAAGTAACAAATAAAAACTTCGTTTAAAAAAACCGACTTCAAAAACGAAAAAACTAAAATGTATAAAATAACTTATTTCTAAAGCTATTATTATTAATATATATTATCTAAAACATCTTGAAGTCGGTGCAAAGCAAAACATAAAAATTACTATATTTTGAAAATTACTAAGCACCGACTTTAAGATGTTTTAGATAATATATTATATTAATAATAATAGCTTTAGAAATAAGTTATTTTATACATTTTATTTTTTTCGTTTTTGAAGTCGGTTTTTTAAACGAAGTTTTTATTTTTTATCTTTTCATCGAATTTCAAATCACAATGATTCTAAAGAAGATTGATTCACTTCAAAAATATCTGATCTCTAATTCTTGAAGGCGTAGTCTTCAAAAGATGACAAACTAAAATTGTAACCAAAGTATAGAATTCATAGACGTAGAGAGAGAATAATTACATTACACTATTGATTCCTGAGATCTTCGAAATTCCAATACAAAATAAGAACTTTTGCAAAGCAAATATAACTCGAGATTACTTTTGGTTTGACGAATGATGTTTGTAAACTCCCTTTAGCTGTTAAATCTTGAAGAATGGGAGAAAGTTGAGGACGTAAAGCGTTGTTGTAGGTATACATTAAGGAGTACTTGAGATACGACTTGGAGGCGCCTCGTTTGTCAGGTGTGAAGACCCTGTGAACGGTCGGTTTTCTTGTAAGCCTTTCTTTTAATTTTTAAGTTCGTATTATTAGTACAGTGCTGCTGCAGGTTATATATAAGTTTGTTGAATCACATTAAACAAGAAATAAAGCGGTAACTCATTTAACAAAATCGCATAGCAGAAAAAATGGAATACTAACTGGAAAAAATATGAAATCCACCCTTAGATTATATACCCTTATATTATAAATAACCGAATGCTAGTAATTTAATAGATATAATATTAATTTGAAATTCAAGTTGTTTAACGTAATGTATCATTTACATTATACCTACCTACTTCTACAGCATCAAGCTGGAAAATTATGAAGGACATTGGAACTTTTGGTGCTCGTGCTACCCAACCAAGAAATTGATTGTTCATAAATCAAATGATATCGCTTTAGTTTTCATCAAAATCAGTCACGTAGCTGCATCTTGTAGTCCTACAGATTTCGGATTTAGCCATAGATGAACATGAACAATTCAGCCTATATGAAGTAAAGGGGGGCTCTGTGGTTGAGCGAGCTAAGCTTTTGCGGGCCAACTTCACTGCAACGCAGAGGCTCCGGGTTCGATTCCTGGTACGGTAAATTTCGGAAACGAATTTTCTATCTTATTTACTATACTCTGGGTATCCAGGATCGGCCCCAGACTAGTCCGTTGTATAATACCCATAACACAAGCGCAACTTGCTTAATTCGGAGATATAAAATATGTGTTCGTCTGACGATTATAAAAGGATGTATTTTCGGATTTTTATCAATACCAGGTTATAAGTAGTAAGTAATACCAAGAAATCATAGTATTTAAGTCAGTATAAAATTAGTAACGAAGAATGTATTAGAGTTAAGGATTTATAGTGAAAGTTATGAAACAAAAATTAAGAAACCAAAAAAAGATTAATAAAAGAAAAAGACAAAAAACAGAACTAAAAAAAAACAGATAAAAAAGCTCGTACAAATCCTATTCATCCGGTAGAAGGGGATTTAAAAAAAGATATACTAGATTATAATGTAGCTAGCTAAGCATAATACGAACGTGTCCTATTAAGCGGAGCAAACAGAATTAGTTTCCTGATCCAAACTACATTTCTCTAACCGCAAGGTGAGACCGGTTTGACAGTTTGATTTGTTGGCTTAACCCGAATTTATGGAGAAGCCATCGAAAAATATTGATAGATATGGTTGCTTTTTTAGGGCACGACTTATTGTCCCTGTCAATATTAGAATAGGCCAAAAGGAAACGTGTTAACGTACTTTCCTTTCTTGCTCTCGTTTTTGGAATAGTGTCAAATGGGGACCTCAAATCTGAATGGAGTAAAAGTGTGTAAGAACTGTTTTATGGCTCCTATGTCTTACTATTCATTCACTTGTCTTACCATCTGTAGAATTTCGACATTACTCATATTTAGGGTTGTCAGATGTGTCCGAAAAACAACCGGAAAACTTTTTTTATTAACTAATTAAAATTACTTTTTAGCTAAGATTTAATGTACATTTTCATCTTCTTCTTCTTATATATAAAAATGAAGGTTTGTCTGTATGTCCTTTATAGAATCGTAAACTATACATTTGATCATGTGATGATCTTTAGCAAAGTTATACTGCATGAGCCAAAGAAGGTTTCTGAGTTGGTTCACAATTGGACCCGGTAGGTGGCGCTGCTGTCGGCATATCGATTGAAGCTATTCCGAGCAGGACGACGTATGCTGGGATAGCTAGTCTAATATATATAAAAATGAATCGTAGAAATGTATGTACGCGCATAACTTGAGAACGATTTTGATGACATTTTTGTGTGCATTTGAGTGGGTCCCCGGATGGTTTTGATTCACAATTGGAACCAGTACAAGGCACTAGAATCAGGTCTTAAATTTTTATTTTTTCAGGGCAGGACAACGTCTGCCGGGACCGCTAGTTTAGTATTCAATGCTACTACTTTTAATAAAGTTTTATTTTCTGGGATGGCATCTTTGTATTCAGTACAATTAGCAGTTACATTAAATATTTATTTTTTATAGAATTTCCTGCTAGAAGCGAACAGAGTTCGCCAGATAACAAACGAATTTGCTTTAAAACTGGACAATCTTTTGTCTGGTTTACCAAAATTTTCTTGACCGGACAAACACGTGTTTCTACTCATATGAAGCTAATGTCAATTTTTTGCCGATAATATCTAAGGCAAATAAAAGGTCGGTAAGATATATGTACCGGCTATTTGTGGTTTATATAAATGATGGTGCATTAAAGAAGTCGTTTACGTGGTATAGACGAATATAACCAAAATGGTGGCGACTAGTGCTGTTCACTGCTTCATGAGCGAAAATGTTGTGTTAGTGGCTGTGACTAAAAACATATTGTTTATAGCATTGAAAATAACGCAGTTACTTATTATTGTATAAAAGTCGTGGTAGCGTGATGGCTAGCACACGTGTCCCACACTCAAAGGGCGCGGATTCGATCCTGGCCGGAACGCATGCACCACTTAGGCAGTTTTCTGACCTAATGTGCGTATTGTTAACATTACCTCGTGCTAATAACGGTGTAGGAAAACATGCACAAGTCGCCTTGGACAAGCGTGGCGGATATACTGTCCGTTCCCCTATAATGGGAGGCCCGAGCCCAGCAGTGGGACATTTATGGGCTGTTCTTTATTCTTTCTTTATTCTTTATTGTACACAAAAAGTTACATACACAATTATAAAAAGTGGTGATGTACAAAGGCGAGCTTAACCCTAAAAGAGTTTTCTTCCAGCAAACCTATGAGTCTAGCGAGAAGGGGAGAAGCAAAAGGCAGGGTTGTGTACGCGAAAGATATTTTACGTTATAACATATAATATAAATAAATTAACAAAACTAAATTATATACAAGATACTCATAAGATATATATACATACATACATACATATATAATGTAAAATATAGACATATAAGGATAATTTAACAAAGATAGTGTTCTTTGACTTTTTTTGAAACTGCTCTCCGATGAGCTATCTCGGATCGTATGTGGCAGGGCGTCCCATAATCTAGCTGTTATTATAATATATAGTATAAATGTATGAAAATTAACTTTGTTTGTGACGAAAGTCAACTCCATTTGCGATTTGATTACGGAACTTTACAGAAACCGCACCAGTTTTGTGTTTTGAACTCGAGAACGAATTTTCAACAGGACAGACATCTTAGTTTGCTACTAAGACAGTTTTTTATAAAGAAGATTCTGTTATAGAACTTCTGATATAGTTCTTAATAAAGTATATATACGACTGTTTACATAATTAATTTATTGCCATAATAAAAGTTACAAAATAATCGTAGTCTTTATTATAATAGAAAAACGATTCGTTATTTATTTAATGTATTTCTACTAGCATACCCAAAGTAAATTTAGTTGCAATACAAGGTAAACATGGAAGAATTTCTAGGTGAAAGAATCAACAGGTCTTTTATTTTCAAGATAATAAATAAACTACGAAAGAAAAGATAAACGAAAAGTCTATTGTGCTTGTTTTATCAAGTAATTTTAAAATACATTTTTCAAGTAATCTTTCTCATTTTCCTCGTTTCATCATAGTGTTGCCTAAGGGCAACAATTATCTTAATAATTCTTTGAGATATTTCAACCCACGTTCAATGAGAGACTCCGTAGAGATTACCAACGTCTACCGTCTTTCTCGTTTGACTAAAAACCCCTAAAAAACGATATAATTAAAATTTTCTAATATTTCAAAATCTACTCAAAGTTTCAACCAATTTATGTTGAAAGTATTGTTAGTAGCGACTTTGTTTAGTTTAAATTTTGACTCCATAGTTCACAAGGCAAGCAAGAGAGCGAGAAACATCTTAATGATTTTTGAAATAAAACTTCTTGAGACTCAAGTTTTGAAACACGATGAAACGAAAAAGCGAAACTAAAACGAGAAAAACACATAAATCGATAGGACTAAGCCTGCGAGAGAATGAGATAGAATTCATTATATTTCATAATTTAAACATATGCTCATACAGATAGAGTTGGAAATGTATTGAAGTTTTTCGTTAATACTTCAAACTTCGTGTTTTAAGGCTAGAGTATATTATAAAGATATAATATATGAAATGTGACGTCATAAAATATAGAATCCCTCCTACCCTTTGTCATACTTTGTTTCACTTCTAGTGCATGTGAACTGCGCACACACACATTTTTTTGAAGACCTGATTAACGTTGTCCCACACAATTATGTACTGAAAAAATTCAATAATCAGTTACCTATTCTCAATTTTCTACAAATAGTGAGATAATGGATAGTTATATACAAACCCAGAAAAGGACACGTACAGAAACGCCGTTCCGTTTTTGCTTAAATAGCAGACATTCCTACAAAAACTTAAACAGCAAATGCAGTCGCTACAACCACTGGCAATAATATAAGACTGCAAAAATGTAATAATATGCAAACTACGTATCGATTAAGTATAAAATATAACTAGCTTTAGGAGTCGTAAAGTAAATCTGGATTGAGGTCATGGGATTCATCCCCGCGAGGGTGCGTCGGCGACGCGTAGTCGCGCCACCCCGTCGCCTGTGACGTCACGGGCACGATCAATGTACAGATGACAGCCAGATCTGTGTACTTGAGATGCCCTCTTGTAGGTTAATATGAATTGTTTTGGCAACCTTCCCTTATTCATCAACTCAAAAAAAGGAGGAGGATGGTCTTAATTCATCATGTAGATTTTTTTTCAAATGTATGTTGTGCCATAACCGTTTTGTTTCAGAATTTGATGTTTCAATTGCGTTGAATTTAACAAAGCTTTAAAATGATTCCATATAAATTTTATTATATATATATATATATATATATATACTTTGTGTTCCGAAAATATACTAGAAAATTCATTAAAATCGGGCGGAAAACGAGATTTTTTTGCGGTTTTTCAGCCAAAACTTAATTGTTATTAGATACTATTTATACACGTTACTAGAAATTAAACAAAATTTTCAAGTAAAAAATAAACTGAATTCTATGGTAACTAAAAAGCATTAAACAATTACTTTCTGCAAAATCTTGGAGTCGGTGCCAAATTAGACATAAAAAACAACAACTGCAAAATGCACCAACTTCAAGAATAGATTCAATTTATGCTTTTTAGTTACCTTTGAAGTCGGTTTCACTTTTACTAAGGTTTTATTATCAACATAAAAAAATAAAATTGAAGTGTCTGTTTCTAATATCAAAGTAACAACTCGTTTCTACATGCATATGAAAGTATATACGGACCTTAAAATCATTTTTTTTGTCTATCTGTTTGTACGGGCTAATCTCTAAAACGGCTGAACCGATTTTAACAAGACTTACACTGTCAGATAGCTGATGTTATGAGAAGTAACTTTGGCTATTTTCATTTTAGAAAAATTAATAAAGGCCCACGCACACGCCGCTACTGTCGCTGCCCCGGAAGACAAATTAAATAAATTCCACGCAGACGAAGTCGCGGGTAACAGCTTGATCAAACATAAGAGCGATGCTTTTAAATAAAACTCTTGAATTGCTGTTCATAATTTCAAGGGTTCTTTCGCATAACATAACGTTTATTTGAAGGATAAAAACACTGTTATAATGTGAATGTTTTAAATATTGTTTTAGAAACCTGAAAAGGGATCTTGTTTTATATTAATATATAATACACAAAGAACAATACGTTTGTGAAATACACTTAATAATATTGTATAAATTATACACAAGTTCACCGAAACCCATGATGGAAACCTCTAACGCTAATATTATAAGTGCGCATTTGAGTTAACTTTGTTTGTTACTTTCACGCTTTAACTACTCAATCGATCGTCACGAAATTTTGCATATACATTATCAGAGGCATGGAAAAGGATATAGGGTGCCCTGCATTGAGAAAAAATACTGTTCCCAAGGGATAGACGGATATAGGGGAGAGATATGTAGTTGTAATTTACTATCGAGTACATGTGTATGGCAAGAATAGTAACAGTATAGTTTTAACGTATTGCTTTCATGGTTAATTTCACCTGCGTTAGATGGCGTTAAGCGTTATCACTAGTAGTCCTGAGGGATACAAACAAATCTGAATGAATCGGAAACAAATCACAAACAAACCAAGACACACAAAGAGCCTAAAAATTAATAACCCAGGCACAGAAAGGAAAAAACAACACACATGGCACTAGATAGGATAATATATACAAGTATAGGCATAAGGCCCCCACTGCACATGCACTTCCTCACAACACCAGCATGTAACAGATACACTCTACATTAGTATAAGTTAAGTATTACAATTAGAATCAATTAATATAATAAGTTATTCGTAAGATACATACACCTCAACACAAAAATCACTAAATTAATTTCACACACAAGAACCAAAATAACTAATAAGCGTGCTAATTCTAAAAATTAAATCTAGAAATTAAGTTGTAAAAAAAGGTATGGAACTCGAGTCCGTAGAGATGTTAAAAAAGAAAAAAACTACATTAACGGACAAAAATTAGTTTAGTAAAGATTGTTATGATAGCTAATGGCTAACGCGTCTATCTTGGGAAGCATGCACGGCTAAGGTAATTTTTCTAAAATAATATGCATATATGTATTGTTAAAATTACCACATGGTGACTGTGAACGATCGTGATGAAGCTAACATAGTGTTACACGCCGACAAAGTAACAGCACACCTGGTTTATTACCTTTCCCCGCATTTGGACTTCTTTTGTTTACTTTGTGTTTAAAATTTGTAATTAAGAAGAAAAAAAAAAAACCTATTGTTATTATACTCGTTTATGGCCGCAGATGTGCAGATTACGTTTTCTTAGTAATTCAGTCCGCGCGGTCGATTGTTGTATGGTATAGGTTAGTATAAAATAATGCCCGAACGGAGGGGTGAGGCAGTCAAGCGAGGATTACGATACGAGCAAGACGTGTACATTCGATTAACTATTTAGTGACAGACTTTGCGCGTGTTATTGAATCGTGCAGTTTGTACTGGTTGCGTTCAGTTATATTATTTTGTACCAGTGTTATACATGTTTGTATAGTTCTAATGAATTCTATAGTAATTCCAACGGCATTTTAAGCCGAGTCCCACACTCGTAACAGTATTATGAAAACTGATTTGTGCATTCTATTAATACATCTTAATTAAGCGTAGTGAGTACACTGTCTGTTCTTTTAAAAAATAGGGAGGGAAGTCGGAAGATAGTATTCAAATTTAAAGTTTTCCTTTGCGTCTTTTGGAAATCTAAATCAATTTCAAAAATTATTTACAAACTTTACGATTTAGATTAAGATTCCGAGTTCACTAAATTGTGGGTAGTTTTGATAAGTTTTGAAAACTACCCACAATTTTAGGATTAAAAAGAGCAAAGTTTAACTTTTGGCCGATTTCCGGTGAGTTGAAAATCTTTGACTAAAAACTTGGGCGTGCAGGAAAGAAAGAAGTCTTACTTCAAAGTTTATATTACAACTTAACCTACCTGACCTGTATAAAAGGCTGAAACTTATCCAATAAGACTCTACAACTTGCAACCTTCGCCGTATACTTTCCTCGTTTTACTCCAAAAACGACTACAGAACCGACCGCTAATGTTTGACCCATCACGTCTCTGGAGTGCGTGAATCTATATCACTAGTTGTTTTTCATTTCTCACATTCTGATAGTACGATGGTAGTTGATTCATCACAGAGATGAAAACAGTACTTTTAAACCTCGGGAAACGATTTTCCAGCTGACAAAATTTTTAAAAACTATGCGAACCAGGGATAATATATGACACTCATGATCAATTTTGTTATATAATTTTATACTTATAAATTACTCTCCATTAAATGATTATTTAATTAACATAAAGTTGAGCTATATTATTTACTATCATCGGTGACAAAAAAATATTGGCTGGTACCACAGAAAAAGAAATTAACTGGACGTTTAATACGTGACGTATTGAATGAATTCATCAAATTTGGATATAGATTTAACGTCTGATTTCATTAGAGAAGTAGTTACTTGTTTAACTAATCAGTTTTTTGTTTCCTCATATTCGAAATAAAAACATTAAACTCGGGTGAAAGGCCTATTTAGGCACCCGAATTATTAGTAGCCCTCGGTATGCTCGTGCGCCAAACCATGTCATGTCTAAATACCTCTTTCACTTCTCGTTTATCAAACTACTATTTGTTTTTGACAAGTTGATTATATCACATTCATATACTGCCGGTTCTTATATCTTACTAATTATTCACTTGCCTTACCATCAGTTAAATGTTAATATTACTGGTGTGCTATCTATTCCTTTCTAAACATCTATCTATCTCTGTCTTTTCCTTCCCGAACCTTCTATTCTAGAACTTTCGTTTATCATCTATCCTTTTCCAATATCCATCTATCTCTATCTTTTCCTTCCAGAATCTTCTACTTTTTTCTAAAACTTCTTTAACCAATTAGATTGTTCCACCATCACTCGCCATAATAATTTATAGTCATTCTAACTACTAACGTGTCGACGATCCAGGTTAATTGCCTTTTAGATATCAATTAATTAAACCTTATCAGCTAATACGGTTGGCTTTCAATTTTATAGAATTAAATTTACATATTAAGGCCTCCTGGGTGTTTGAAAAATTACCAATAAATACATTTACTTGGAAATTTTTACAAAATCAGATTACAGTAATCATTTTTTATCAGGTGGGGCGCTTGTCCGAAAGTCATTTAGCTTTTGCCAATATCCTGTATAGTCTTTATATCATGATATTCGTTCAGAGAAATTGATCCTTACAGCATACATGTGTTTATTTTTTTCAAAATCACCGATCCAGTCCATGACGAGGGTATTAATTAAAAAAAAACTAATTACGCTACTTTAGTTCTCAAAGTTGACCTTCAGACTCCTTTGCAAGTTAATATTTGCTTAGGGTTGTGAGATTCGTAACCTGTAACAAGTAACAAATAGTTCTAAGCAATCCAAACTTTGCATAAACCACGAATATCTTAAAACTTATTTAGCAATCCCTAAAGGCTGATACATATTTATAATGAAAATACTACAAGTATAATGTTTTATATGAAGACATAATTTTCACTAAATTAATCTATAACATAATCTAAACATAAGAGGAAAATAAAATAATTTAAAAATGCAATTCCATTATTGTATAATGGAATTGCATTTCAAACAATCTAAATTACTATTAAAGACTATGTAAAAAACCGCTTCCAGAGGGTAGCATGCCTTGAAGGCTGGCTGCATTGTTACACGGCAGGGCAATGCTTATTCGTTGAGTGAAACACGAACCTGTCTTCTTTCTGATCACGGGTGGCTTCAAACAGTATCTTAAAAAAAAATGTGTGCTGGGACACATATTAGAAGTGAAACTTCAACGGACAAGTGGAAAAACGAATCGCAACGGACAAGTGGAAAAACGAATAGCAACGGATAAGTGGCAAAACGAATCGCAACGGACAAGTGGAAAAACGAATGGCAACGGATAAGTGGAAAAACGAATCGCAACGGACGAGTGGAAAAACGAATCGCAACGTACAAGTGGAAAACGAATCGCAACGGACAAGTGGAAAATCTTCAACTGACAAGTGATAAAATGAATCGCAACAAAATTTTAACTTGAAGTTTTACGGGCAGATTGTTAATGTACTTGTCCAATTTGAAAACCTGCCCTTCGTCGCTGGCAGGCAGACGTCTAACTATTATAGTTATGCCACAATAAGTGTCCTTTTATTTCAATAAATTAATTAAAATGCCGCCGCTAGAACAGGCACTTTATTTGTATCTTGATATTCATCCTTATCAAAATAAATTACTTCATATTCAAGACTGCTTCAATACCTTTATTATAACTTTTTGAATTATTCAATTCGTACATTCCATTCGAAAGATATCACGAGTTTAAAAAGTATTAGAACACGCGGCTTTGATGATTTATATTGACATAAAAAAAGTATTTCAAAAAATATTTCAAATATACTTACACACCGCGGAGAATACCAACAGAGCAGATGTAACTCCTATAATATATATTTTGTCTGTATAGTGTAATACACTACACACGCACCGACAATTTTTTTCTGTCAACACTTGTCGTTCACCTCGTTGTGACTTTCGAAAAACTGAACCGTTGGCAAAGTTTTCTAGTTGTTAATTTGTTTTCTTATTGGAACATCCCACTTTCCGATGCGCAGAATGCGATTTTACGTATTAGAGGGACGAGGTCGTCGGAGAACGAGGTATATCCTCGCTCGCTATCTCGCTCGCTTTCTCGTTTGCGGGACTTCCCCGGCGCTCGGCTCGGCTCACCAAGTCTGCCACTTTAGCGCTTTCGAAGCTAGATATAGCGCTTTTTAGGGCAACCCAGCTCCCAATTTTATTAAGCAACTTCCAGCGCAAAATCTTGCGCTTTTTATAATATGCAAATATCTAATTAATTTTATAATAAATATATTTATGAATATCTAGACTAATATTATAAAGAGGAAAGATAAGATTGGTTTTTGCTTGCATGAAGAGGCTCCGAAATTACTGAACCGATTTGAAAAATTCTTTCACTGTTGGCAAGCTACGCTATCCCCGGGTGACATAGGGTATATTATATTTACAAAAAAATTAGGGATCATTACTAAAACTCCAATAATGTAGTCCAAGGTATAAAAAAAATACCTAAAATCGCGTGCGTTGCGAAAACTATTGATGATAAAATAACAAATAAAATAAATTACTGAACCGATTTGAAAAATTCTTTCACTGTTGGCAAGCTACGCTATCCCCGGGTAACATAGGCTATATTATATTTACAAAAAAATTAGGGATCATTACTAAAACTCCAAAAATTTAATCCAAGGTATAAAAAAATACCTAAAATCGCGTGCGCTGCGAAAACTATTGATGATAAAATAAAATAATGTACTACGCCTTTGTAGAGAAGACATCATTATTTACAAAAAGTATCGCGACAACATATATCTACTATTATAGTTATGCCACAATAAGCGTTTTTTAATTATAAAAAATTAATTAAAATGCCGCCGCTAGAAAAGGCTTTTTATTTGTATCTTGATATTAATCCTTATCAAAATAAATTACTTCATATTCAAGACTGCTTCAATACCTTTATATAACTTTTTGAATTATTCAATTCGGACATTCCATTCGAAAGATATCACGAGTTTAAAAATGTAAGAATTAGTGACGGTGATCACGTGACTGTGACATCTTTTCGTGAGTCAAAACTCCATAAGACCCCCTCTATATAGAAGTTTCACTTCAATATCTATCACATCACATTATCATTTATATAAAATATGCAACGGCTTCCCATTTCTTCAAAATTCCGGCATAGTGGCATATTTTTTGGCTGCACAAACGTTTCTACTTGAATTATTTAAATAGTTCTTCAGAGGATGATACTCATTCTTAACTCAACATTTATTTACCCAAGTACTAGTTTAATTTATTAGGTTTTATATTATTAAATAGGACTCAGTTCATTATCTTAAAATGATAGCACACACAAAATACAATATTATCTTTATCGTTTTTTTTTTCATTCAAATGTATGGATATGTCCATAGTAGAACGTTTTCATGTTTCCTTGGTGTCTTCAATTTTCAATTCTACTTGCGTCAATCGTATTCTGTATTGATTACCTTAATATTAAGCACTAAATAAACGCTGTCATTCAACTAATCTTAATGCATATGCTATTACACTTAACACGGCATTATAGACATGCGTTAGAGAAAAACGCAAGAAAACATGAATGTCCACTGATTTAGACATACCTTATAGCTGATATTGCTTATATATAGTATGACCTAAAACATTATAAATATTACAATATCTCCATCAGGTAACTAACTGCCTTTAAATTGTAATTAGGCACCAACCAACCAAGGTGGAAACTCTTCATTAATTAAATATACTATATATTATATATATTCCAATTATACTGTAAATTTTCCACTAATTCCCTCCTACCTAGGTAAACAGGCGTAAAACTTCGTGAAACTAATATCGAAGTAAGCAGATGCCGTGACAGTTTGTTAGGTATATTAGCAACTGTCGTGAGTTGTACGGCTTCTAATGTTAGGGTGACGTGTGATGCTCAAGTCTCATTAGGTATCAAGTAGATAATAGAATGTAAGATACGCCTACATTTCGTAGATCGTAACATTACATGCTCGTGATAACACTAACTTAGTTATCAATGCCTTTGTGATTGATCCAATTGCTTTACCAAGTTCACTAGAACTAAGAAATCCCGGGTTCAATTACTAGAAGAGTAAATTATGTACACGAACTTTCCTTTATTTACTCTGGTCTGATTGTGGGAATCAGAGATCGACCACAATAGTAGTAGTTTAATGTGTAGTACCCAACAAAAGCGTAACTTGCTCAGCTCGAAAATATATAGATATATAGCATGATCCGTGATGGAACGGAGGAAGAATTTCCTGCGGCCGGGCGGCCGTAAGGTATTTGCCTGTCTGGATGGCTACCACACCTGGTCTAGAGTATGCCACCATAACAACCTTGAAATTTGTTCCAGCATTAGTGGCCAGGTTCCAGTCCTCCTTTAGACAGTGGCAGAATATTGATAGCACCTTTGGTGTTACTAATGTTCATAAGCGATGGTAACTGTTCTCTATCGGGTGGGCTGTATGCCTATCTGCTGAACTCACGGAACGGAATAAAAAATATTTTGCTAATAATAGCAATTAAATAAAATAAAATTGTTTGTCTACCAAATGTTCTTTAAAAAAAAAAAAAACAAATCTACGGACTGGAGTTCCGTCCCTTTTTTACAACTAAATTTCTAGATTTAATTTCTAGAATTTAAACACGCTTGTTAGTTATTTTGGTTCTCGTGTGTGACATTAATTTAGTGATTTTTGTATTGAACTTAATAATTTATTCTAATTTTAATACTAAACTTATACTAATGTAGTGTATCAGTTATATGCTGGTGTTGTGAGCAAGTGCATGTGCAGTGTGTGCCTTATGTCATAAGGCTACCTTACTTAAGAGATAAGGCTACCGATTGTTCTTATTACTTATCTTTTCATAAAAGTCACAGCTTATGAATGTCGAATATTGTGACGTCATAATTCTATCGAGTTATCTATTGTGTCAGAAGTATACCTAATAAATAAATAAACTTATTGTCATCGTGTTAATTTACAAGTGTTATATTAGGACAGCGAGGTATTTTAAAGCCCACTCCTTTATATTTGAATTATTTTATAACTAATTCTAATGTCTGATGTGTCAATTGTCCAACTACATTGTGGGTATAATAATAATAATAACCACTATTCACTGTATCTCATGAGAACTTGAAGGATGATATTTTAATAATAATAATGATCGTTATTTTCATACAAACAATCCATATTATGAATAGTAATCACGTTCCTAAATATATTTTTTAAGTCAATGGTCGTCAAGATATTAGCTCCCCAAAGTCGTGAAAATTATAAATAAATAAATATTGGCCGACAAACACGCCCATTGAATATCCCCAAGCTAAGTTAGTTACGCTTGTGTTATGGATAATATACAACGGATAACCCTGGGGCCGATCCCAGACACCCAGACCATAGTATATAACGGAAAATTCTCTTACACAATTAACCAGCCAGGAATCTCTGCATTGCAGCGAGGTTGAGCTGCAAAGGCTTAGTCCGCTCTACCACAGAGGCTGTCAAAAAATGCCCCCTCCCTCTATCTTTTGAACTGTGGTTGGAAAGTTCTGAAAAATAGTTTAGCAGATTTCCCAAAATAGTATTACGTAAAATTACTTTTAAGTGAATTGTAGGGGACATAAAGTAAAAAAATGAAGAATTAGCAAAAAAACCTATCAAATAACGTAATATTAATCTAAAATCAGTGTTTCAGAAACGGAAAAAAAAACAACTTAACAAATAGAATTTAAGCGTTTCCTTTTCCTTGGGCATAGTAAAATTAAAAACTTCACAAGTTTTGACGCTAAATCACGTCATAATAGTATTTTTATTGTAATAGATGATGGCGACATCTGGCGTCACGGATTCAGAAACAGCTGTTCAAAGGAAAACTCTTGTAATCCGCGCACGGTCGAGCAAATGCCTGTTTGCAAATTCAGTAGGGGATTTTTTTACAGAAAGGGACCAAGTGTGTAACAAGACCTCGCGAAAGGGGTACCTATACACATTATAATTTTAATCTGTAAACAAAGACCGTCTAAAAGTTTGTCTCGAGTAGACTCTGAAACCCCTTAGCGGATTTCATTTTAGGGATTAAAACAACAATTTTGTATTTTCTTAAGTATTCGCGACTTGTACACATAATAAACTGAAGAGTGACCGTAACATGGGAATAAAAATCAAATAAAATAACTGTTGAAACATAGTTTTATTATTTATTGTAGTTATTTGTTGTGTCGGAAAATCGTTATATTTTGGATAATTTACACTATATCTTTATAAAAATAGCCTTTGTATTATTCTGATGTGTAAGCTATATTATTGTAAAGTTTCATCAAAATCCATTCAGTAGTTTTTGCGTGAAAGAGTAACAATCATACATGCAATCTTACAAACTTTCGCGTTTATAATATAAAGTAGGATTTTCGTGTATATTTTTAATTGCTGGATTAGACGACATAGTATACAGTCGCCTAATTATTGTAATAATTATTATTTTAAATTGTATTTAGACATTAGGGGCCTTACTTATAATAATCTCGTTAAGAAAGGATTAGCCATCTCTTAAATAAATGACTCTTAAGCCCCTAATCAATGGCTGTTTCAAATAAAACTTGCCATCTTGCCTCTTAGCAGTCACTTAAACAAACTCACTTAAATAACTGTCAAAAATAACTAACTCGATGTTAGTTATTTTTGACAGTTATTTATGAGTTACTTTACCACCACCTCTTATCCTTAAGAGGAGTTTATGGGTAATATTTTCGTTAATCAGTTGCTGAGCAATTTCTTAAAATTTAACAAACGATTATAAGTAAGGCTATAGTACTTTTAAATGTAATTATTTTCTGAGCTACATATGTGGCAAGATACAGTAATACGTAAATTGTTATAATTATAGACATCACATTCAAACCTGTGTATACTTAAAGCTCCTTGTGGCACTCGGGGACTGCCGCGGTAAAGCTATTGCATAGCATTTTTTATCAACTTATGCAATTATAATTATTTTTATGTATGCAGTATTTTTTTTTCTTTGCTATTAATTCAATTTACACTTTTGGAGCGTGGTGACCGATAAAAAAACAAATCACCTATGTATACATATATACTGTGGCGAATGATGGTGGAACCATCTAGTTAGTTTTAGAACTTTTGGTAATATCCAGAACAATCTAGAACAAAAAGACAAGGACGGATATATTTAGAAAAAGATAGACGATAAACGAAAGAAAGAGATAGATAGATGTTAGAAAGAGATAGACGACAAAAGAGAGAAAGAGATAGATAGATGTTAGAAAGGGATAGACGTATAAACGAAAGTTCCCGAACAGAAGGTTCGGGAAAGAAAAGACAGAGATAGATAGACGGGTTCTAGAAAATGCTTCCAGGTATATAAACAGCGTAAGGCGCGCCTACTGGGCAGTTTAAAGTTGAGTTCAGTCCAAGACGGTGAAACGACAAGTGCGATAATAAAGAGTTATCAGAGAAGGTTAATAGAGTACAGAGACGGATTAAGTGGTGAATTATTGACAAGTTTGGTGGACAGATACACGAAGGAGGTGTGTAGCGTAGTTCGAGAGAGGAACCAGAGGCGAGCTACACGCGACAATATTGGAGGTGGTCCGCGCAATATCGGCGACGGTATTGAGGGTGTGACAACTTATCGTCGGGAGTGTGCATCGTTGGCCGTGTATTTAAGCTCAGCAACCCTACAGGGAGGTACTGCGCGCGGCTTTGTAAGTCAATAAAAGCTCTTAGTTAAAAACTGGTGTTTTCTTCCAATCCATAAGTGCGTACCCCCGCTCGCACGTAACAATACTTACGGGGCGCACATGCGGTGAGTGTGGCATTATAAAGATATGATAGCTACCTATACACCTATATACTTTCTCACAAACAGCTGCTTACGTATTCGTCCGATTTCGGAGAACCTCGTCGTCCTTAATTTGCAATACCTGACATACCTCAAACCGCTACAAGAGCTCGCGGGTCACTGTAGCCACCGCACGCCTCCGCTTGCTGCGCCCGCCTCAGGCCCCCGTCACCGCGCATGTTAGGCAGAGTGGGAGGTGTTAGGTTTATTTTCGTTACGGAATTTTTTCATTCGGCCGCCGCGCTGAAGGCCCGCGATAAAAGCTATACAATAGCTTAATATAAATTCATTATTTCCTTTTACTTTATTATTTACCGGCCACGAAGGGAGGACTCGGACCTGACTTTTGATACCGGAAGACAATCAACTTTGTTATGGTGCCAATGGTAATGGTAGCCAACCAGTTGGGCAAATGCCCTCACCCTGACTGTGGGTTATTTTGTCACCTCTTACGACAGGCCGCCCGGCCGCAGGAAATTGTATTCTTTCTCCGTTCCTGCACGGATAAAATATAATAGATACATATGAGATAATAATATATAATAATTAATTAAATAAACACAAAGTAAAATATAAATTATGAATACGTAACAATTTGACTACTACTAGAGTGTCGTCAAATTATTGACTTGTCGCATTAGCAGCATTACTCACTCTATCTAAAATTTTGACTCCACCCCTATACGAAATAATTTGAAACTTTTATATCAGATTCAGCTCGCCATCGGTTGGAAGTTCACCCCCACTTCCTTGAGCCACTTCGCTCATGTACGCAAAGGTTCTGTAGAACGTTTCTCTTGCGCACCGTGGGGATTTGGAATGAGCTCCTGGCCGAGGTTTTCCCACAGCGCTACGATATGGAGTTTTTCAAAAAGGGTGTCATAAATTTCTTCGAGGCCGGCAGCGCGTTGGTGACATCTCTGATGTTGCAAAAGGCGCAGGAACCGCTTTCCACCAGGTGTGCCGTCAGCCTGTTTGCAGTACTCCAGATTTAAAAAAAAATCTGATTCGGCTACAGTTTCAAATATATTTTGCATATCCGATAGTTTCGGGTGTGGTTAAGGAGATCCAAAACATTCCTAGTAGGTAGTTATATATATTTCATAATAAATACGTGATATACAGAATACTTATAAACCTGTGAGCACAAACGTAATTAAAGGTAGAGTACTTGCGTAATTTAATTATGTACTTCACTGTGTGTAGGTATGTTAGAGTGGGTGGTATTTGGTTCTAATTACTATTGCGTATCATACGCTTAACAGAACATAATTATATTTACAACTAGAGTTTGCCCGGTGGCTGCGCTGCATGTCAATCCCTAGCCAGTAGCTTTACTTTACTTAAACAAAAACTTAATTTGGTTTTTACATATTGTTATGACCTAGACGCTGACAAAACAAATTCACACCTGTATACCTGTAAAAAAACACATTTCATTACCTTTCGGCATTTGGACTTCTTTTGTTTACTTATTTATTGGCATGGGTTTACTAATTATTCCAGAGAACAGTCCATTGTTGTATTGTAATCTTTTATGGCAGTCATTAGCCAGGTGTGTCGGATTTAAGTACAAACTAATTCTAGGAAATTCGATTCACGCGGCCGGGCAGACATTACATCTGTGCAGTATAAAGCAATGCCCCAATTGAGGGACGAGGCAGTCGAGCGATAACCACGATCGAGGAGAGACTTGTGTACTACAATCGGGGACCTGCTTGCTGCATTACGTTTGGATTTGTTGTGTTCGGTTGTATTTGTACTTGTGTCATACGTGTTTCTATAGTTCTAATAAACTCTATAGTAATTATAACGGCATTTTAATTCGAGTCTCGCGACTCGTAACAATATAATAATAACAAAGAAACTAAGTCCTTATAGTTTAGATAACTGCCCAGCAAAACACAAATGCGAGTCGAAGTTAACCTGATCTGAAGTAATAGAACGAATAACGTGTTGTTTATGACTACCTAGTTACTTGTTAGCAAATTGAAATTATTGAAAAATAGCAGCGCTATCTATTTAACAAATCCATATATTCTATGGAAATAACATCATTTATCGGGATAAAAAGTATCCTGAGTTATGCCTCGGGATATAAGCGATCTGTATCGAGTTTTATTTAAATCCTTTTAGTAGTTCTCACGTGATGCTCTAACAGACAGACAGACGGAAAGACAAAAAGACAGACAAATAGACCAAAAATTCTATAAAAATCTTTTTTGGATTTTTCATTTATCCGTGATTTTTTGCATATTTTTTTAACGCAATGTACAAACTCGAACCACAGATTACAGATTTTTCGAACCGCATAAGACGTCGATACGACGTTATAGTTATTGATGGCTCCTATATTTGTTATGTGATGTAGAAAATATTAAACACATGATTTATTGTTGGATATAATATATTCCGATTGGTTTAACATAATAATATACTTTTTATGTTACTAATACAATAATAACATTGTTTTGCTTGTGTGTAGCTGTCAAAATCGAGGTATTGACAAAAGGTGTTGCCTAAAATGGCTGTCCTAGTGTTGCCAGTACTAAAATTTTATAGTTGCGTTCTATAACGACACAGATTTATTATAGTACATAATAGATTAATGTATTTATATAATTGTAGGAAAACATTTATATACTTCTACATCTTTAACGTTTCTGCTATATGCCCAAGGGAACCCTAAACCCTCGAGCGATCATGGCAATAGATATTGCTTCATTACTTACCAAACTTTTCTACGTGAACCATATGTTACAGAAACGCCTAATGAAGAAACTCATGTGATAGGAATATGTTTAGTGGTGTTTACTTGTAATAAAATGCTGGCTTAATTTTTTTCACTGTACGAGTATTAATATAATTTTCCTAAAACACGTTAATGCTTAGTCTGTTGAAGACCTATGTATTGTAAATGCTGTGCTCGGTTGATAATATGATATCTGATATCTCAAGCTCCTTTATGGGTCTCTTTTGTGGGTTTTATATACATAAGTCTTATATATATATATTTCTTATCGATACATCTAATGACAAGAATAGAGTCCAATGTCAAGTATTAATATTTGCTGTCCTCTCACTTGTTACTAGATAGTGTGACACAGTGGATGTAATAATCAGACTACCTCATATTACTACACTTCGGATTTTTTGATGTAGAGATATAAAAATTATAAATGATTTTGTTTGAATAATTTTTTTTATTGCAAATTATTTATAATGTATCATGTATGTACTGTTAGTGTAGCATAAATAAATCGTTTTGTAACTCTGTTTCTTTCAAATATAGGGAGTTTTTGTAGAAACTATCAACTTTAAGCAATAACATTTAAACTATATGGACGTGTAAGTAAGTAACCATTATACTTCATTCTATTTTTTTTAATTGAGTTTAGAAAACTCTGGCGGGACGTCTTATTAATTTACGTTATTGTTACTTACTTTGTAAATACTTCGATGCAGATGTGACCTAGTGTAATCCAGTATATTATATAATATTTACAATTATATATATTGTCTTATTTTAAGCAGTTTTAGTATTCTATTCGAGTATATACATGTTTCTACTATCTTGCTTTATTCCAATTTATTGCCTCTTTTGCTTGGCATAATTCATATTAATACTATTTTATGTCCTGTAACTAAGTGTAAGAACAGTTTGCCACCACTAATCATAACGAAGGAGATCGGGCATTTAACCTCTTGACTCATTGTAATAAAGTTAGTAAGACGGGTATTTCATTAGCTGGCACCAAACGGGCAGTTACGATGACTTAACCCATTAAACTGTCATTACTGACAGACATGACTTCCATTTGATCCTGTTCCATCCAATAGTCCAGAGCCAGCCCGGCTCTACAATCGACGATAATTACGAAAAAGTGAGTTGCTAAGAGGTTGTTGTTTGAGTTTAATTGTTTCTGATGTTTGAATTATTATTAGAGTAAAGTCAAGAAAGATTTAATCAGAACAAAGTTTCGTAAACGTAAAACGTATTTCATAATTCTATTTGCCTATTTTAAAGAATGCTTTATCACAAAATCACAGAGGTATTATGATATAAACATAAACAAACGTTCTTCTATAGTTTTTTGGCCACTTATGCAAGGCCATTTGGTAGGTACTTTCACGATGTTCATTCTCCATAGTATCGTTGACGCGTGATGTAAAAAGTACCTATGTACAATAGTCAGCGTTTTACAAATAAACTGCGGCCTAACGATTAACACATACATAACTTCACGCCAGGTCCTTTGCGGGGTAGGCACGAACAACAGAGCGCCATACAGGCTTATTCTTACACACCTCACTTGCTTCTTTGACATTCATAGCTCTTGTCATGCACGCTCGTCTGTTCTTAAGGCTCCTAACATCACCTTCTGCTAATACACGATCAATATGATCATGGAAGGATCAATTTGATTAACACATTTATATTAATATATCTTCAGCAATTAAATCAGTGTCATTAAAGCGCTCGTTGGGTTTGGTATTTCGTACATTTCACCCTTCCCTCCTATACTAAAACTGTATACACACTAGTTGTTTGGTCCTTCGAGCCGGATGATAATTGAAACAATACGCGGATAAGATCAGAAATAACGGCGATTGAATGGCAATTCACTACATTCATGCACCCTATACTATATAACACTTAAATATTAAATTCTGCGAATCCTATTTAACATTATGTAGTACCCATTACTAGTTCAGGATTAATGTTTTTTTAAATACTTGCCTTTAAATAAATACAAGTACTTTTTTGCATCAGGCAGGCATACGGTCCACTTGATGGATAGCAGTTACCATCGCCTATGGACATTTGCAACACCAAAAGTGCTACAAATGGCTATTATGCTCTTAAGGGAGACTGGAACCTGGTCACTAATGCCGGAATACAAGTCAAGGTTGTTATGGCGACATACTTTAGACCAGGGTGGTAGCCAACCAGTGGGGTAAATGCCCAACAACCTGGCTGTGTGTTGTTTTATCGCCTCTTACGACAGGCCGCCCGGCCACAGGAAATTGTATTCTTTCTCCGTTCCTGCACGGACAAAAAGCTAGCTAAGCTAGTTAACATAAGATTGTTTCTAGTCTACCCTAGTCTTTAGAGGAGGTGTCCACTTTTTTTTTAAATATTTTATAGTTAGTGAGAATAATAACTCTGACATACAACAATAGACCGATAGACAGAAACTTCTAAACCGCACAGATGGAGAAGTACGTAATAAAAAATAATGGGCCATACTTATAATCGCTTCTTAAATTTAAAGAAACTGCTAAGCAACTGATTAGTGAAAATCTCACCCATAAACTCCTCTTTAGTCGAATATTTTGGGTACAACCTACGTTAATCATTCAAATGTAGTTTATCTGTGCTCCTCTTAGGTAAACAAAAGTAATACACGTTTATAAGTGAAAAAAAGATATTCATTGATTAGGGTCTGATTCTGATTCTCTTATTTAAAAGATGCCTAACCGTTTCTTTACGTGATTATTATAAGTAAGGCCGAATATATACTTACTTTTATACAGTAAGTTGGTCGGACATTGTATTTCTTATAAAATTTGCAAATAAGAATTTATTTTTGTAACATCTAAATATTGTATTTTCTATAAGGGACTGTTTACTGTCAAGGAGATTTGGGTCCGCCAGCGGCTTTGTTTTATATACGTAAAGGACGTGTGGTTATTCAGTATGTTTTCAACCAAGTGGTTGAAAATACAACGTATACAGATTCATGAATAAGTATGCATGAGTCTGTGTACCTTGTATTTTCTTTTCCTAAAATATTACATTATTAGTTGTACTAGCTTCGTATATTTCTTATTTATTGCGAACTTGCAAACAGGCACACAGACCAGCTCATGGAGAGTGGTGACCATCGTCTATAGACGTTTTCAACACCAGGGGCGGAACGCAAGAAATATCAGGCAAGAGGAATGAAATAGGGAATTGGAATAGGGGGATAGGGGATGGCGGAGTAGACTGTCGGAGCACTCACTCGTATATATAGAGACATTTACCTCTTCAGGGATGATTTCTCAATTACATAATTTCATGATATTGAAAAAGAGCTTATGGTTAAAATCAGAAACGAGGATATTCATAAAAGAACTAAGGTTACCGACATAGCTAGCAAAATTAGCAACAGAAAATTGCAGTGGGCTGGCCACATTTGTCGCCAAACTTATGGCCGATGGAGCAAACGAACTCTGGAGTGGAACCGCGTTGGCTGACGACGAAGAAAAAGAGCTAACTAAGAATTTCAATTTAAGGCTGATTTAAGTTTGAAATACGTTCTAAATAAAAGGACATTGATTGAATCTTTCAGTTGAGATTGTCAATAAAAAATGTTGAATTAGAAAGAACTCACATACATCGTCAGATTAGCTAAGAATATCCTATTAGGTTGCCTGGAAGAGATCACTCTAAGCGATAACGTCGGCTATTGTTCTGATAAATATTTCAACTGAAGTTTTAAGTTTGTTATTTTGGTGACCAATTAAGTGTTATCTAATCTAATCTAAATTAATTCATTAAATAAATGTGGATTTCATGTTAGTATATTTTTGATATGTCATTAAATAACAATGAAAGCAATAGGCAGGAGTCTATGATTTACTAACAAGTTTCAATTGAATATGTGGATAATTCATAAAAGTAATAATGGACTGGTGGCGTTAATTGCGACTTCAGTGGTTTACGAGTTTATACTCTTCTAAAAATATGTCTCTTCTGGTTATCAGATGAGACATATTTTTTTAACAAATTATATTGATTTATAAACACTCCTAAGATAGCTTGCTAATCAAAGTGTTCAGGGGTATTTTTAACTAAATTAATTTTAAACATTTTTCACAACCTTTTAGCTTTTAACCAATCAGCTCTTGTGATAACTGAACTAATTTAGTTTCAAATGATAGTTTTTAACATGGAGAATATGCTTAGGCTTGCCTGAATTTCTGTTCATGGCTACATGACAATCAGGTATGAACAGGTCATTAATATAGATAACTACACTGTTCTGTTAACCAATAAAAATTGGCATGATAAGAATGATGGTATGATAATTTAATTACTAAAATAACCGGCGTGTTTTCAAATCAATAAAAAATATCATCTGGTTATCAGATGAATTAAGGTCAATCTTCAGCGTCTATTAGACTATAGGGATTGTGATTTTTTAATATTCTTCTTCAAGGCTTAATATATTATGGAGATAACTCATCCTGTATGACCCGAAAACATAAAAACTACGCAAAGGACCTACTATATCAGCATAGACAGGCGACATTATGGTGGAAAATGTCAAAGGCAGCCCGCCATTAATCCTCGCCCGCGCCACGGCAGGACTAAGCTGCCAAAAACTGTAAAATAATCGCAAACTCCGAAACAATAGTCGTAAAAACCAACCTACATTATTTGTCTTGCAAACTTTTATTTCAGTTCAAAAGAGTCGTCGTGACGCTTCGATGGCTGAAAGTATAAGCTTTTAACATACAAAATGGTTCAAGCAAATATTGATTTTATTGTATGATTTTTCCGAGAATTTCTCTTCTGTCTTGCGAGATGACTTTATATTTTATGTTTGAATGTTGCTGGCAGTCCACGAACTATGAAGCATTTCGTAGAGGCAACGAATGTTCACTTTTACGTAATTTGGCAACGAGACACTAAAAGAAGCATTTTACTTGAAAATAGATCATTTAAAAATTATTTTACTGACCTTGTTCACGCCAATTTTCTTTAAAAGATTTTTAAGCTTTACATTATTTTATTTTTTTACTACATAATTCAATACTTTTAATGGAGAGTGTTATAATTTATCAGTTTTGGAAGCGAATATATCAAGACCAATTAACCTGAATAGAAAACTTACTAAGGAACATCGTAATGATTTTTCAAGATCTGAATTTGAAAGATATATAGATAAGTTCATAAAGGTTTGAAAAAATTCAATGTTCCATTTTTACAATTTCGCTAAGGACCCCTAAACAGCACTCGTTTGTCCCGAAATCTTTCTACGCAGGGGTTGAAGACAATACTCCAAGTCGTTGTACTGCGATTAAGCTTGGTGAGTGCAAGCGTAGGTTTCTAACAATACCCAGCTCTACCCCTAAGGTCCACTTGTGGCTTGGATTCTTTATAAATAGTATTTGCTTTAAGCTTAAAGCAGAAATCATTGTTACTTGAGTTTAGCTGACGTCAACTGTTGCTTTATAATTCCTAAAAATATCAAGCCTAAAAACTTTTAATGACACATCTTTATCAATTATGTACTTACAAGCATTAAGTATTAGTATAGTATAATCCGTTATTTAATTACAGGTAGATAAGAAATGCAGGCAAGAATTCGTTTAAAAAAAAACAAGATTTTATGATACCTACATTAATTTTCGCAATTTTTAAAGTAAAGAGTATTTACTGAAGAAAATATATCATAGATAGAATGTTATCGGCCAAAATCACTGTATCATTTTAAATGATACTTGTTCTCCATAAAGAGAAATTTATATCAGTCTCTTCTTCCTGCATTGTCCTTGGGAGAGTCCAAGCAAGTTCTTATAGTTTACCAGCTCATATCATATTAGTTCATAAACCTGCTATGATGTAGCTTTCCCATGTCAGGTTGATGAACCCACAACGATTGACCAGACGGATTCGTGGGTTCTGCATATCAGTAATACTTTTTATTAGTAATATCAGTATTACCATGGTCAGTAATCTAATCTACGTTATTGGAATTAAACGAGAGTATCGTTTTGTTCTCCCTATCTCTATCTCTCTACCTCAAAATGGCGCTTATTTGTTTTTATACTTATTTTTAATTGCATGATATCTTTATATATAAAACGCTAATGTTAGGGTGTATGGTGCTGAACTACTCTTTAACCCTAGGATCGACCTTGATTAATTTTTTTGTAGGGTTGCGCTGTAACCGGGTTCTAATTTTTAGGGCAAGACAACGTCTGCGGTGTCCACTATTATATTTATTCCATACTAACTTCTGCCCGCGACTTCGTTCGCGTGGATTTTTTTTCATAAAAAGTATCCTATGTTACTTCTAATACCAGTTTCATGATGATCGGTTGAGTAGTTTTCGCGTGAAAGCCTAACAAACAAACTTACATTCACATTTATAATATTAGTAGGGATATTTCTAACTTAACCTTATCTTGATATTCATTTATACCCTAATGAGCATTAATTAGGGTATAATTGAATACTAAGAGAGGACGATAATCGTACATACGTTTGTCACTAAACTCATCATCATCACAATCCAAGCGTTAATCCGAGGGTAAGGAGCGTTCGCTTCGAGGGTGAGGAGCGTTCGCTCCGACGCCCAGGGTTTGCTTTTCAACTTTTTCTTCTCTTTTTCTTGTGATCTTCAGCATCCCCCGTTTTGAGACCATTGGTTCGCATGTCTACATACTTCTTCTTCAACAGGGACTCGGCAGAGGCGGCATATCTATCATATCTAATGCCTCCTCTTCACAATCGGCGATCACAGACGATTACACGCGACTACTATCGTGTAGCTACTCGTCTGTACTCACCCATTGTCGTCCTTAATCGCCATCGTGATCGCGGCGATCGGTGACTTGTCGGTTTTTCGGGCACGCATCAAAGAGAATTCGCATGTAGTTGCGTGCACGTGCCCACACGATCGATCGTGTGGATGCTTGTACGATGATCGTGACGATTACCTACCTTGCTGATAATAGACAATCAACGAGTAACGATCATGGTCGATTGTGAAGAGGAGGCATAACATTTGTTCCCCACATTATTTGCCGGTCTGCGTAACACGTGTCAGTACCAGCATAAGCGACTTTTTGAAATTTGTCTGTTATATCACGAACATGAAGACTGTTGCAGATGCGAGAGTCATATGCAGACAGACAGACACAGCACAAATATGGACATATCACTGTCTTACATTTATTATTTACATGTTTCAGGTGATACCTGTGTATCATTTTGTTCAAAAATATTCTAATATTGTGAATCTAATCAAAGGTACGTATTAAATACTCCCCGTTAATGCGGTGTGAAAAGGCTCTTTAATTAAATCAATAATGGAGGTCAAATTAGTGTGTGTTTGTTGACTCAGAAGGGCTATTGTGACCCTCTTTAGCTTAGCGGAATGGTACATAGATAATGGGCACTTACCCTACGCATAAATCTATTAAACCGGTTCAATGAGCTATTAGCAAGATCTGCATCGAGCGTCCTTAGGGCGTTTATGACGTCTCTAACCAGAGTACCTAAAACTGTCAAATTAATAATATTTCTTGTACATATGATGAACCAAACTTTATCTTTATAACCGTGGTACCCAGATATGTTAAATTTTTCAAACTATCTTCAATGATAAGGAAATTAACAAAATCGATTTCACACTAAAAACCATAAAATAATTTAACTGACTTCTTTCTACAATATTTTGAAGTCGGCGCCAAGTAAAACATAAAAATTACTTTATTTTGTAACTTTGATGTTGTTATTCTCTTTTATTTTTGTTTAAAAAGATTGACTTTTTAGTAGTGCAATTACTTCAATAGCTTTGGAAATAATTAATTCTATATAATAATTAGATATTAAGCACCTATAGAAATTATACAAATGGCACGCGTATACAAATATTCCATCTCACTCTTCGGTGTATATGCTCTTCAACAAGGATTGCCCTCGATTTCCTTGCGATCTACTAATCAGATCTCAGGATATGTAATCGACCTTGTGTGATCTTAATATAAACAATTAAAGTAAATAGGTTCAGTTCAGTAAAAATTCAAATAAAGGATTAGATATTTTTTTATAGCAGTAGTTCAGCAGTCAGGCAGACGGCCCACTTCATGGAAAGCGTTTACCATCGCCTATGGACATTTGCGTCACCAAAGATGCTACAAATGCGCTGCTGCTCTCTTAAGGGAGACTGGAACCTGATCACTAATGCCGGAACACAACTCATAGGTTGTTATGACGACATGCTTTAGACCAGGGGTCGTAGCCATCCAGTCGGGCAAATGCCCTACCACCTGGCTGTGGGTTGTTTTGTCGCTTCTTACGACAGGCCGCCCGGCCCCAGAAAATTGTATTCTTTCTCCGTTCCTGCACGGATAAAATAACATAAAAGAGATAAACAAATTAAAAACCTTCTCTTTTCGGGAGTCGGTTGTAAATATGGTTGTTAATTAATACATCTATTCAAATCTCAACGTGGTAGGCAACACATCGGCTCTCTCGGTGCTATAGATATCCATGGGCGACGATGACCACTTGCTATCAAGTGGCGGGTCCATTCTACCAGTTTGCCTGCAAGCGATTATAAATGAACATACAATTTTCTATGAAATACTATCAAATGCCAATATCTCTTAACTTGCAAAATCGAAATTATACACTAAGTGAGAAGAATAAATAAATATTTATTAGCTGAAAAACTAGTTAAATTTCCCGAATGCATCACGACTAAATAGTACCACAATTATTCCCTGAGTTTTAGACGTTTTATTATTAAAAACAAATTTCAGAACAAACAGTTCTAAAAAAATAATTGAAAGTCCTAATATATTTCTATTTGTTGTCTAATTCTTCATCATCGACGCCTAAATTTGGCGAGAATACAACCTACATATAAGCCGCGCGCAGTTTTTTCGACGACTACTTACTGTTATTGTATAACATACTTTTGTAAAGTATATAAAATAATAAATTTATTGGTACAACTATTTGTGTAACCTTTTTTTTGTCAACTATATTGACCATAGAAGCGTGACATCATGAGGCTATCGGCATACCTGCGCACGGATAGTATACCATAACAACAACAAAAATATTCTGTCGATTGTCTAGACAGTCTAGAGTGACATACAGAATAATGAAATGTTTGTAGCTACATAATCTATTAATGAACTAAAGTTATCATTATACTAAAATTATACATACATCTAATTAAATTATTTGGAACAGTATGTCGTAGGATTAAAAAGTTATAGGTATAGGTACATATAACTTGGCCCATTAGAGTTTATTTTTAATTTCGTTGATAGGTTCTTATAAATTCTGAAATCATTATGTATTAGTATTTGTGGGGAAACTGAGAAACGTTGTCTACAGCATATGGCCTTCAGCCGGCCGGCTTTACGGTGGATGCAATCAGGCCACAGCTGGAGAGATGGGTCACCCGCACCAGCGGAACCCTGACCTTCAGGACGACACAGATACTGACCGGACACGGTTGTTTCGACCAGTATCTGTTTCGCATTGTGGGCTGCTTGCCTTCTCCGGACTGCCGCCAGTGCGGCGCACCCGACACGGCGTTTCACACGCTGGTCGAGTGCGCTGCATGGACACCGCAGCGTTTCGATCTCGAGGCGCACGTAGGAGCCGTCGGATCGCTTGGCGACTTGGTAATGGCCATGTTGCAGAGTGACGACCACTGGGAAGCTGCGGTTACTTTTTGTGAGGCAGTAATGTCTCTCAAAGAGGCCGCAGAAAGGGACAGGGAGCGAAGTCCTGCAGCGCGTGCTAACGTCTCTACTCGAGGTCGCCGGCCTTCAGCTGGCACCCGGAGAGGCAGGTACGCGCATTACTTCCCTCCCTGAGTTAGGTTCCGGTACGGGGGGCCCTTAGCTACTAGGTAAAGCAAGGGATTCATCTGCCCCCGTTTCGAAGTGGGGTGTGTTCTCCCAGGGCACACTCCAGGAACTTTATTGCGCTGGATCGACTGTTGCGTAACTATGTTCTATATCTCAGTCTTTCCATCACAAACAAAAGCGCAGGGTCGACAGGGAGGAGGGGGTTTTTAGTGGGTATTGAGGTTGCTCGCCCGTGCGGCATCGCTCGGAGTCTTCCACACTCCTCTGTGTAATCGATCGCGGACGGAGCACAAACAAAGCATACTATTGCTAGTGTTATCGTCCCCGATCGATGCGTGCCGTTTTCTAGTGACAAAAAAAAATGTATTGTAAGAAGGGGCCCTCATGCATCTAGGGAGCAGAGGAGTCTTCACCCCTGTTGACACAGTGAGTTTGCCCTGATTCCCGGGGCTTACTCAGGCACTTGATGCGCTAAGATCAGTGTGGGCGTAACTACGTTCTAAGTCTCACGCTCTTCTTGCCATAAGCGCGGGACACATGGGAGGAGGGTGGTTTTAGTGGAGTATTTAGCTGGATGGTAGGTTTGTTCGAGTCTCCACACAAGCCGGTCGATTAGTGTTTGGATTGCCCTCAGTGGAATGCCTCCATGATCGACAACAGTCTAATCCCTAGCAAAGGACCTGGTATGTGCGACATGCATTTCCCCCGCCTTAAAAAAATGTATTGTAAGAAAGAATAAGCATATATACCATATACACATTTTTACTAGTTCGTATATTTATTACGTTCAAGAACATTCATGTTCTCATAACTTTATCCGGCCATATTTGAAGTCAAAAGTTTTTGTGAGCTACGCCTACCCGTCATGACGTACGGTGTCGAGATGTAAATACTGACAGTGAGACTGGTTCACAAACTGAAAGTCGCTCAGGAAATTATTATCGATCGAGCTATGTTGTGCGTTTCTTAAAGACGTAAAGTTAACGTAGGCTAGTCACATTTTTCACAGGACCGCTGGCTGATAGAACAGATGCGTCCTGAAGGGAAGTTTGCATCTCGGCAAACGTAGGTCGCCAGTAAGGGCTGGTTGAGGAAACGGAGGACGGGCATAGGTGGTGTAAACTTGAGAAGGTCTATATCCAGCAATGGACAACGGTTGGTCACGAACGATTATGATTACATTAATCCAGGACGTCGCTGAGTGATACAAACTGCACCAGACATTTCATTAAACTTTTACAAAAATAAACAAAGGGTATATAAATAACTGAAGAGATAATTCGGCCGGCGTACGCCATTTATTACACGTCACCAGTCACCAATTAGCAGACTCGCAGCTGAAATGAATTCAATTTGGCCGTGTAGTTTGACGCATGCGCAAGGACTAGTACCCATTGAAATGTTCAGCATAATTTATAATTACCGTCTTTTTGAAGTGAAACTTCTATATAGAGGGGGTCTTATGGAGTTTTGGCTCACGAAAAGATGTCACAGTCACGTGATCACCGTCACTAATTCTTACATTTTTAAACTCGTGATATCTTTCGAATGGAATGTCAGAATTGAATAATTCAAAAAGTTATATAAAGGTATTGAAGCAGTCTTGAATATGAAGTAATTTATTTTGATAAGAATTAATATCAAGATACAAATAAAAAGCCTTTTCTAGCGGCGGCATTTTAATTAATTTTTTATAATAAAAAAACGCTTATTGTGGCATAGCTATAATAGTTAGATATATGTTGTCCCGATACTTTTTGTAAATAATGATGTGTTCTAGAAAGTCGTAGTACATTATTTTATTTTATCATCAATAGTTTTCGCAGCGCACGCGATTTTAGGTATTTTTTTTATACCTTGGATTAAATTATTGGAGTTTTAGTAATGATCTCTAATTTTTTTGTAAATATAATATACCCTATGTCACCCGGGGATAGCGTAGCTTGCCAACAGTGAAAAATTTTTCAAATCGGTTCAGTAATTTATTTTATTTGTTATTTTATCATCAATAGTTTTCGCAGCGCACGCGATTTTAGGTATTTTTTTATACCTTGGACTACATTATTGGAGTTTTAGTAATTATCCCTAATTTTTTTGTAAATATAATATACCCTATGTCACCCGGGGATAGCGTAGCTTGCCAACAGTGAAAGAATTTTTCAAATCGGTTCAGTAATTTCGGAGCCTCTTCATGCAAGCAAAAACCAATCTTATCTTTCCTCTTTATAATATTAGTCTAGATATTCATAAATATATTTATTATAAAATTAATTAGATATTTGCATATTATAAAAAGCGTAAGATTTTGCGCTGGAAGTTGCTTAATAAAATTGGGAGCTAGGTTGCCTTAAAAAGCGCTATATCTAGCTTCGAAAGCGCTAAAGTGGCAGACTTGGTAAGCCGAGCCAAGCGCCGGGGAAGTCCCGCAAACGAGAAAGCGAGCGAGAGAGCGAGCGAGAGAGCGAGCGAGGATATACCTCGTTCTCCGACGACCTCGTCCCTCTAATACCTAAAATCGCATTCTGCGCATCGGAAAGTGCGATGTTCCGAGCCGCTATTAATGGAGGCAAACTTAAGTTTGCATCGAACTATAGCTCTGCTCTCCACGTGACAAGGCATCACTGCCTCTATTTGTGGTATGTGTAAAAAAATAGAAATAAATAAATAGAGTTTGTTGAGGAAACAAAAATAACAACGAGAAAACTTTGCCAACTGTTCAGTTTTTCGAAAGTCATAACAAAAGTGAACGACAACGAACGACAAAAGTGTTGACGTAAAAAATGGTCGGTGCGTGGGTAGCGTATTACATACACCATTAAAATGTACTTAACCGAACCAAATCATAATTTGCAGTAAACCTGCGAAAAATCGAAATGTGTGCTGGGACACATATTAGAAGTGAAACTTCAACGGACAAGTGGAAAAACGAATCGCAACGGACAAGTGGAAAAACGAATAGCAACGGATAAGTGGCAAAACGAATCGCAACGGACAAGTGGAAAAAAGAATGGCAACGGATAAGTGGAAAAACGAATCGCAACGGACAAGTGGAAAAACGAATCGCAACGTACAAGTGGAAAACGAATCGCAACGGACAAGTGGAAAATCTTCAACTGACAAGTGATAAAATGAATCGCAACAAAATTTTAACTTGAAGTTTTACGGGCAGATTGTTAATGTACTTGTCCAATTTGAAAACCTGCCCGTAAAACTTCAAGTCAAAATTTTGTTGCGATTCATTTTATCACTTGTCAGTTGAAGATTTTCCACTTGTCCGTTGCGATTCGTTTTCCACTTGTACGTTGCGATTCGTTTTTCCACTTGTCCGTTGCGATTCGTTTTTCCACTTATCCGTTGCCATTCTTTTTTCCACTTGTCCGTTTTTTATTATAAAGCAGCAGCAAGCAGACAGATGAGCTATTTATGACAGGTTCCTATTTCTTACCGACCGTTCATTCCCCTCACCAATTTGACATAAGCTTCGTAGTAATATCAAAATTCAACAAATGATAAGACAACGGTTGTTGCAAATAACAGAAAGCAGTTACCATCGACTATATCCGTTTGGGACACTTATACAGAAGCCGTATCGTTGCCAGCCTTTAGGATAGCTTGCCTGGCATATTAGTAGCACCTTTGGTGTTATAAAGGTCCATAGCCAATGGTAACCATCAGATGGGCCGTAGGCCAAGTTGCTGCTCTCTAAAGGGAGACTGGAACCTAGCCACTAATGTCTGAACACACACCAAGATTGTTATGACGGCATACTTTAAACCAAGGACCATCAGCGATACCACTCATTCTGTTTAGCTTCATATTGTTTTTTTTTAAACCCACTCGAATAAATACATTTATTGATTTATTTTGCTGCTTTATCTTATAATTTTTATTCAGCTAATTTACATATTATTGTTATCAATACGCATTACAGCGCAGGAAACAGTAGTATCACTCGATACAACGGGAACTTCAAAAAAGTGTAATATTATTTTCCAACAATATTTCAAATTTGAACTTTAGCCCAGTTTATTTGAATCTAGAATTCTAAATCCATTTTTTTTATCCAATAAGATAATACGGTTAGGGGTAGTTTGCCGGTTGTTGAAGCAGTTGGGCTATAATTTATAGTATTCTTGTTAGGTGTTAAATATTGTATATCTTTTTTTCTTTTACCTTCTCCCAATTTTTTGGGGTCGGCACAATATGTCTTTTTCTTCCATACTCCTCTATTCTGACATACGTCCTCTCTCACACCACAAATCATCATATCATCCTTCAGCCAATCCATCCATCTCTTTTTTGGTCTACCTGTACATTTATATCTATCAATCTTGCAGTTCAACATTATTTTTGTCACGTGACTCATGCCACCTCAGTCTTCTTCCTCTCAATTTTTCAGTCACGGGTGCAACTTTCAAGGATCCCCTTGTGTACTCATTTCTCATCTTATCCATTCTTGTAACACCACAAATCTTATTCTCATCTTAGCTGAATGGGGCCGATTGTGGTTAAATATTATTATATCTCTCTCTTCTCACCTTATCCCAATTATTTGAGGTCTATTCTGACATATATCTTCTGTCACACCACTAATCATCTTTCACACAATCCATTCATGTTTTTTGTACTACTACATTTGTAACATTTGTTAAATATTATATATCATTGGAAATAAAAGGTATTATAATGTATGTTTTTTTCATAAATTCTTAAATTGGATTAAAATAAGAGACTCATTTGAATCGGCAAGACGCACCTTCTTTTTAAGTTAATTTTCCCAACGTTATTGTGGATACTTAAAGGATTTTATTTTACTTCAGTTTTAATTGTCTAATATAACACTAGCTTGTGGAAAATTGTAGTCTTATGTGGAAGCTTACAAACTTAAAAAAATGTTTAATTATCTCAATATACACTTACGATTAAACAATTAACAGTAACTAGTTTTGTTACAAAATTGTGTACTGTGCATGGACTACGGACACGTACTTGACCGATTTTTTTATTAAAGTAAAACTGCAGAAGTAAACAATAATATTCGAATTCTCATTAAAGTCTCCAAAAAGTCACTCTCCTTAATTAATACAGAATAACTACTACCACTTTTGATAGAACAACCATAATTCCCCAACACTACTTCGGTAAATGGCTGGAATAGAATTGTCAATTACATCAGGAATTTACTAATGTAGGTACCCACAAGTTACGTTGACCCTCCCTGGTCTGAAATAGCACATTATCCTTATAAAGATAGAGCAACATAGCCTCTGACAACTTTGGAATGGAGTAGCCAATTAATCCACTTTTTTTAGCCTTGAAAACTTATCAATATACCCTTAAATATATAAATCTTTATATAAATAATTATAGTAAATAAGTTCAATTCAGTAAAAATCAAATGAATAATTAGACATTAATTATAATTGAGGGACAAAATGATAACCGCAAACAAATAGCAAAATCTGCCACTCTACAGACGGACTGATGGAGGATGAAAATTACCTTTAAAATTATAATTGGTCCATTTTTCCTATTTAGCTACAATTTTTTAGGGTTATATTAAGATATTCCGGCAATGTAGACTATTACTTATAAAGAGTATCTAATATATAAAATTCTCGTGTCGCGGTGTTTGTAGTTAAACTCCTCCGAAACGGCTTGACCGATTCTCATGAAATTTTGTGTGCGTATTGGGTAGGTCTGAGAATTGGACAACATCTATTTTTCATCCCCCTAAATGTTAAGGGTAGTCCACCCGGGCAGGACGATGTCTGCCGAGACAGCTAGTATTCATATATTAATTAAAGTAGATTATTAGGCGTTAAGAATGAAACATTCCAAGTGCTTAATCTCGAAAAGTGATTTTTTTATTACGTTCTTACGCCAATAAAAAAATAGTATTTAGTAGTTTTGAAGATTACTTTAATTGCAATTGCGACTTAGCATTTATCTTAATAGTTTCAAATTATACAGTTATGGTATAAAGTCATATATAACAATAATCTCTCCCAAAACGAATTGGGTTAGTCAACAATAGATGCTGCAAAGTGGTTTTTCATCAAAATTGGGTATGGTATTTGGCACCGAATCTAGAGACTCCATAAAGTTCAGCACATACTGTATTCAAAATAAATGTGTAATCTTATAAATCTCTCCCAAAGCGAATCGGGTTAGTCAGCAATAGATGCTGCAAGGTGCTTTTGCATCAAAATTGGGTATTTCGCACCAAATCTAGAGACTCCATAAAGTTCAGCACATACTGTATTCAAAATAAATGTGTAATCTTATAAATCTCTCCCAAAGCGAATCGGGTTAGTCAGCAATAGATGCTGCAAGGTGCTTTTGCATCAAAATTGGGTATTTCGCACCAAATCTAGAGACTCCATAAAGTTCAGCACATACTGTATTCAAAATAAATGTGTAATCTTATAAATCTCTCCCAAAGCGAATCGGGTTAGTCAGCAATAGATGCTGCAAGGTGCTTTTGCATCAAAATTGGGTATTTCGCACCTAATCTAGAGACTCCATAAAGTTTGACACATAATGTATTCTAAATAAATGTGTACTTATGTCTTGTATGAATAATACAGATAATTTTAGATATAAAATATACTGCATTTTCTTTACTTGCTTACTGTATTCATGAATTTAAAAAAATTAATAAAAACATGCGAGAATTTGAGTGTAAGTCTAACTTGGACCTATATGAAAACAACAAAAAGAAGGGCATAAGTACAATCCAAACTTTACTCTTTTATGTTCATAGGGCTTGGCGACCGCACCCACTTTACGACTGATGGCAAAATATCATGTTCAAGTTAATTCCCTTAAAGGCTCGCAAAACAGTGATAAAACTACGTGATAAATGCTTTTATCAGGTTCTACTAACATTTTATGTTCTTCTTCCAGGCCTGAATTGATATGCTCTAGTCAAGATAAAGCTCTAGACGATTGTCTTTCCAATAAGGAAAATGGACAACAAAGTGAAAACTGAAATATGTACCATTCTGTACATATTTCAATTTTGACTTTGGAGTAATATTAACATTGACGTGTATGTTCATACAGTGATATTATTGTTAGATATTATTTTTTATTTTGTTTTATAGCTGGAGTACAGCAGATAGGCAGACGGCCCACCCGATGGAAAGTTGTTACTGTTGCCTATAGACATTTGCAACATCAGAGGTGACACCAACGGGCTGCCGGCCTCGAAAAAATTAAAAATTTCAAATTAAAAGTTAAGTATATCACAGTTTATGACCGTTCTTAGAATTAGATGATACAGACGATGTTCATTCAAAATCGGTTACGGCACAAAAGATGAGATATTAAATTAAATTATCATATCAATTAAATTAGCCCATAATTTAATTAATTTAAACAATGTTTTTACCTGTATTTTTAAATTTAATTTAGGACTTTAAAGCTGAGGTTTCACTTTGTTGTAAAATAGATCAAATATTAAAATAAGTTCAAATGTTCTTAACCTTTATATTGGATTGTAATTAATTGTTACTCACACAACCCAAAATATGCACTATGTCATATTATATCAAACTCCCAAGGTATCGTTTTTAACCTATAATATCATTCAACCTACCATTCATGTGCATTATTATATAAGCACTTAATTATAAATGTGAAAAGCACCTGTAATAAACGTGTACATTAGATATCATGAGATTGATGAAAGTAGATGAAGTAAGAGATAATAATAATAAATATTTTATTTGAAAGAACACATGTTTACATAAGATATACGTCAAGATCGTAGCAAGTGGAAATCCATAGTGTCTGCGTACCCCTATGGGAAACAGGGGTGATGATATTAATAATTTTTCGAAATTTAAATATAGTAAGTAACTTGAGAGTAAATTATTAGCAATCGTCGACATAGCTTTTACCTTTCTCTTTTTGATTTAAAAAAAAATAATACCAACGTTTTATAATCAATTAGCAGATCGGTGTCTACTTCGCTGGGCATCACAAAAAACATTAATCACAATCAAATATACTCTATGTCACTCAGGAATAACTTAGCTTTCGACTGGTGAAAGAATTTTCAAAATCGGTTTAGTAGATAGATTAACCCCCCCCCCCCCCTACAACGTCACAAACTTTACCTCTTTATAATATTACTAGCGGCACGGCACGGTTTCACCCGCGCTCGGTCCCACTTTCGTGGAATATAGCGCCATGTTATATAGCGTACGGCACTCCCTGTTGGTATAGCTTTCGAACAGTAAAAGAATTTTTACAATCGGGTTAAGTAAATCCAGAGATTATCCCCTACAAAGTCACAAACTTTACCTGTTTATAATATTAAGTATAGATTATGTTATAATATATGACTATATTATAGTATAGATGGGTTATTGCTGATATTAAAAAAGCAACACGCCACCGCTCTTGCAACTAATTGCCGGGTCATCCCGTGTGTCAATTATAGTTCGTTCAACTAATGAGGTTACGCACCAATAAAACTAAAGGTCAATGACGTCGACCATTAAAATGACAATCATATTTTAAATATGATCACATAACGTGTAATCAAGAGTCTTTATAGATATGACAAAGGTACATTCAATAAATTAAAAATCGCGTAGTAATTAAAACGACGTTATATAAACATTATTTTGTAGTAAAAAATTCATTTCATTAATTTATTATGATATTTGCTAAACCATTAAAAAATTGTGTTCCTAAAATTACTGCGATAAATTGTTTAGAAACGATATATATTTAATAATTAGCGGGCCCGAAGACGCTGTCCTGCCTTGGAAAAAATATACAACTCGGTTGCAGCGCAACCTAGCGGGGTCCAATTGTGATTCTAAACTATTCTCGAATCCATTTTAATACACACAAAATATTTCATAAAAATCGGTACAACCATTTTGGAGGAGACACACGAGAAGTAGGTATTATATTTTCAAATTGAAAATTTAAATTCAAATTTTTCATTAAGTTCAACTGGAGGACATTTTTTTTTCTATTTTATGTAGATGGCTTCGCAACGAGTTATCACTGTTTGAGATGAAGCGGCAAGAAACTCCCCAGCAACACGTCTAGATAAAAATGATTTTAGTTGCTATTTATCTATCTCAGGCTCTTTTTCTTAAGAAATACACGAGTATGTTATATAATTACTTTTCGAAGAATTGATGGAGTAGTAGCTAATAGTATATACATAGTCAATAAAACTAAAACATAATGAGAGAAAAGAAAATATCAATCAATCATTTATTTGCTCAAAAACCTGGTGTATATATACATGGATCATATTATGTTTTAGGTTTCACATGTTTTTGCCGGTCAGGCATGCAAATTGTATTTACATATATGCTTATTAAATATCTATAAATAATTCGTAAGGCAACATATCTCCATAAATTTCTTACATGTGTAGCAAAAAATGAAAATCGTATAAAAGGCTGGAGCGAGCTGATATATAAATAAACTTTATCATTTAAATATTCTTAAAGGGGTAGTATTATGCCTTTTTAGACAAAGTACTTTAATAGTAGAGAGGTTGTTACTGACTATAAATTGTATTCTTCATGTAATAACTGTTGTAAAAAATAAATAAAAATAGCCTAGCACATGTCATGAAATGAGAGTACAATTAAGGTTTCCGTAAAAGGGGACTAAATTTTACCTAATTATGACACAGAACCTGTAATAAATCATTTTATCGAGAATACCCGAAAACTCGAACATTACTTAATGGGTGTTAACTTATTTTGAAAGTATGTTTTAATGTTTTATCCATTTGATGAAAATGGAGAGAGAGGGGCACACTATGTACGACTGTAGAAACGAATAATTCCTGCTAAGTTAACTAGTTTTTTAGAAAGGTTTTTAAATGGCTAATCGTTAGCCAAGACAACTAAAACGAGCCCAAACACGACGGGTCTATCTTGTTTAATACAGGAGTTTCTATGGCCACTTTCCGACTCCATCATCAGATCAGCTCCATGGTACCATATTATTGCATTGTCACGCGATATACATATGCGTGCAGAATTTTAGCTCAATCGGAAACCGGGAAGTTGGTCAAATTAACTTGAAAGATTCCACCCGAACTTATATCCATAGGTACATCCAATGCAAGTTAAATAAAAGCTTGTAAAAATCATAAACATCCTTATGTTTTTTGAAACTGTATCAAACGATACCCCGCGGTAGTGTGCGTCGAGCAATGGCTCCTCCCCGTCCTGGCCTAAGGGGCCGAGACGTGGACACTGATGGCAGTACTGGTCCACAAATTCCAACACGCTCAACGGACTATAGAGCGAGCTATGTTGGGCGTTTCTCTTAGGGCTAGAATTAGAAATAAGGATATCCGTAAGAGAACCAAGTAAACCGACATAGCTCGCAAAATTAGCAAGTTGAAGTGGCAGTGGGCCGGTCACGTCTGTCGCAGGACCGATGGAGCAGACGAGTCCTGGAGTGGAGACTGCGCCTCGGTAAACGTATTGTGGAATTGCCTTCGGCCCGATGGACTGATGACGACTTGCACAAGATCGCCGTCAGGAGCTGCATGAAAAGGTGGAGGACCGGGATGAGTGATGCCGACTTGGGGAGGCCTACGTCCAGCAGTAATGTGTGATTGGCTCACGACGACGATCCCATGCGCTTATATATATTAAAGATTAATGTCCGTATAATTTTTAGTACATACATACACATTTTCCTTAACGATGATTTTTTTAGTCCTATGGACCTTTGTTGGTTAGATGTTAAAAACCATGACGAAGTTACGTACTGACTTTTTAATAAAGTCAATAGTCAATAGTGTAGTCAAATCTATGGAATCTACGAAATCATCATTGTACCTGGAATGCCACACGTGTGGCCGTTTTCTTAAGTTGGATTGTATAAGACTTTAAAAAAATGTGGGTACATTTTCTTTACTTATAAAGGCATCTTCCTTATTACTTCTTTATTAACATTGTTAGAATATAAGACTACAGGACTAAATGAACATTAATTGTCTCCAGTGACCAAAAAGACTAAAATATACTTGGGTAATGAATTAGTTATTGTTTCTCATACAGGGTATTTACTTGGGAACGCTGACTTATGATTGCTGTCTAGAGCCATAAGGCCTTAGGTATTTATTTGTACTTATATACCCTAATATAATTCTAGCTAAATACATATGTAATTAATTAATAATAAAATAAAATACATATAACAAAAAAATGTTTATTAATAATCCCGACGCTGTAGAACTATCTAAAACACTGGCCTTTATTTTGCCCAATAGGTTAATATAGGTAACCAACGCGGTAACGCTGTCAACCTCTTGGGAACGTTCCCAATAAGTGACAGTGGTTTGAGATTTATTTATTATCTAATTATTTTTAGATTTCAGAATAACTATACTATATAGGCTCTATGCATTTAAATTATTATTTAAAGTTATTGCACAAACGCTTAATATAAAGAATAATTCCATAATTTATATACTTACCTCCACAAATAATGCTGATAGAGAGAACAGCTATCACTGGTAACCGCATTTTGGATTCACGTATTTTAAACACAGCACGACATAGAAGTTAAGCGAAGTTACGTGCTCTAGAGCTAAGGCTGGGGCAAACTTTTACGCGTGTTCCCAAGGAGCGACGAATCGCCGGCTGCGACGAGTCCCGGAATGTAACTACCGCGGTCATCAAGCACGAACAAACTGACGGGCCTTTTGTTACGCATGCGCAAATTAACATACGGATTGTAGGTTATTGTGAAACTGCGAAAACATCCTATTATGCTAATTTTTTTATATCATTTTCTCTGTGCAAATACCTAGGCACTGCTTGCGACTTTGTTTGTGAAACGATTACTCTTGCATTCCGCGGAAACTTCTGTACTTTCCAGGATAACAATGTTCTACATTATCATCCAATCTTTATATGTATTATTATGTTATTAGATTATATTTCTATGGCATTAAATTTGACAAAATCCGCTAAGGTAGTTGATATTTTTTTTTATTGCAGGACTTCAGTAGACAAACAGACGGACCACTTGATGGAAAGCGGTTACCATCGCCTATGAACATTTGCAGCACCAAAGGTAAGAGAGCCTAGAACCTGGCCACTAATGCCGGCACACAACTCAAGGTTGTTAAGGCGACATACTTTAGACCAGGGGTGGTAGCCATCCAGTCGGGAAATGTCCTACCATCTGGCTGTGGGTCGTTTTGTCGCCTCTTATGAAAGGCCGCCCGGCCGCAGGAAATTTTATTCTTTCTCCGTTTCTGCACGGATTTACGGAAATAACTCTACGGGTGACTTCCCTAAAGAAAGCAAGTGATTTGACATTTCTCTATACCGGTTTAGTGAAAAGGTAAACATTTGTATATTTTAGATATTAATTAATAACGTCGATAGATTTCGAAACGCAACCGAAGGTCGTATCGAAGATTTGATTTAAAAAGCCGTATCGCGCCAACGGTCGGCCAGTGTCGGAACGGAATCAGTTAAAAGATGGACACAAGCGATTCTAGCAGTTGCCGTCGACTTCCGCGGCACCGCTGATACTCATTCGTACTGCAAGTACTTCACCTTGAAATTGAGTCAGTTATTTCATATTTTAACCGATTTCAAGAGGGAGGAGGTTCACAATTCCCTTGTGTGTTTTTTTTGTATGTTCCTTTCTCGATTTCTCCGTCAATTGTGAACCAATTGTCAAAAATTTTCTTTTATCGTAAGGTTATACTCCCGAATTGGTCCCATTTTCACCATGTCATGATCTGATTAGTGAATTAGAAGGAATTAAAGAACTCACGGCAATTGTTAACCAAATTCTTCATAACACGCTATCTCGATCAATTGTAAAACGTGTTTCAAAATATTTTCTTTACTCGTAAGTGTATACTCCCGAGGTAGTCCCATGGTCATCAAGTCAGGATCTGATTAGTGAATTGGATCCCAGGGCCATCGAAAATAACGCTCATTAAAAAATGCTGCGTGCCTACATTCTTGGAAATAGCATGTGTACGCGTGTAGGTAGGTATTACATTTTCTACAGGCACTTAATTTTTTATATGCATGTTACGCGATTTGCCGGTCAATTGTGGATCGATTTTGATTGTTTTTCTTTATTCGTAAGTAAGTATACACCCACGAGGCGATTCCATGGTCACCAATTCAGGATTTGATTAGCGGATCCCAGAGAAATCGAGAGTAAACCCTATTAAGAAACGCCAACAGCCTACATTTTTTCAAAAAAAGCTCGTTTGTATACGTGTGCCAGTATTACACTTTCTACAGGCGCTTAATTTTTTGTAGGCATGTTTTAACTCCTGAGATGGTCCCATAGTCACCAAGTAGAGATCTGATTTGTAGATCGCAAGGGAATTGAGAGAGAGTAATCCTTGTTGAAGAGCATATACACCGAAGAGTGAGATGGCAAATTTGTATACGTGTACTAATTGTGCAATTTCTAGAGGTGCTTAATATATTATTTCTAAAGCTACTGAAGGTAATACTTCAAAAACAAAAAAAAAACATTTAGCCGACTTTTTTCTACAACATCTTGAAGTCAGTGTTAAGTAAAACATATAAATGACTATATTTTGTAAAAAAAACATGTTGATCTTTTACGACTGCAATTATCATAACATATTAATAGGTCAATAACTATTACATGTTATGATAATGGTAAATGATATTTTATTTGCTACTACATAAATATGTCCGCAACTTTGTCTGTGTAGAATTTATTTGTGAGAAAAAGACGTCATTAGCAATTTTATGATACTAAAATTTCAACTCCTTTCGAGGATGAATTTCTAGAACTCTAATCCCAACCCATCCTAATGTTGTCTGGAAGAAACTGCTTTTAGTGACAAGACCGCCTATTGCCTTATGTACTTAAACTTCTTGAATTGTATCTTAACCTAATTAGCAGTAACTTATATGACTTACTTTAACATTAGATCCACTTTCTTACTTCTCTCTCTTCACTTCTTGTGGCGTCCCTAATTGTAAGACAAATGCTACGCATATCATCTTTCACGAAATCAAACCACTATTTCTTGGGCTTGCTCGTTGTATCGAAATCTAATGCAGCCGGCATAACTCCCTACATTAATAGCCAGTAACTTGCCTTATTAGTGTCAATGAATATCTTGGAGTTTCTCTGTTATGGTAGACTGCTGTTATGAAGGCTGACCCGGGTGCGGGAGTTCCTTACGCGGTTGGCCACCACCACCACATTTTTGTTCTGGAGACGCAACTCTAGCTTGTTTCGCTCAAGTACACGCTATAATATTATCATGCAAAAGAGCAAGTTTAATGATACATTTATCTCTATTAGGGGCTATAATCAAACTTCGTAATCGCTTTTTGTTATATGCACCTTAAACTCTCAATTGGAATTACCTATAATAAATCAAATCAATTATTTTGTGACGAAATAGAAAAATGTAGCTATGCATAGACAAATTATAAAATCAGCATTGCATCACACATTGTAAATCACCAAGCTAAGCAAGGCTTGAGTTAAGGGTAATATACTTGGACAACTCTGGGGCCGACCTCAGGAACCAAGGTCGTAATAGATTACGGAAAGTTAATTTACGAAATTTACCATGCTAGGAATCGAACTTGGAGCCTCTGCGCTTCACTGAGATCGGCCCACAAGGCAATAACAGAGGCAGTCAAATGTACAGATAATAAGTATAACTAAATAAGTCAGCAGACGGTCACATTTTGTTTTCAAGCTAAGCAAGTTACGCTTGCGTTATACTGTATATACTACGCCGGTCTATAGGCAGCGCTTATCGTTATTATTTATTTTATGGCATGAGTTCAGCAGACAGGCAGACGGAAAGCGGTTACCATCGCCTATAGACATTTGTAAGACCAATAGTGCTGCCGCTCTCTAAATGGGGATTGGAACCTGACCACCAATTCCGGAACACAAGTCGGTTGTAAAGGTGGCATACTCTAGACCAGGGGTGGTAGTCATCCATTATTTTTACTAGACCAATTTTTCACAGTCAAAAAACATGATGAGTCTATAAGTTAATCATCCCTTAAGCTATGTAGCTTAATGGATGATGTGAGTGTGGTAAATATACGTTCTCCTTGTTATTTTGCTTATGAATATTTTTTGTGTACTATGTACCTACGCTCACGTATGGAAGAGAGAGTTGGGTATGGAACAGAGAGCATGAAAGTAGAGTAAACGCAGTCGAGATGCGAGCACTGCGCAAAATCTGCGGAGTGACGCTCGCGGACCGCGTTCGTAATACCGAAGTAAGAAAGAGAGTTGGTCTGAAAGAGAGTGTCATGGTGAAGGTAAGGAAAGGAATGCTCCGGTGGTTCGGGCATGTGGAAAGAATGTATGATGAAAGAATGACTAAACAGATATACAATGCAAAAGTGTATAGATGCAGAAGTCGCGGAAGGTCACGACACACCTTCCATGATCAAATTGATCGTGTACTAGCAGAAGGTGATGTCAGGAGCCTTAAGAACAGACGAGCGTGCATGACAAGAGCTATGAATGTCAAAGAAGCAAGTGAGGTGTGTAAGAATAAGCCTGAATGGCGCTCTGTTGTTCGTGCCTACCCCGCAAGGGACCTGGCGTGAAGTTACGTATGTATGTAATATTTTTTCATTAAAAATATTAAGTATTGATTTATCGATCTTTTTATAAGTTGATTAAAATCTTAATTATATAATCCTATGATAGAAAGGAATCCTTGCAAAGATATAAATAAATTAATCAATGATATAGAGTATTATCGATATGATTTCAATATAGTTTGCCAAACGTAAACATATTTTGATAAATAAATCAGTGATATCATTCCAGGAAGTCCTTGAACCAAGTTTGTACTGAAATTAATGAAATATTTGTTTTGTTTGGTAATATATTTTGTCATGAAAGAAAATTATATATGGGTAGAAGGTAAATTGAATATTTTACCCTCTTTCTGTGTCACAAAAATGAAAAAACTCTTTTCTATTACTTTAAACATAAGATGAAGATAACTAGGGCACTGCAAAGATGATAATTATGAGATATAATAATATAGATATGATGATATAATAAAATATGAGATAAAACAGGATGCATATATAAATAAAGATAAATCAGATTGTACCAAGGATGATATGAAGATTTATGATGTGACAGAAGATAATCACCAGGATAGAGGAGTACAAAGAGAAGAAACATGCTGTGTCGCTCTCAAATGATTGTTAGCGACGTCTCAACATCGTGAAATATATTCATAAATGCTTGTCGTAACATCAAAAGTAAGAGTATGAATAGAAAATATTCGATGATTTGTCATAACATATTTTTGAGATGATATAAAAATTGGGCCCAACCTAGGTAGCAAATTTAAGTATCAAATAATATTGACTATTTGTTTTCTCATTATCTGAATCGTTTATGTCGGTTGCTTTGGTTTTCTTACGAATATACCTATTGCTAACATTACCTATAATAGAAATATCTAACACAGTTCGATTCATAGATCGTTGTCAGTCTTTATATTTTTGTACCATTCCCACCATCAATGTAAGCATAATGAGCTGTGTAGACATTTCTAAAAAGCTTTATTTATAGCGATCAAAAAGAAAGTACTACCTAAATGGGGAAACTTACGTATTATATATATGTATGTAGTTACGTAATGATCATTAAACCTGATAGTAAATCGCGTCATACATAGCTGTTTTGACCAATAAACCTATATATTCCCGTCTACCCATATTCCTTGCCAAGCAAATCTGGGTCAGTAAGCAAGTATATCAGTAACTTACACAATTTGGACGCACAAAGGCGAATAAGTGCCAAATCTAGTCGAATGCGTCAATACCGTCGCAAGTTGTAAGACGTGGGATAAGCAGACGTTCTACGGATATTTGATTAGTACGTCTGATTCTATGCATTTTGGTATAAACCGACACTCAATGTGACGATACGTCATTGCCCATTTTAGTAATAAACTAAGATATGTATCAGATATTAACCGATAATGAACCTGATCTATTGTTACCCATTTTACAAGCTTTTATTTAACTTGCAATGGATGTCTGTATGTAAGTAAGTTCGGGTGGAATCTTGCAAGTTAAATTTGACCAACTTTCCGGTTTCCAATTGAGCTGAAATGTTTCACGTATATGTATATCGCGTGACAATGCAATAATATGGTACTATGGAGCTGATCTGATGATGGAGTCGGAAGGTGGCCATAGGAACTCCTGTACTAAACAAGATAGACCCGTCATGTTTGGGCTAGTTTTACTTGTCTTGGGTAACACTCAGCTGCTACATGATATCCTGGATCTCAAAAGCTTGTATTTAAAAACCTTTATAATAAAGCTTATCTATACTAATAGAATAAAGAGGAAAGATTTGATTGTTTGTTTGCATTGAATAGGCTCCAAAACTACTAAACCGATTTGAAAAATTCTTTGACTGTTTGCAAGCTACACTATTCCCGGTTGACATAGGCTATATTATATATACAAAAAACCTTACTAAAACTCCAATAACACCGGACGACAAATGAAGACTTTTTGAAAGTTGTTTTGATATGAGTGATAAATATCACTAATTTATAGTATTTTAAACACAAAATTACCTACATAATTACTCTATCACGTCAGATTTTTTACAAACAAGAAAAACGGTTTTTTTTTAATTTTAAGAAAGAAATCAATCATCTATCTTCTATCTATCTATCTATATATATATAATGAAAATGGTGTTCGTTTGAGGCTCAATCACGCTTAAACCACTGATCGTATCGACATGAAACTACCACCATTCGATGCGAAATTTTTCCTAGATGGTTTATGGCTATTTATCTATATATATATATATCTATATAATGAAAATGGTGTTCGTTTGAGGCTCAATCACGCTTAAACCACTGATCGTATCGACATGAAACTACCACCATTCGATGCGAAATTTTTCCTAGATGGTTTATGGCTATTTATCTATATATATCTATATATATATATTGTCCGAGGTAAACTCGAAAACTACTGGACCGATCATCATGAAACCACAACCAGTCGACGCTGAATTAATCGTAGATGGTTATAGGCTATATATTTTTCAAATTCTATGAGCCCTTTCCCATGTTTTCTCAATTTGTTTGTTTATTAATTTATTTGAATAAGGCGGTACGAAGTTCGCCGAGTCAGCTAGTTATATTATAAATACATATATTTGAAAACTTCTACAGAAAATATCAGGTACAATAGTTGCTATGAAGCTATTTTGATTGAGATCTTTTGCGTTTAGCTGTAAAATTACGTCTGGGAGTAATTTTTTTATGGGAATCGTCAATAATATCACGTTTTATTGACCAGCAGTAATCAGCCATCATATTCACAATCCATCGCCCTTGGTACCTTGTTTCCATAGTGTTGATGTCTTGGTGAAACCTTTCACCCTGTTCTTCACTATAATCACCAAGATTATCAGGGAAAAAATCCAAATGTGAATCTAAAAAATGGAGTTTTATACTCATATTACACCCCAATTTTTGATACTTATTTAATAAATTTGTTACAATATTTTTATAGTCAGGGTGTTTGTGATTTCCTAGAAAAATGTCCACTGCCTTAATAGTTCAACACAAATAGTACACACAAAGTTCAGAGTCCACGATCTGAGTTGAATTTTAAAGTCAAAATAAGAATTATAAGTATTTTTCACAAATTCAGTAATTTTCAATTTCTGCTTTGAAGTCATAAAATTTCCACAAATGTAACAAAATGTATCTGGACTATTACGAGACTTTCTTGAAGACATTATATTTTTCCGCCGTTTTTCAACCACAAATCAATAATTAAATATTTTAAACACCAAAAATAAAATGTAAACAATTTTTTTTAATAAACACACTGATTTTAGTAAAAAAATTGTAAACAAAGTAACTATAAAGGCTTATTTCCATGTAACACGTTTCGAATGGGCGTGTCGCAGTTCCAACTAATATATTTTTTCACGAGATGTCGCTTAATTCAATAAAGAAGCGCCATAACTTATTAATTTAATTCATTTTTACTGAATAATCAAAAATAGCATATATATTCGTTTTCTTAAAAATCTGATGTGATACGATAAAATGAGGTGTGATTTCGTTATCAGCACTATAAAATGACTGGAAATTTTTTATTATATCTTAGAAAAAAAAAACCATGTCGGCCGGTGTAATGTAACCCAAGGTGTAAAAAAATACTTAAAATCGCGTGCGCTGCGAAAACTATTGATGATAGAATAAAATAATGTAGTACGACTTTCCAGAACACATCATTATTTATAAAAAGTGTCGCGACAGCATATGTCTAACTATTATAGTAATGCCACATTAAGTGTTTTTTATTTTAAAAAATTAATTAAACTGCCACCGCTAGAAAAGGCTCTTTATGTGTATCTTGGTATTCATCCTTATCCAAAAAAAACTACTTCATATTCAATACTGCTTCAATACTTTTATATAACTTTTTGAATTATTTAATTCGGACATCCATTCGAAATATATCACGAGTTTAAAAATGTAAGTATTAGAAAAAAGTTGCATGGTCGCCGCGGAGCCTAATCTAGGCTTATGCGATGTTGGCGTCACTGGGATACGGGCAGTACGAGAGGGGAAATATTTTGAATTCGCTTAGTAGGTAATTAAACTAAAAAAAAACATTTTTAGATACCCGTGCGAAGCCGGGGCAGACCGCTAGTTAGTAATAAACTAAGGTATGTATTAACCGGCACTCAATTTGATGTATCGTTGTCCATTTTAGTAATAAACTATGTATCAGATGTCAATCAATTAATATGATAAGTCATTGCGCATTTTAGTAATAAACTAAAGTATTTATCTATTTATATATTCTCAATACATTACTCACATATGTCTAGTATTTAGTATATTCATAACGTGATCGCTATCACAGATATGAGGCCAATGATCTTTGTATTGGAATTTAAATGTGAAATACCGAGATTCTGTCGCGATGTTCTTCCATAAAAGAGTCGTTATCATAATTCCTCTCTGTGATGCTGCTACTATAGTCAAGAATAATATATCCTTGTTTATGTATATTCGAGTCATAGTTATTCTAGAACATTTATTAAATAGTGCAATTCAATTATGTTACATTTATCAATTACTGATATTACGACTTATTAATTGTAAATTTTATATAGACGTGTATACTTTGATGATTTGGTATAAACAAAATTATCGAACCGACAAATCTAATAAAAGGGAATTTTGTTATCTTTTATTTGTCACACGTTAAATTCATATCATATAAATAGGCCGAAATTTAGGCAGAATTATATCGTAACTCAAGCAAGCAATATGTTTAAGACATTTTTCCTTATTTTTGCTGCCTTGGTTGGTAAGTCTGTGAAATAAGTCTTCGGTTAGTAGTTACCTTGCCTAGAAACAGAACCTTAAATCAGCAATTGTACGTATAATATTAAATTGGGGAAAATGTTGCTTCGCATTTTATATAAAAATTCAAAAGGTATTTTTTATAAAGTTTATTTACATTTGACTAAAGAATGTTGGTGCCATTTTGTTGTATAACTTATTGCCATCTTGTAGGTAGGGACGTGATCCCATTGCTATAAAAATGTTGGGGCTTCGGATCAAAAAACTGCGACAAGTGGTTTTGGCAGTCCTCTCGTGATGTTAACCTGACACTGCCTAAGGAATTCTGCAGAGACCGAAACAGGTGAAAATCTGAAGGTGCAAGGTCAGGACTATACGGCGGATGCATTAACACCTCCCAGCCAAACTCTCGTAATTTTTGCTGAGTGACTAAAGATGTGTGAGGTCTAGCGTTATCATGGTGAAAAACCACACCCCTTCTGTTGATTAATTCCGACCACTTTCTCTCAACTTTTTGCTTTAATCTCATCCGTTGTTCGCAGTACAGTTCAGAATCGATGGTCCTGCCTGCCGGTAACAGCTCATAATGAATAATGCCCTTCCAATCCCACCATACATACAGCATCACCTTGTTGCGAGTTAACCCGGGTTTCGCCACAGTCTGTGAAGCCTGACCGGCCTTTGACCACGATCTTTTTCGCACGTTCTTGTCGTACATGTTCACTTTTCATCACCAGTTATCAGCTTCTTCAAAAATGGTTCGGTTTTATTACGTCGTAGTAAAGAATCACAAATGAGTACACGGTTTATTAGGTTTCTTTCAGTGAGCTCATGAGGCACCCAAATATCGAGCTTTTTTGTGTACCCAGCTTTTTTCAAATGCGCCAAATCCGTTTTGTGTTCAATTCCTAGCTGTCTAGCTACATCGTAAATACTAATATGCCGATCTTGCTCCACTTTTTCGAAAATGGCATCAATTTTGTCGGTAACAGGGCGACTAGAGCGACGTGCATCTTTGATATCAAAATTTCCGGATTGAAAATGCTTAAACCAAATTTGCACTACTCTCACAGATACTGCATTAGGTCCATAAACATCACATTTTTTTTCGCGGCTTGTGTTGTATTTTTACCTTTTTTGTAGTAAAATTTTAAAATGTATCGAATTTCTTCATTAGATTCACTCATTTTAATAATAAGAAAAACAAATGAAAATCACACATTTTCCTAATTTGAATTGGGAATTATCTTCTTTAAAATTAAAACTTTTTAATGATACCAAAACCAGCCAGATGCCAAAGAGATCTTATTACAAGTTCATACATACTATATGAGAAAAGACTTTTACCCCAACCTATTATTAACTGTAATCTTATGTAAGAATTCAGGGGTTGTTTCTAGTTTGCAAGGAGTGTTATCATATTTAAAACACAGTTCCATTTTTTATATTATTTGTAGATATAGTGCATAATATGAATTTATTTGTTTACAGTTATAAGTTTAAGATTTTGTAAATTATCCAAATTTGTAAATTAATTTAAATAATGTTACCGCTCAATCATTTTATATCGATTTAAATAAAAAATAATTTGGATCACAATTGTATTGCTTGTATGGAAATTTATCGCTTTTAAATATACTTAAAGAGATGCATTTCGTCAATAAATAATAATCAATATATCGCAGAATGCCTCAAATCACTGGAGATTTCGGACAGGACTTTATTCTCTAATAATAAATACGTGCCAATAAATTTTGATTTCTTCGATTTTAGCCTGCCGAGGAAATCCAACTCCCAAAGAAATCGATCCTCGAAATGGAAATTTCAACACATACTACGGTTATAACAAGTAAGTTCAAAATTACAGAGATATTTTTGGAAATCAATACGCATATATTTATATGTGTGCCTGAAAATTTTATCTTTAGTATTTTTATTTTCGTCCTCTTCACTGCCATGTGTGTAAAGTAAATTTCATATATTTTAGTAAATAATCAGTTTAATAATTAGAAGTCAATGTTAGATATTTTTATATCAGAAAACAAGAGTTTTCGAGATATAGACATACTAAATATTTCGTAAACATACACTTGCGAAAGTTCCTAGTTTTATAATACTATAATAACTCTCCTTTTTAACTGACTTCAAAAAATGGAGGACGTTCTCAATTCGTCGGGATCTTTTTTTTATGTATGTTCACCGATTACTCAGAGATTTATGATCCGATTTACGTGATTCTTTTTTTTCGACGCGGAATAGCTTCCAATTGGTCCCCTAAAAATTTTACATAGTTTGGCCCAGTAGTTTTCATTGTATGAACATTTTTTATAAAAAAAATCCATTCCGTTCCATATATACACCGATTACTCTGAGATTTATGATCCGATTTACGTGATTCTTCTTTAGTTTGATGCGGAATAGTTGCCATTTGGTCCCCTAAAAAATTAACATAGTTTGGCCAAGTAGTTTTCATTTTACGAACATTTTTTTGTTCCCGTTTCTTGGGGACCTATATTTTTTAAGATGCGCGGCCTTTCGTATGTCTACCCATAGCTAGACACTAAAAAGTAACAAATAAAATAAAAAACTTCGTTTAAAAAAACCGACTTCAAAAACTAAAAAGTATAATATATATAACTTATTTCTAAAGCTATTATTATTAATATATATTATCTAAAACATCTTGAAGTCGGTGCAAAGTAAAACATAAAAATTACTATATTTTGAAAATTACTAAGCACCGACTTTAAGATGTTTTAGATAATATACGAGGAGGGATCAAAAAGTAGTGAGAATGAGATAGAATATAATGAATATTGATAACTTAATAATTTATTTTTCTACATAGTCTCCGAGTCTCAATCAATCAATCAATCAACAATATCCCTTCTGAGTCTCAAAATATTGCGGCCGTAACCTTGCCAGCCGATGCCACGGCACGAAATTTCTTCGGGGTCGGTGATGATGGCCGTTTCCATTGCGAAGATTGCTGTTTTGTCTCGGGATCAAAATGATGGACCCATGTTTCGTCCATTGTTACGAAATGATACAAAAAGTTTTCAGAATCTTCTTGAAACTTGTCCAACAATATCTTCGAAATGTCAAATCGATTTTGTTTCTGACTGTCGGTTAACATTCTCGGCACCCATCTTTCGGAGACTTTTCTCATATTCAAAGATTGTTTCAATATGGATTGAATACTTCTATATGAAATGCCCGTTACTTGAATTAAGTATCGGATGGTAACTCTTCGATCGCTCAATACAATTTTCTCGACTTTCGCAACATATTCTTGGGTGACTGACGTCGATGGACGGCCGCAACGATGTTTGTCTTTCGTGCTCGTTCTCCCTACTCGAAATTGAGAAGCCCACCTTGCGACAGTGGAATACGGCGGAGCAGACTCTCCTAATGTTGCATCCAAATCGCAATGAATCTCTTGCGTCGTTAACTTTTTAAACAGAGGTATTTAATAACGGCTCGCACTTTGTTTTTCTCCATTTTCGAGAACACGTTCCGAAACGAAGCAAACAAATGACTACATTCGAAAAAAAACAAGAGAGAATCGATGATTTTTTTATTTATTAATATTACAAATAAGTATCTGAGCTATGCCAGCCAGTATTTTTTTTTTCTTGCCAAGGAGTTTGTCGTTCGCACTACTTTTTGATCCGTCCTCGTAAATTAATAATAATAGGTTTAGAAATAAGTTATTTTATACTTTTTAGTTTTTTTAAACGAAGTTTTTTATTTTATTCATGCTTAGTATGTTCTGATTTTTGTAGGCGTGCAAGGCTAGTGGCTAATATAAAAATTACATTATATACCTGTCGGTCGGCTTTTGACCTGATGCTATACTGAAGACTCATGTAACTCTCCTTTTTCATACTTTGTATGTTTCGAAGGTTCTCAATTCGTCTGGATATGTTTTTTATATGTATGTTACTCGATTTTTCGTCAATTGTGTACCGATTTTTAATATATTATTTTAATTGAAAGGGTTTATTTACTTTTTAATTGGTCCCATAGTCACCATGGTTGGATCTGATCAGTGGATCCCAGGGAATTCAAGGGAAACCCTCAAAAATAGTTAACCGACTTCTTTGTTACACGATATCTTTGTCAAATGTCCACCGATTACCATTTATTTCATAAGTGCATTCAATCGAGGTGGTCCCATGGTGACAAGTTACAATCTTATGAGTGGAAATCGAGACAACCCTTGTTGACGAACGTCCACACTGAAGAATGAGAGAGTGGTGACCTTATATACACCTGCCAATAGTACAATTTCTACAGACGCTTAATATATTATTTCGCAAGCTATTCAAGTGCCTACGTTACTAAAAAAAAATGTATTTTAAACTAAAACAAGACCGTCTTCGAACTATAAAGCAAACAATAAACATTTAAGCGACTTCTTTCTACAAAATTATTAACTTATATACATGACCTTCACAAAATGTTCTTCAGTGGAACTTGTTTGAATAAAACTTTTGGATTCGAAAACTTAAATATTCGTTTTTTAAATATATTTCTATTTCAGAAACAGTCCATTCCAGGCGATTCAGATATCAAATATGAATCCCAGTGAACTTGTTGCAATGTCATTTGTTCCGAGTCAACCTACTGTTATAATTATACACGGTCACGGAGGAACTGCTTTCACCACACTCAATCCACTGATCAAAGATGGTTGGTAATCAATAGTAATATTATAAAGAGGTTTTGAGTTTGGATGTTTGGGGTAATCTCCGGTACTACTGATCCTATTTTGAAAATTCTTTCACAAATAGAAAGCAACATTGTTACCGAGTGATATAGGCTATATTTGATTGCGGTTAATAAATCAAAAAAGTAAAAATGTTTCATGCCCAGTAAAGTGAGCACAGGAACGCCTGTGAAGTATGTTACAACAATAACATTCCAGACAAGAATTGCGCACATCCTCGTATGAGACATTGCAAGTACTTTCTACTTTTATGAATTGATTAAAGGTACAAAGCTTAATTAAACCTTGCCATGTGTGTTTGCGGGTGCGCGTGGGTGTTCATCATGAATACTTGTCATGTTCATTATATGTATATACGATAATGACCTCTATATGCCCTCTGATTTGAAATGTATCGACTAGGCTTTTGAAGGTTTTGCGTGGGGCCATGGGAAGGCCAACACGTAGAGTCCCCTTGAAAATTTTTATAAATGTGATGTGACACTGACCGACGATTATCCCTGTCTACACCATATAAAAACACACCCGCGGACATGCCCAGGTCAGTGTAGGAATATTGTAAGAAATGAGAATAAAAGGTACCTAGCTATTGAGATGAACTGCTAGTAGAACTAGGGAACATGGAAAAATGAGCAGACGGCGGTGAACCGCCACTCCCTACATGGGCCCCAAAAAATGCCGTACATGATTGGCGAAGGGTAGCTTGGGTGTGAGTGGGTACGTAGTTCACCGAAGCTACTTCTGACATTATGCCATTTATCACTTCCATCCCTGGAGCTTGAGTCTTAGCTCTAGCGATCTCCACTCCTTGCCAGCTGCTTAAGGCAAGCACGGAGGCGGGGGTCTTGCCTTAGCACCCGGAGTCGGGTACGAGATGTCGCTGCTCACCTAAGGCTTCGCCATATTGCCCCCATGTGATAAAAGTAAAGATTATTGTTACTGTCTCTTACAGCATACTTTTCAAATAAGGACGGGGAACAAGTAAACCTAATAGTAGTTGACTGGTCAGTCTACGCTAGTCAAAACTACAACCACGCAGTAACTGCTGTTTCCAGTGTAGGAGAACATTTAGCTGTTTTTATACGCCGGGTTTTAGTCCCATTCAACCAATTCTCATTGTCTAATTTGCACTTGGTTGGATTTAATCTTGGCGCTCATGTTGCTGGCTTCGCTGCAAGACAGTTCCCTGGTCAAATAGGAAGAATCACCGGTAAACTTATTAAATTATTGTTCATTCAATTACTTACTTTATTATGAAATCAAATCGAGAATGATTTAATACCAATATATAGTTGTATGATAGTTATTTTTATAATATTAGTATTCAGTGTGAAGTTATGATATGACATCAAGAATTATTTATTTATTAACCAACAAACATCGCTATCATCACAGTTGTCACCAATACGATAGCGTGGCACACAAAATACATTATAGATGTATAATAAACATATTCAGTGACAACATATAATATAATACATCTCTGTATTTTGCACTAAGTTCTAATTCTAAAATATATTTTTCATATGTACGGTGGCGCAAACTAATTTGTCTGCTTTGAAGTCCGTCGGTAACGACACCGCTCGTAGTTCAAACCGGTGTACGGCCACGAGAAGCGCGCCTCCCTGCATTCTTCCGTACATTGTAACACATCTTAATATGTGATAACAAGGTGGTGCGATTTCTGCATCTGGTATTGATGGATTACATCCAGATTCAGTAATATCAAATAAATCTGCCCGCGATGATCCTGTATTATTGTAATATGCATTTAATTTCGAACGCAAATCTCTTAAATTTTGGCAAAATATGTCTATTGATCTATTTTCCACCGTTTTGATTTTTCGGAGATCTCCGAAACCATATCCATTCACTAAACTCCGCACTCACCGGCCATATTTCAGGCTGTAACAACTTATCATAAATAGTCTCTGGTACGCCTATAATAAAAGACGCATAATTTTTTTCAGTCTTATGCTTAATTTTATCTATTTTAAAATGAATATCAGTGCCACATATATTTTCTAAATGAGTAGTTAATTGAGTCTCCGATGTCTCTAGTTGTAAACGCCGTACATATAGATGTTTTCTCTTCTATATTTCTTGTATATCCATATATATTATAGAAAAAACATGATGCCTACTCTAGTACAACCGTGTAATATGGGATCCAGATATTTATGTAAGAAACTTAATATGTCCATATCGCCCCCTTTAGTTAGAAGAGGCCTATACCACGAAATGCTACCTTGGTTTCGTGAAGGATGACATGCGTAATAACGAACTAACAGTCAAATATACCAAAGATCCAGCGGGATGAAGAAGAAAAGATAGGAAAGTAGAACCAAAGTTGCGAAGCGGACGCTCTGCACTATTAGGATGATAAAGATGAGGATATAGAATCTTTGTTCTATTTAATTGTGTATTCCAGTAATGCTGACACATTAATTTATGTTATAAAATTTCGTAGGTTTGGATCCTTCTGGACGCCAATGGGGTTCAAACTCAGGCCATCTTACTAGAAACGATGCTCTTTATGTGGAAGTAATTCACACGGATGGAAGTGGACTCAATTCGAACGGATTCGGTAGTGCCTTAGGCCACGTTGACTTCTTTGTTAACGGTGGAAGTAACCAACCAGGTTGCTTCACTAACACTTGCAGCCACAATCGGGCCTTTGAACTGTTTGCAGCATCATTGACTCATGGCAATTTGTTTGGTAATTTATGCAACACGAACTTGCAGCTAACATTAAATAGGTGTCGAGGAGCAATTCTTGAAATGGGCACGAACAGACTTATCAAGTTTGGGTAAGCTTCTTTGTTTGTTTTCGGATAAAAGATAATTTATCCGTGCAGGAACGGAGAAAGAATACAATTTCCTACGGCCAGGCGGCCTGTCATAAAAGGCGACAAAACAACCCACAGCCAGGTGGTAGGGTATTTGCCCGACTGGATGGCTACCACCCTTGGTCTAAAGTATGTCGCCATAACAACCTTGACTTGTGTTCCGGCATTAGTGACCAGGTTCCAGTCTCCCTTAAGGGAGCAGCAGCGCATTTGTAGCACCTATGGTGTTGCAAATGTCCATAGGCGATGATAACCGCTTTCCATCAAGTGGGCCGTCTAAACGTCTGCTGAACTTCTGCAATAATTAAAAACTTCGTTTAAAAAAACCGACTTCAAAAACTAAAAAACTAAAATGTATAAAATAACTTATTTCTATAGCTCTTATTATTAATATATATTACCTAAAACATCTTAAAGTAGGTGCTTAGTAATTTGCAAAATATAGTAATTTTTATTATGTTTTACTTTGCACCGACTTCAAGATGTTTTAGGTAATATATATTAATAATAAGAGCTATAGAAATAAGTTATTTTATACCTTTTTGTTTTTGAAGTCGGTTTTTTTAAACGAAGTTTTTAAATTTTATTTGTTACTTTTTAGTGTCTAGCTATGTATGGGTGGACATACGAATGGTGCCGCGCTTCTAAAAAAATTTAGGTCCCAAGAAACGAGAACAAAATAAATGATCGTAAAATGAAAACTACGGTGCCAAACTATGTAAAATTTTTAGGGGACCACATGGCAGCTATTCTGCGTCGAACAAAAAAAGAATCACGTAAATCGGATCATAAATAACGGAGTGAAAATTATTTCCATGAAAAATGTCCATAAAATGAAAACTACTGGGCCAAACTATGTAAAATTTTTAGGGGACCAATTGGAAGCTATTCCGCGTCGAACAAAAAAAGAATCACGTAAATCGGATTATAAATGACGGAGTAATCGGCGAACATACATAAAAAAAGTAACGACAAAAAAAAAGAAAAAAAAAAGATCCCGACGAATTGAGAACCTCCTCCTTTTTTCAAAGTCGGTTAAAAAAAACCGTACATATAATTTGTATATACCTTTGTAGATACATATAATAATTTGCCTCTTGGGTTTGGAGTCTATCCGAAACGGTTTATGATTAGGTATTGCGTAAATATCGAATTTTACTTTTTTTCGAAACATTACTCTATTTATTTGTACTTTAATAATTACAATAAAAATTTACATCCACATGTAAAAAAGAGCTTACTTAAAATATACTAATATATATACAAATCAATTAAGAACAAAAAGCAATACAAATAATAGATAAACATCTCGTTAGTGAAATTAAATAAATTAAGAAGTGAATTAAACAAAATTGGTCTCCGTATTTTCACTTAAAATTAAATATTTATTTTTAAATCACAGATGGTCGTGGTTTATTTTTGGTATAGATTTAAAAGTATTGATTGATATGGAACTAAACTTATTGTTTTTGTTTCAGACGAGGAATATATCGCGCAAATACTGGCAGAAGTTATCCATTCTGATAAATATAATCAGTATCCTGTTGGTTTATTTTGATTTGTTGTGCAAGGACAATGATGTGTGGTTATTATTATGAATGGATTAATGGTGATTGTGATAATTTGTACATAAATGTGATGAAGCTTGTGAAAACAATAAAAAATAAATTGCAATTTAATGTATATAGTGTATTGCGCAATATAATCGGCACGGTGGCTTTTCTAATCTTCACACGTATATTTCTTTGCAAACAATTGCATCGAATCGGATGATTTTGAAAAATTAAACACATCCTCTATTATTATACCAGATGATAGTGCAAGGTGTAAGGATCAATTTCTGTGAAGGAATGTCAAACGGTAAACCAAGGGAAAGGACTGTTTTAGGAAAAGGGCTAAAGCCCTAAAGGCCCACTTGGAAAGTTGAAATTTATATTTTTTATTAATAATACAAGTAATAACGAAATGTTTCGTAGTTTTTAAGAAAAATATGAAATGTTCCAAATAAAGAAAGACACGTATTACATTACTGAGTCAAAGTATATAAAACAAGTTTAATTTACCTCAATGATATTGTCTAATTATTAATTTGTACTAACATTTCTAACCTACTTCCAAAAAGAGGAGGTTCTAGATTCGTCTGTATGTTTTTTGTCGAAAGGCTTTTCCTAAATTAGTCTGACGAATGGATCACAGACAATTCGAGAGAAACTCTCAGAAATTGTAAATCGACTTCTTTGTTACACGATATCTCCGTCAACTGTAAACCGATTTTCATTTTTTCGTTCTTGATAAATCTATACTTCCGAGGTAATTTCATGGTCACGAAGTAAGGATCTGATGAGTAAATTGCAGGGAAATCGAGGGCAACCGTTATTGACGTGCGTCTACGACGAAGAGTGAGATAGCAACCTTATAAACGTGTACAAGTAGTATAATTTCTACAGGCGCTTAATATATTATTTCTAAAGCTACTCCAAGTACTTGCGCAAGTAAACAGTAAGGAATATATTTTTTTAACAAAAACAAAACCAACTTCTTTACACTTACTGTACAACTTCTTGAAGTCGGTGTCAAGTAATAAAACGTAAAAAACAATAATAAATTCGCAAAAATACTATTTTGTATTTTTTACCTCGCACAGACTTCGGGGTGTTGTAGAAAGAAAACGGTTAAATATTTATTTTTTGCTTTTTGGTTAGAAGTCAATTATTTGCTGTTAAAAAAGATTAAGAATTTATTGTTCGCAACCTTGTCACTATACCATATAGATATGTGCGCAACAATTTTTCATATAGATAATAACAGCTCTTACCTAGCTGTCCATTACATGTTCCGGGTCTCCCATATTTCGGAGAACAGACGGTTAATTTAAGTTTTTTAAAGCCAATTTAATGCATCAGTAAACTCATTGTGCAAATTTTTCTCATAATGTCTTCTTTTATCATTATTATGCAGAAATTGTAACAATACGCAATTAGGTAATTGCAGGATCTTTACTTAATCTATTCGTGCAGGATCGGAGAAAGAACACAATTTCCTGCGGCTGGACGACCTGTCGTAAGAGGCGGCAAAGAACCCACAGCTAGGTGGTAGGGTATTTTCTCGTCTGAACGGCTACTACCTCTGGTCTAGAGTATACTGCCATAATATCTTTGAGTTGTATTCCGGAATTAGCGGCCAGATTGCAGTATCCCTTTAGAGAGCGGCAGTACATTGATAGCACCTTTGCTGTTACAAATTCTCATAGGCGATGGTAACTGCTTTCAATCAGGTGGGCCGTCGGTCTGCCTGCTGAACTCGTGTAATAAAGAAAAACAACATACGATATTTATTATTTATAAATAGTCTATACTAAGTTTCATTTTGTACTTTATTCTATTACAGGGCTAAATAAATAAAATACAACATTTCCTTAGGCAACCAGCAATGACATACAAAAAGGCTGGTCTCATTATGAGACTAGAATGGTTGCTTTTATATAAGAACCTGAAACATAGATAAACCTATAAATACCTTAGCAAAATACTTGTAAGAAAACGAGCTGTTTCTTATTTCTTTACTGTGCCTTCTTTACCCCCATAAATGCAATGTAAACACCCCTATCTAATCTCAAAGGATAAGTTTACAGACTTAACGAGGCTTCTTACTTTAGTTAATGCCGTTTAACTGGTCGCTGAACCACGTAAATGGAAACTTTAGCAGCTCATTTTCTTACAACATTTCATAGTTACTCATTAAGAATATAAATTCTTCCTGGATAGAGGGAAGTCGCGAATAAAATTATATATATCATTTGGTCGAAGTCGTTTAAGCCAGGACTAATCCTCAAGTTGATAGGTTTGTCATAATAAAAAAAAATTATATATCGGCCAAGTAAACCTTTTTTCCACGGGTATTTGTCTGTAGGATATTCAAATTTTTCCGCCCCTACCAACCTCTACAAATCGATATTGTAGTTCACAATTATATTAATTACAATCTTTTTGTCAATAAAATTGTAACATCGACGGGTGCAAAGTAAATAAAATTATCTACAAAATGATGATTTTTAGTTTATTGTACAATCGTTTTAATAAAACAATTCTTTACAATATGACATTATTTGTTTTGCATATATCACATTATTTCAATAAATTTTCGAACGTAAAAAAGCCAGCTACGTATGTTCTTTCAAAGTTAATACGACCATCTTTTCGCTCTCCTGTAAAGTAGCTATTTTGCAGATATCTCTTTTTACTTTGCACCCGTCGACATACTTTGTGCACTATCGTCTTAATTACACACCTTTTTTTCTCGTAACTTAAATTGTGAACTAATAAATCGATGTGTTTATTTTTGCAGTAGTCAACACTATTACTAAAATTATAGAAAAACATACTTAATTGGTAAAACACATTGTTGAATAATTGTTTGTGCGGAGTCCACGGATCAACTCTAATTTTGGGTCTACACTGTGTCTACACTAGATCAAAAAACTGCTTTAAAATTATTATTGTGCGCTGAATAAGTAATCGAAATGGGATATTTTTATCTGCGATGTGTTGTTAATTGTTATGTAATTCAAACAAGAAATTTTAGGCATACAGGTAAATATGTTTTTTTTCTGTAAGACGAAAATAAACTCGCTTCAAATTTGCCGCACTTCCAAAATCAGTCGCCATAGGCTCCAGCCTACTGAGCCTATTGGTAAATCCACTGCTATTTTCTAATTTATTAGATAATAATCTCATCACTCCCTTTTATTCATCTTTTCCCAATCCTGTAAAGTTAACATAATACGTCTTTTCCTTCCATACTTCGTTATTGTAGGACACATCCTCTGTCACACTAGGAGTCATCTTTCATAAATTCCATCCATCGCTTATCCAGTCTACTTTTACCCGTATATCTTCTACTTCTTAAGCCGTTGTCCTTACACAGTTCTTAGTAAATCTTTCAGTTTTACATATCTTTATATATATAATTCTTCTGTACGTGTGTTGACAGTGCACTCCTCCTAAACGGCTGGACCGATTTGAATGATTTTTTTTTGTGTGTGTTCAAGAGGATGCGAGGATGGTTTAGATTCACAATTGGACCCCGTAGGTGGCATTGCAATTGGTTTCTATTTATTTTTTCAAAGCAGGACGTCGTTTGCCGGGACCGCTAGTTAGATAATAAATATGTAGGAAACAGTTTAACATGTTAGATAATAAATATTTATATAATACATAAAAGCTTGGATTTTATCACATATAAAACACGTAGTGTCTTAGATAGATAACTCTTCATTGCTTATCACAATATACGGTAGGAGAAAGCTAGTTACACTATTTTTAAGAAATATTCAATCGTATAATTTTTACCATTTACACTAAAATTATTAGATTTTTATTACTTTACAATATTACGTTCGAAAGTGAAATGTATTACAAACGTAAAGTTTCCGAACGATTTAAGAATAACACAGCTGGTGTTTAATGAATTTCATTTCCAATTATTTCCCATTGCAAAGCTTTCAAGATGTTAACGGTTATAAATCTGATATACTCATAATAAGAATATATAGCCTATACTGTCTTAGAATTAAACTTAAATAAAAGGAAAAATATATTTTGGTCATTTCTATCCGTGCAGAAACGGGGAAAGAATACAATTTCCTGCGGCCGGGCGACTTATCGTAAGAGGCGACAAAACCACTCACAGCCAGGTCACTACACCTGGTCTAGAGTATGTCGCCATAACAATTTGAGTTGTGTTCCGGCATTAGAGGCCAGATTCCAGACTACCTTAATAGAGCAGTAGCGCATTTGTAGCACCTTTGGTGTTCCAAATGTTTATTGACGATGGTAACTGCTTTTCATGAGGTGGGCCGTTTGCGTCTGCTGAACTCGTGCTATAAAAAAAATATTTTATTACTCTTTTAGTACTAAAATTTATCGATCATTGGGTTTTACGTTTACGCGTTTCTAGTAGCTAGAGCTAGGGATTATACAGACCCGGTTCCTATATCATACCGTGTGATCAGTTGCCTTACTATCAGTTAAAATTTGACATAAGCTCCATACAACTGATGTCAAAATTTAAGCGTTGGTAGGGCAAGTGAACGAATAGTAAGATATAGCAGTTATAACGGCTTATGATGGCTATGTTGTTTCTTTCTTACGATACGGTCTTATATTTTGGGGTAATGGTAAAGAACGTGTGTTAATAGCGCAAAAACGCTGTATACGTGCTATATGTCATATAATGAAAACAGATTCTTGTAAACCATATTTTATATCCCTAAAACTACTGAGAGTACCATCATTATACATTTATGAAGTTGCTTTGTTTGTTAAAAAATAATCTACATTTATACACAAAGGGCCTTACTTATAATCGATTCTTAAATTTAAAGAAACTGCTCAGCAACTGATTAATGAAAATCTTACCCATAAACTCCTCTTTAGTCAAATATTTTGAGTATAACCTACGTTAATCATTCAAATTTTGTTTATCTGTGCTCCTCTTAGGTAAACAACAGGTATTACACGTTTATAAGTGAAAAAAAATAAAAACTTCGTTTAAAAAACCGACTTCAAAAACTAAAAAACTAAAATGTATAAAATAACTTATTTCTATAGCTATTATTATATATTATATTATATATATTAATATATATTATCTAAAACATCTTAAAGTCGGTGCTTAGTAATTTTCAAAATATAGTAATTTTTATGTTTTGCTTTGCACCGACTTCAAGATGTTTTAGATAATATATATTAATAATAATAGCTTTAGAAATAAGTTATTTTATACATTTTAGTTTTTTGGTTTTTGTGAGTCGGTTTTTTTAAACGAAGTTTTTATTTTTTATTTGTTACTTTTTAGTGACTAGCTATGTATGGGTGGACCTACGAATGGTGCCGCGCTTCTTAAAAAATATAGGTCCCACGAACCGGAAACAAAAAAATGTTCATAAAATGAAAACTACTGGGCCAAACTATGTCAAATTTTTAGGGGACCACATGGCAGCTATTCCGCGTCGAAAAAAAAAGAATCACGTAAATCGGATCATAAATGACGGAGTAATCGGCGAACATACATAAAAAAAAGGAAAAAAAAAAGAAACAAAGATCCCGACGAATTGAGAACCTCCTCCTGTTTTCAAAGTCGGTTAAAAAGATATTCATTGATTAGGGTCTGATACTGATTTTCCTTACTTAAGAGGTGCCTAATCGTTTCTTAACGATTTTATTATAAGTAAGACCGTAAATGCAAAAGTAAACGCCACAACAGCTACCTGCTTTCACTTCCTTCGAAAATCACTTTATTTCAAAACAGTCTATTCTGTATAGCGACTAAAATTTACAATAAACTACCACTGAAAATTAAGGAACTCAACATCAAGAGCTTTAAATTAAAATTACGACAATTATTAATAAATAAAGCATATTACACAATACATGAGTATCTTTCTGACCCAAATACTGATACAGGAGTCTGATTTTGTGACGTGAGGAATCATAATTATTGTTAATCATTATTACTATAAATTGTATATTAATCTAGACATTATTAGTTTTTAAATTATATTATCTTGTAAGCTACATATGTGGCAGGATACAGTGATACCTAATTTGTTATCATTATGAACATCATATTCAAACCTGTATACTTACACAAAATAAATTACTTTGACTTTAGAAACCGGCCATAAAGTGCATAATTATGAAATACTAGCCTGTGGACTTATAATTGTCTGTTCCAAAAGCATTTGCTCTTTAAAAAGTTACAGGAGAAATATTAAGTCTCTATATTTTAGTGTAATATTTTATAGAAGGATTTATACATGATGATAGTCGTATCTTTTGCAAATTTCGTATCAAAGCCTAACTACTAACTAACTTAGAATTCAATTTCAAACAAACTACAAAACTAGTAATAATATAATCGATATTTTTTAAAATATTAAGGGCCGAATTTTTAACTGTCAGATTTATAAGTGGACTAAATTATAGCCTCAGTGTATTGAAAAGTAACACGATTCAACTGTTTTATTCATACAGCTGAGATTTTTATTTTTTTCATGTTACTCTTTATCTTAAGAATAACTTTTAACTGGTGATTTAATAATCAGCCCTAAGATAGTTTAGTATTATATAGGTAAGTATTCTGTTCTGCCTATCGTCATTTTTTTGCTTATAAAGCTTACCTTTTACAATTTAGAATTATTGTCGTCGTCGTCATCTCTATGTATTCCTGTAATTCCTGTAATAACGATCACCTGATAAAAATGCTCGAAAAACCTGTAAATCATACATTCGTAGGAATTACAAGCTTACTAAAGTTCAGTTGCATGGTCTTATGTACTAATAATAAATCTACTTACATCATATGCACTAAACATTGTTAGTTTCTTTAGAGACTTGTTTGTCCCATCCCCAAGGTTTGAATATCAATAGAGTTCTATGACACTTAGTAAACTCTACAAACCCCAAATGATTGTATAAGTTCTTGAAGAAATAATGCTAGTGTATTCAATATAGAACTAATACGTCATAACATATAGTTAAATGCTAAAAATAAATTAATTATAAATATAAACCTAAATATAAACTACAAACCATATTATGAACTAAATAAACTAAAACTAAATAAAAAAAAGGGGGAAAAACGTCTATTAGTCTATAAGTTCTTTATATTTTGGTATTATTTCGTAAGATTCAAAATCAAAGTTTTTAGTTTAGTTGGTTATGTATTTGTGTAGCTACCTTTCACTTTATAGGAAAGTTAATACGATTTGTGAAATAAATTTCAGATATAAGTCTCAGAAGAAAGTCAGTTCGAAAAAGTTTTGTAAGCGATGAAGTAATTTCGCTGTTGCCTTAGAAAATTTTGTTTCTAATAAATTATTTACTTAACTCAAAACCGTGAACGAGTTGAGACTTGCTTTCGACAGAATGACAGGAGGGTTGTGAAAGCCTAATAAAGGTTTTTATTTACTTTAATTTTTAACCGACTTCAAAAAGGAGGAGGTTCTCAATTCGTCTTTGTTTTTTTTGTAAGTTTTTTACTCACTTTCTTCGTCAACTGTGGACCGATTTTCAAATAATTTTCTTTTCCAGTAAGTGTATACTTCGAAGTAGTCCCATAGTCCTATCGGGATCTGGTCCCAGGGATATCGAGCATAATCCTTATTAAAGAACGCCATGCGCCTGAATTATTGGTAAAAAGTTAGTACACGCGTGCTAGTATTACACTTTGTATAGGCGCATAATTTTTTGTAGGCATGTGACGCGATTTCGGTCAGTTCACAATTGACGGAATCGTTGACCAGTTTTCAATTTGTTTTTAACTTATGAGATGGTCCCATTGTCGTCAAGTCAGGATCTGAATTTGTGGATCGCAAGAGAATCGATAGCAACCCTTGTTGAAGAGCATATACACCGAAGAGCGAGATGGCAAATTTGTATACGCGTGCCAGTTGTACAATTTATACCGATGCTTAATATATTATTTCTGAAGCTATTGAAGTATTTGCGCAATTAAAAAGTATTTTTTTTACCAAAACGAAACCGACTACATACTAAAAACCAGAAAACTATATAACCGACTTCTTTCTACAACGTCCGAAGTCGGTGTCAAGTAAAACATAAAAATTACTATATTTTGTAAATTTGTTGTTGTTCTTTTATGTTTTACTTGGCACCGATTTCGAAATGTTGTAGGAAGAGGTCGGTTCAAAATTATTTGTTGGTTTTTAGTGTTTGTTTTTGTTAAAAAGAAACGATTATTTCTCCATATTTATAGATGATCTTTTTCATTGCTGAAAGATGTTTTTGGGATTTTTAGCTATTTTTCAAGTGCTTTCATGCATTCTCCGAAACTTTCAATTTGGATGAATCAACCAACATGATCCATATTTGCGAATATTAACTTAAATCATTCAATTTCATTGTCCGTCGTGTCCTTTCAGATCTCTGCCTTTCAACCAAATTGGATCGAGCTTAGGGATCCGTCTAAATCCATCTCTATAAATATAATAAACGCGAAAGTTTGTAAGGATGAATGTATATATCTATGGATATGTGTTTGTTACTCTTTCACCCAAAAACGACTGAATAGATTTCGATGAAACTTTACTATACTATAGTAAAATAGCTTACACATCAGAATAACGCACATAGACTATATTTTATAAAGATAGTGTTAATTATCCAAAATATAATGATTTTCCATCACCACGCGAGTGAAACCGTGGGCGCAGCTAGTAGGTAATATTATAAAATTCTAAAAGTGTCGTGTCTATAAATTGAATCTATTCAAAAATAAACAACTGGAATCGACTATATAAATGATGGAGAACACACGATGCATTTTTTTTTGAGATTGCTTGTATATATTTGTTCGGGATTCCGGTAAAAACTTCTGGTCCGATTTCGACGTGGTTTTCACTGATCGACAGTGAATTCTTAGACTAAAAATCTGCGCGACTTTTTATCCCCGGAATCCCGTGAGATTTTTACTGGAATTGATTTATAATGGCCAAATTGAAAAAAAACACATTTTCCAATGCGATTTTTTCACTAATAGATAGCAAATATTACGCTATAAAATGTATGATATTTTTTATCCCGGGATACCCGCGGGCATTTTCCCGGGAGCGTGCGAAGTTGTTCGGGTGCATAAAAATTTGCTTATTCCGACACAGTGTTTACTAAAACGATAGCTGCGTACTTTGTGTACCTAGAATCCCGCGGGAATTACAAGCCAAGCGTGGACGTGGGCATATCCTAGTAGTTTCTATAATTAGTATAGTTTATTCATAATAATATGACATAAATTAAAAATGACTAAACAGATATACAATGCAAAAGTGGATGGATGCAGAAGTTGCGGAAGGCCACGACACACCTTCCATGATCAAATTGATCGTGTACTAGCAGAAGGTGATGTCAGGAGCCTTAAGAATAGACGAGCGTGCATGACAAGAGCTATGAATGTCAAAGAAGCAAGTTAGGTGTGTAAGAATAAGCCTTTATGGCGCTCTGTTGTTCGTGCCTACCCCGCAAGGGACCTGGCGTGAAGTTATGTATGTATGTATAAATGAAGAAACGCGGTTATTTTCTCATCAAGGCCTTGATTTAATAAACCGGAAAATACAATTTTTGTATTGAAATATGTCAGATCCTGCCTCATAGGACGTATTATATATTGATTATTACGTCAAAGGACATCAAAGATTGTGGGAAATGGAATAGGTTAATAAGGAAGGCAAATTCCAAAGCGATTCGGTATAACTAATTGATTGACATAACATAATTTCTATTGTACAATATTATAATAAAATTAGCGTTTTCCTTGGTTCAAACTCTATATAATGGTAAAAACCATTTAAGTGGCCGTTGCGTGGTTCAGAAGGAATTAACGGATATACAAAGAGACAAGGAAAGCGTCTTTGTTTTATATTATGTAAAGATACACCTAATGCAATTTTAATCACATTTATTTCTTTATGTGTAAGAGACGGCAATATATCCGAATACACGAGAACTGCGAGTATAAAATATTTTTTAATTTATTAATAGCCCGTTTGTTGGCATTAAAATTTAGTGTAACCGACCTCACCTTGCCTCCAAAAGGAGAGTTGCAGTAATATCATGCAAGTAAAATTATGGTGAACAACAACACTTACAAAATAAAAGACAAACAAGATAATAAAGATTAATCAATAGAAAATATTATAGCGATGTTGTACGTGCTCACACAATAAGTTTTTAATTCGCTGATTTATTACCGAAACCATTAATATTCATGCATATTTTACACTGCTAGATTCACATACCATATAGTATTAAAATGATGACTTTATTTCTAAACTAAAATTCCTTTTGGTCCATGAGCTTCTTCTAAAACGCCTAGACGACTCTTTCGGTGACGAGATGGCTGGTCCTACCTCGCACAACAGATCAGTATAAGGACCCAAGGACGTAATATACTCAGCGTTCTGGACGCTTTATGATGACTTAGGATCAGTATCTTATTTATGTGATTATTTATTTATTTATTTTATTGTTACGAGTACGGGACGGGACGATTAAAATGCCGTTGGAATTACTATAGAATTTATTAGAACTATACAAACACGTACAACACAGGTACAAGTATAACTGGACACAACCAGTACAAACTACACGATTCAATAACACGCGCAAAGTCAGTCGCTATATAGCTTATCGAATGTGCACGTCTTGCTCGTATTGTAATCCTATTTTGTCTGCCCCACTCCTCCGTTCGGGCATTGTTTTATAGTAACTATAAAACACAACACACGACCGCGTGGACTGAATTAAAAAAAAAAACGTAAACTGCGCACCTGCGATCATAAACGAGTACAATAACAATAGGATGTTTTTTCTAGACAAAGTAAACAAAAGAAGTTAAAATGCGGGAAAGGTCATAAACCAGGTGGGCATTCACTTTGTCGGCGTGTAACATTATTTAAGAAAGGCATACAGTCTAAAACATACAAAATATAGAAACAATAATATTAAAAAAAAGATGCTGATAATAAATCTCCACCTATAGGTAAAGAAAAAAAACATATAAAAAAACATGCATACACGATATAGATAGATATCGATATGTCCTGGTAGAGCCATGCTAGAGTTATTATCTTGATTTCAGCTCTTAAAGGCTGCTCCGGTATGATACCACGCTTCGCAGTGTATCTGTCAGAAGTAGCCTCGAACTATTCGTATTTCGTACATCCATTGCGATAGTTCGTATTCTATTAAATTCACAATATCTTCTCGATATCGTCGCTGCGGAATAATAGTAGAAAAAGATACTGTTACCGTTAGCAGAAATGGCGATCTCAAGTGAATATTGAAAAAGTACCAAAAATTCTATAACGAGTTCTCGTTTATTATTATATATTATAGTTTTAAAATGATAGAGTGGAGTACACAAGCAAGTCATTGGAATAAGAGAATACCGAAATCAGACAAGTTTACGATTTATACGATATTAATATACGAGATGATAATAATAGCAGAATTTGGCCCCTGGTGTTGCAAACGTCCATAGGCTACGGTATTTACTCTCTATCAATTGGGCTGTGTGTTTATTGTTACCCAGCTACAGAATACAAAAAAAAACAAGATAGAATACAGTATAACGAATACTAATTAATATTTGAATTTGAATATGGGTTATAATATCGTAAAGTGAATACCAAAAATCATGTTGAATTGCAATACACAACATTACACTATCGGCTCACATTTACGGAAGTACATAATCAAAGGAGATCAATTTATCTTCTTAGCAACGGAGAACTTCGACAACTGCAGTTCCGAATGAAATGCAATTTGAATAAATATGTCAACATAAAAAAAATATTGATGCAGTTGTTTCTTTATTAGGTTAGGTCATAAATATATTTTTTTGGTATAAATACTTCAGTTAAGGCTTTCTGTTAACACGAGGACAAAATAAAACACACAAGTTAGACTATCTACACAGAACATGTAGTAGCAAGGTCTTGCACTGACGCCGAAAATTTATGGACCAATTCCGTCGTCAGTGTCCACGTGTCGCCAATATACATCAGGATGTAATTACTCGTAGAATAGTTTTACTATCATTTAAATTTAAGTAAATTTCAATATTGTAAAATTTTCAAAAATATCCCGACAATTAGTACATTTATAAAATAGATAATAGTAGTTATATCCAAATAAAGATGCATAAATATATTTAAAGATAAACTTGACTGAAAAAATATAATATTTAGTTATAAGTAAGTCATTTTCTGTCTCGTTGTACTATTTTTATGTACTCGTATGCACTTATTTGTAGATTACAATCCAGAATTTCGTTAATATTTTATTCGTAAGGGTTGATAATGAGTGTAATTTGTTTTGTGCATCAATAAATTTAAAGAAACAGGTTACAATGATGTCACTTTTTATTCCAAATTTAAAATAAAGCTTATTAGGTTTATCGACTATTAAGCTCCTATAATGTGGGTGTTAAATGTTTCACTGTTAAGTTTCTATTATGAATATTGGTTTGGTATTCTATGGAATGAAACTTTTCGGATTCTGTTTATATATTTTGCGATTTCATAGGATTTTATGTATTTTAAGTTTTATATAGAAATTATATGTTATTGATGATAGACGTATGTAAGGCGAGTGACGTATGTACTTTATAATAATATTATGTTCTGATACAATGAGGTCTGATAAAAATGAAAGAGTTGCGTTAATCGCAAACACATAATGTATAATGGAAATTATGAATGGTCCGATTTCTCAAACGTCATCCAAAATAATACTTCATATTTTCACTGTCCTTGGAATATACTTTGAATTAGTTCATGAATTAAATTTCTAATTTAATCAAGCCCGAAGATAAATGTATCTGTATAGAAAACCGCACAGCAATGTTGCTAGTCTCAAAGCTGCCTTTGAATTTAATTCGTATCATGCATTTAGCTTTACAAAGCCATTACTATATCATGAGTATAATATAAACAATAAGAGTTATTATAACATTTGCTAAGATAATACAGCCAAGGAATCCTAGAATTTTGTGAGCTCTGCTGTACCTCCTGCAGGAACTTTTTGTATGTATAACGCACCATTTTTTGTAGCAATATATTAAATTTACACAATATACATCTTAGTTCATAAAACAACTATAAAATTACATATAATCGAATACAATAAAAGAAAACTTATTTGTATTGTATTCTGTCCCTCAAGACTATAAGTAGAATACTGAGCCTAGATCACTGTTCTATGGGTAAAGTGCCCAGAAGACTGGCTTATATAATTGTTACTGTAGTTATTATTACGAGTGCGGAACTCGAATTAAAATGCCGTTGGAATTACTATAGAATTTATTAGAACTAAACAAACATGTATAACACAAGTACAAATATAACTGGACACAACCAGTACAAACTGCACGATTCAATAATAGACGCAAAGTCCGTCACTATATAGCTTATCGAATGTACACGTCTTGCTGGTATCGTAATCCTCGCTTGACTGCCTCACTCCTCCGTTCGGGCATTATTTTATACTACACTGTATACTGTAATACAACAATCGACCGCGTGGACTGAATTTTCTAAGAAGACGTAATCTGCACACCTGCGGCCATAAACGAATACAGTAACAATAGGATGTTTTTATTAATTGCAAATTTTAAACACAAAGGAAGCAAAAGAAGTCCACATGCGGGTAAGGTAATAAACTGCAGGTGTGCATTCACTTTGTCGGCGTGTAACATTATTAATAATATTTTGACTATGACGCATACTAAACATAATGTGTTAAAAATGACAAGTACTTATGTTTCTTTACTTAAGGTAATATCAAATCACAGACCATCATAGAAGCTTTAGCATACTGTTTTCGAGGTTTTTATGGTGTTTTAAAGTTATTATCAGTTGCCTACATAATGAATGTACAACGCCTTACTAGTTTTGACGCCATGCCGTTATGTTGCGGAGTCACGTACCATGCATCACACACAGTAACACACTAGTGTTTAATAAGGGGATCGGACAGTCAAATTAACAGAGATACTTTTATATAAAATTACAGAACGTAAAATGAGTCAAATAGCGCATTGGTTATTATTTAAAAAGTAATTAAAAATAATTCTGTTGTGATATTTTAAAACTTGGATGATAACATGTTATTGTAACGCCTGGTCTTTTATATGTAAAACTATGAAATGTCAGCGACTTCGTCCACGCTTGACTTGAAATTCCCGCGGGATTTCCGAAGAATTTGAATTTGAAAAAGAATGTTATCGTTTTAGTGAAAATTATGTCGGAATAAGCCAATTTTTATGCACCCGAACAACTTTGAGCTGCCCCGGGAAAATTCCCGCGGGATTCCTGGAATAAAAAATTTCACACATTATATTAGAATTTAGATAAACGTTGTTATCAATTAGTGAAAAATTTACATTGGAATTCGATTTATTTTTCAACTGGGTATTTTTTGGGCAGAAAATTTCCCACGGAATTCCCAGGATAGAAGGTAGCACAGATTTAAGTCTAAGCATTTACTGCCAATTAGCGAAAACCGGATCGAAATCGGTCCAATAGTTTTTACGTTTATCTTGAACAACACATAAGAAATCTAAAAAAAATTGCATTGTGTTCTCCGTCGTTTATATAGTCTATCCTAGTTGGTTTTTTTCACTTAGCTTCAATGTACAGACACAGAATTTTTAGAATTGTATAATATTATACAGGTGGGCCAAGAATTAGTTAACATTTAAAAAAATCTTATAAAAAAAACCATTTGACATATTTTGAAAATTGTTTATTTACAAGAAAGCTTGTTACTTGGAATTTATATTTTAAAAATAATATCATCTAAATGGCCACCATTTCGACTTTTGCACTCTTCTAAGCAAGTACCTAGATTTTCGAATACTCGACGGCAAAGACACTGCGAGTTTGCCGACATTTCTTCGCAGATTTTTTCTTTTAGTTGACATAGTGTATTTGGTTTATAGATGTAGACACTCTTTAAATACCCCCATAAAAAGAAGTCAGCTGGGGAGAGATCTGGGATCCTAGGTAGTCATGGGATGTCGCTTCGTCTGGAAATCAGCTTTTCCAGAAACATTTATTTTACCACCAGCAGGGACTCGTTGGATATGTGACAAGTGGCTCCATCTTGTTAAAACGGTTGTGGCTAGCAAATTCCAGTAGCATCGGTGCCAAGAACTCCCGTAACATTTTCACATACTCAGCAGAATTAACAGTAGGCGAACGGCCGCAAGAATTGCGAAAAAGTAGGGTCCAATGATCCCTTTTGCTGAACGTTCCCTTCGCTCCGAGACGTCCGCGGGCAGCCGGTTTGCTTCACATTTAGTGTAGATCCCGTCTCTTCTAACTCCTTCACCCATTTCTTTATTAAAGGAGTACTCGGACACTGACTTAAGTCGTGTAAATCGTATTCAACGCAAAATAAGCGTCTCACAGCAATGAGCGAATTGTTGTTTAAATAAAATTGTTTCACACAATAAGCGCGCTGAGGCCCCGTGAAGCGATCTATTGCGACAAAATTTCCGAGAAACGAGCTAGTGGCAAGACTTCTCTCCGCGCCCCGCACGGCTTGTGTTTGCGCGGGGTGTTACATTCAAATGTTAACGAATTCTTGGCCCACCCTGTACATAGATAATATTAGAATTCATTGTAACATGTGTCCGCATCCCTATTCTTGGTGTATAATTATGTAAAGTAGGTAATCGTAGATTTCGAAGTCAATGAAATTTAATATAGTGCCTATTTTTGTGGATCTTTTTTTTTATCGTGGTACAGGCTCGATTTTGACAGCTATCTCACCTGTTGGTAAGTGTAGATGCGATCTAGAAGGAAGCACACTTACTTAGTAGTTACCTTTTCACTCGTGACTTATAAAGCCCATTAATAATATAATAGCAGCCCATAAATGTCCCACTACTGGGCTCGGGCCTTTCACTATAGAGAAATGGACAGCATACCTGCCACGCTTGTCCAAGGCGGCTTGGCAGGTTTGACACATCGATTATCTCGATGTGCAGGTTGTATCACGATGTTTGCCTTCACCGTTATTAGCACGTGGTAATTGCAACAATATGCACATTAGATCAGAAAACTGACTAAGTGGTGCATGCGTTCCAGCCAGGATCGAACTCGCGCCCTTTGAGTTTGGGACGCGTGCGCTAGCCATTACACTACACTCACTGTTTTATATGAATCGGGGAACACGGCATCCTGCAAATTGTTCCACTCGACAGCGGTGCGCAAAATAAAGAAACCAAAAATATCTGTCCATTATCCTCTTAATATTGAGCCCGAACCACTCCATTTTTGGTACAATAGACATTTAACGGACTCAACAAACAGTTCCTCATTATAGTTTCATTTCACTGCAAATAATCTGTGAGTCTAACAATTTGTACAGTAGATCGTAAAACTATCCAAATAATGCAGCGCTATGCAGAAATCGCATCATTAGTATTGCTACTTTATACCTCATACTCTTTCAGTAATCAAGTATGTTATAAAAAACTAGTGTGTACTATCACGTATAATAAAAGGCTCCGTAATGTACTATAACGTCCACAGTTTTCGGCTATTTAGCTACAGAACGCTAAGCCTGTATCCAAAATTACCTTCTATACCTACCAAAAAGTGCTTGGTCTATTTAATAAAATAACTGACTGACGTTTTTGAACTTTGATAATGAAGTTTGATTTTTTCAGAATTCCCCCACCATGGGAAAATATCACCTGTTCAACAAGTGGAAAATTTTGAATTCATCAGTTAACAAGTTGATAGAGAGGAGGGCCAATTTTTACAATAGCCATGTGTTTGAAAAATTTGCCAACCCACACACCTACACACATATATGATAGCCACTTCTTATTTTTGGTCTTTTCGTAAGGTACACATTATATTGTGAATACTACCATTCATGCAAATTATTATTTTTTGATAACGGCATAAAGCAGTCACATTCCTTAATAACCTTCCTTAACCTTCCTTTCTTACCATAATTTGACTTTCAATTCAATGGTCTAGACTCTAGAGTAATCACACACAGTAATCACCACTGCCGTCCTATATCGCCGCACCACCACTGCCGTCCTATATCGCCGCACCACCACTGCCGTCCTATATCGCCGCACCACCACTGACACCCGTTTGATAACGAAAGTGCGGCGGCGGCGCGGTCGTACTTAGTCTACACAGCTTGGCGGCGCGGTAGCGGTATTGTGTATACACGCGTTAAGCGTGCCGCTTTTGCCATCTGAATACGGAACTCTAAAGATACAGGAAATGCTGTATATGATTATCTCTACAATACGGTATCGAATTATTGATAACTTGTCTCCAGTTGTTGGCAGTGACACAGTAACATTTAGACGACATTGGTTGAACTTTATGTCAGCCTAGGTTATAAGGGCTTTGCCAGGGTCATGGAAAATTTATTCTGGGAGTTGCTTACAGTACCACAATTTATTCATCAACAATGGGTGTTTGGGTTTGGAACCTATTTTGAATAAAAACTGTAGAATATGAATTGCACACCTTGGGAATTACTTGGACAGTTCCGACAGCCCAATATGAAAATTGATATGTTTATTTCAAAACAAAATAATTACAGCTTACTTAGTCCAAGATTACTTAGTTGTTGTAAAACATGAAAATGCGACTTAGCGAACTCAACAGAAACATCTTTTGCAAAAGTATATTGTTACTATAATGTCAGGAAGACTGCGATAATATTACTTCCATACAGTGAGTTCGTTAAGCCCATATTAGCCGGAATATTTTTTATCTTTTACTTGAAATGAATCAACCAAAGTGATCTATATAAATATGAGTTTGGATCATTCAATGTCATTGACAAGCGTAGTTTCCTTTCAGTTTTCTGTCTTTTAACCAAAAATGATTAAAATTGGTCGATCTGTCTAATATCAGTTTATTAAAATCCTTTCTTTCATCATTAATGAGACTTATGACACAAACGTGGCTTTACTAATCTAATATATAAAATTCTCGTGTCGCGGTGTTTGTAGTTAAACTCCTCCGAAACGGCTTGACCGATTCTCATGAAATTTTGTGTGCATATTGGGTAGGTCTGAGAATCGGATAACATCTATTTTTCATCCCCCTAAATTTTAAGAGTAGTCCACCCCTATTTTTTATTTAATTTTTATATTTTTATGATACAGCATTAAAAAATACATACAACCCTAAATTTTCAACCCTCTACGATCAACCCCTATTTTTTCGGGCAGGATGACGTCTGCCGGGACAGCTAGTTAATAATATAGAATAATAATAGATCTGGCGTTTTGTTGATATGTTTCTAGTAAAAATAATCATGTATTAAATTTTTGTAATTTTTTCGTAACACTAAGTACATATCGTTTTCTAGCTTTATACCTGTAATAAAAATATTGTTTTGGTTTGTTATATCTAAGTGTTGTATTAAAACCTTTTTAAGGCTAATGTCATAGAAAAAACATCCTATTGTATAATACAATACAATACCCCGCAAGTTGCTTTTGCGCCTGGCCGTCATTTTGGTGACGTAACCGTAGCCGAACACTCAGTACCTACTGTTCACTGGCTACTGTTAATTTGACAAGATTCCAACGCATTAGCAATTTTCGGGGATAATATAGAAAATAATTTGAAGGACTTTAATAAAAAAATGACGAACTCAAAGTACAATATTTTCATTAAAAGATATTCCCAAAGTAACACTAGGTGATTGGTGTTATAGTTGTTCAGGTATGGTGATTGCCCATAGCTCTATTTATGGCCAGTTCATATTTCTTACCGTCCGTTCATTTGCCTTACTATCGGTTAAAATATTACATATGCTCCATACAAGTAATATCAAAATTCAACCGATGGTAAGGCACGTGAATGATTAGTAACATATAGACTAGCCATGAATGAACAGGCTGCAAGATTGATTCTTTTTATCGAGGTGTTATAGACACTCAATCATCCTAATGGCATTATCCAACTTCGTTATAGGTACTTGGACCTACAGAATAAAACTTTACAGTGTTTCACTTTGTAGTCAGTGTCCATTCATATGGCAAATTTTAAGAACCGAAAAAGCATAAGTTATAAAATATTCTAAACTCATTTTAAATTTGAATGATCTAAAGTTGTATTCAATTATTAAATTGGCCGTGGGGTCCGTTGGCAAAGAGTTTGTTTAAAGACATATGTAAGAAACTCTTTGACACTGCCCGTGATCAGAAGGCTGGCTCATATTTTGCACAACAAATAAGTATTGCCATACAGCGTGGTAATGCAGCCAGCCTTTTGGGCACGCTCCCCGTTGGCAGTGATCTGTTACATAATATATTTTAGTTTCTATGTCTTTGTTTTTATTAACCGACTTAGAAAAAAGGAGGAGGTTCTCAATTCGTCGGGATCTATTTTTTGTTGCTTTTTTATGTATGTTCGCCGATTCGCCGATTACTCCGTCATTTATGATCCGATTTACGTTTTTTGTTCGACGCGGAATAACTGCCATGTAGTCCCCTAAAAATTTGACATAGTTTGGCCCATTAGTTTTCATTTTACGAACATTTTTTTGTTCCCGGTTCTTGGGACCTATATTTTTTAAGAAGCGCGGCACCATTCGTAGGTCCACCCATACATAGCTAGACACTTAAAAGTAACAAATAAAACTTTTTTAATAAATTAATATATTATTAAAGAGATCTTTCAAGTGTTATTAGTTTTTTTTGGCGGGTTTTATGTGTTCTGAAACGTAACGTTCTCCATAATGCTCGTGGCCCCTGGGTGGTGTCAAACTGATCATATGGAAATGGAAAATGTGACCATGTTTCCGAATATTGTAAAATATTCAAGTAGCTCCCTATTCATTTTCGGGATGAATATTCACATTCTCACTCTCCTTTTAACATATTATTTACTCCTAATAGTCCCCAGTACCTTAAGGAACATTTTAAATTCCTTCGCCTATCCATTGCCCACAATTTACACTCTGATACATATCGAAAACTTATGACTCCTGCATACATTTTATCCTATTATAATAATTCTTTACAGTGCAGGCTGTCAAATTTTGGAATATGCTGCCTCTTACTGTCGGAGAGGCCTCTTAATCTTAACAATATAATCATGCTAATATATATATATATTGATATGATTCAAATATCTTTGATTTAGGTTGCCTGGAAGACAAAGCTTTCAGCGATAATGCCGCCTACTCTATTGCTTAGAAAATATTGTAAATATGGTCTTAATTGTATATTTTGGTGTGCAATGAAGTGCTATTTCTCACTCTCTCTAAATAACTACATACAGACTGATTTTCTGACATAGTTTTAATAAAGAAGAAACGAAGAAACGTCTATAAAAAAATTAACATAATAGTACTTCAATTATGTTAAAACTACGTTTCACGGTTTTAAGCGCGGTAGTTTATTAATACTAAATAATTAATATTAACGAGTTGGCGATAGGCTAAATAAAACTTTAACAATACGCATTCACACTAGACATCTTTTTCCTCCGTGATCACAGCTACTGAAAAGTTGCCGAAACGACGGATGAACAATCAAATAAATTACCGCCGTTAAAACGTAGTTTTATTATGTTTACTGGTCGCGAAAGAAAAAAAAAATACATGAACATTTTTAAAAGAGAGACATGTGACGACTTTTTTCTTTATGCATTGCGCCACGTAGAGTAATTCACGAGAAGAATGTAGCTATCACATATTATTTTGTTCTATTAGTGATATATTGTGTATTTTATTATGACGTAAAATATCCATAATTTCATAAGCAACTATTAATAAAATTATTCGGAAAAGTAGCACTATATCGCTAAGTCTTTATTGACTCTACTCACTAATAAAGTACTAAAAATACATAAAATACACGTGACATTGCAAATGGAGGTAATTCGGTTCCATTGTCATTTTTTGTTTAGTAATAAATGGGTAGCTATTTCGTTTGTTTCGTAATAAATGGGTATGGGTAGTTATTATAATATAGTCTATTATAAGTTATTATATAAATTCTAAAATATGTAAAGTTTAAATATCATATACATTATTCATAAATTTATGTTCAATTTCATATTTATATATAAATAATATTAGTAATATATAAATAATAAAAATAACTTTGTACTCATAAACTCACTACACTCACTAGAAGAAAAAATGTTCTTAGGTCCCCAGAATATAGAATTCTTCTTTTGTAGACAATTTAAGTTATATGAATGTTTAACAAGTCGCTACACTGACAATTTTAGTACTACCTCCAAATTTTTGTTGTAATTTTTATTTGTGTTGTTGAACGTTTAATTTGTTACATAGTTATTAAGTCATTGTAAGCAACCAACACATAAGGATACGGGCTTGGCCTAGTCTAGGTGTTAGTATACAGTCTTTATTTTAAGGCAAAATTTGTTATATTTTTGGTAACAATAAAATTCTTTTATTTATTTATTACGTAAAACGAGATTAGATCGGACCGAGACTGAAATAAGGTTGAATTATCAACGGCATCGCAGTGTGAAACGAGCCTAAATCGAGCCTATATTTAAGTAATAGTAGAAGCCGCGGTAGTTTAGTGGCTAACGCACTCGCTTCTCAAATTCAAAAACTCGCGTGTTCTGATCCTGGCCGGAAAGCATTAACCAGTTACGCAGTTTTCTGAACTAATATGCATATTGTTACAATTGCAACGTGCTAATGTTGAAGGAAACTTCTTAATGAAACCTGCATATCAAGATAATCGGCGTTTCAAACCCGTTAATTCGATTTGGACAAGTGTGGCGGATATGTTGTCGGGCCCCCCTGCAAGAGGGTTGTGCGAGACAAATAATTCAAGAAAATATCGCCACCGTCGGCACGTTAAATCCCAGTTGCATTCGGAGCGTTCGCTTCAAGCACAGAAGTCAATTTTTTTTCTACACTACGGTTGATCTTCACCATCCCTTATTTTGAGATAATTAATACACATGGAATATAAATCTACACATCGTTTCTCTGCTTCAATAATGTGTATCTTAAAAAATGTAATTATAGAATAGATTTTTATAACCTATCGAAAAAGATATTATATAGAAATAACGTGATATTTTAAAAATACATTGTAGGTTGACAGAAATAGGTACGTTTTTGATATAATTATTTATTGAAGTTCAAAAAACTCTTTTCTAATATTAAATTTTCAAGATAACACCTTACTGGAGAAAGAGGTGGCATGGCTCTCCAATGGCCCCAGCGGAAGATCAGCGCAACTAGTTACTCGTATCGGTTGAGATATGTTTTTTATTTTTATTGTAGGAGTTCAGCAGACAGGCAGACGGTCCACTTGATGGAAAGCGGTTACCATCGCCTATGGACATTTGCAACACCAAAGGTGCTACAAATGTGGTCCTGCTCTCTTAAGGGAGATTGGGATTTGGTCACTAATGCCGGAACACAAGTCAAGGTTGTTATGGCGATATTGTTTACACCAGGGGTGGTAGCCATCCAGTCGGACAAATGCCCTACCACCTGGCAAGGTTAACAAATATATAGGTTTTGTATATTTTATATAATAAAAAAATGGTGTCTGAGTGTGTGCAGTTCACACGGAGCAGAAGTGAAACAAAGTATAACAAGGGGTGGAAGGGATTCTAAATTTCGTGACGTCGCATTTCATATATTATACCGTTATAATACATTTAAGTTTTATAAAACGAAATTTGTAGTAATAGCAAAAAACTTCAAAACATTCCCAACTCTATCGGTATGATCATAGTGTTTAAATTATGAAATGTAATGTATTCAACCTCATTCTCTCGCAGGCTTAGTCCTATGGGTTTATTTGTTTATCTCTTTTTGGTGTCGCTTTTCCGTGTCATCGAGTTTCAAATCACAAAAATTCTAAAGAGGCTCCATTTCAAAAATTGATCAGAATTAGAAACAATATTAAGTACACAACATAGACATCGCCCATCATTCTGTCTAATATTATTTCTACGCTTATTCTTTACGTGTCAAATGATATGGATCGAAGTTAAGAGTGTGTTTAAAGTTAACAACTAAATAAGCAATTGTTAGTAACATCACGTTATTAAGTACTAAGCCAAGGTTCCGCTTTTAGAAGCATATATATGCAAGCCAGTGAATTTAAACTTTCAAAATAATGTATAAGATGATAAAATAAATATTCCTTCACGTGTGGTCTTACCCATAAAATGAATTTTTATATAGAAAATTGGATTTGAATGCTTCTACTGAAAATTTACTTAAAAAATCGACTGTTACCAACGAAAATTGTTCTGAACAATATTAGCGTTTGAGATAAGTATTACAAGTGGAGTATAATTTGTTTTGTTGCTTCTATTGAAAATTTACTTAAAAAATCGACTGTTACCAACGCAAATTGTTCTGAACAATATTAGCGTTTGAGATAAGTATTACAAGTGGAGTATAATTTGTTTTGTTAGTGAGCAAGCAACATAGGTTATATTGCATGTTTTATCTAGATATGAATCGCCCCCGAAAAATTTACTTGACTTTATCCCAGACGCTATCCCAATTTTCGGGATACAAATATCCTATATCCATTCTCAGTATAGAGACTATATATCCATATATGTATATTGTATATACCAAATGTCAATAAAATTGGTAAAGTGGTTTTTCCTCGAAAGCCTAACAGATAGAGTTTCTGTCGCATTCATAGGATACTAGCTGCGCTCCGCGGTCTCACCCGTGATGATGGAAAATCGTTGTTTTGAATAATTCACCGCATATCTTTATAAATTATGTGCCTATGTATTATTCTGATCTGTAAGCTATATTATTGTAAAGTTTCATTAAAATCCACTCAGTAGTTTTTGTGTGAAAAACTAACATACATTCTTATAAAATTTCGCGTTTATAATATAACTATAGGAGTAATAATAGCATATACCTATATTAGATTAAAAACTTTTAAGTTTATATAGTTAAATGGGAAAAACTATTTTTTTTTTGTTCACAATCTAAACACAATCATTCTGCGTAGATTCGCATTCATTTCACCGAATTTCTCTGTATGCTTAATGCTCATAGGCGAACACACGCACGGACAACCAGATACAAATTGTTATCTTCTTCTTCTTGTCCTATATAAAAATGAATGTTTGTCTGTATGTCCTTTATAGAATCGTAAACTATACATTTGATCATGTGATGATCTTTAGCAAAGTTGTTTTGCATGAGCCAAAGAAGGTTTCTGAGTTAGTTCACAATTGGACCAGGTAGGTGGTGTTGCTGTCGGCATATCGATTGAAGCTTTTCCGGGCAGGACGTCGTCTGCCGGGACAGCTAGTGTTTTATAATTAAGTTTCCTTTTGATTTCATAATAGTGAAGAAGCATTATTTAATCTTTTATTAATATTTATTAAGACAGAGGAAAACATTCGACAGCGTCATCATTGCAGACCATAAACGATTGGTACCTCGGCCATAAATACAACTTAAGTATAATCGCATGCGCATTGATCGTAGGCATATGGGTAGGGTTGGCAACTGTTTATTATAAATTATTATTGTACACAATCATTTTAAATAATGAAACAATAATATACAAAGATAAGATTAATCCTTAAACAGCTTTCTTCCATTAAACCTAGGGGTCTAGCGATAAGCCCGAAAAAACAAAGGTTATGTACCGTTACGGTTTAACTATGTATATTAACATATATATAAAAACGTGTGCGTCTCGAGACGCCCAACAGAAGTGATAACTTAAACTAATCTAAGTTAAACGATTTAATATAGAAATTGTTTAACTTGAGAAAAGCTTAGGTTATTACTTAAATTTTATGTATATTAATATGATAATTGATATATGATAATTTTCTGTTATCTGTGGAGGCTTGTTAATAATAATAGCTTCCCTAAATCTTTCTTAATTTTAGTTATTATTAATGATAGCTGTTAGCCCCCAAATAAAATAAAATAAAATAAAAAAATAAAAATAGTGTAAGGAAAGGTTATTTATTAATAATATCTCTTATTGATTATAAAATATATTTTATTCTTAATTACAATTCTTGAATATGAAACATTGGAATTTTGTGTATGTAAATTATTAGTATTATTATTTAATCTAATTACCGAAATACGGCTAGTGAGTGAGAGAGGAGGAGTCTGCCTACCGCTCCCGCATGTGTGAGAGAAAGGGAAGCCAGACAGACTGGCGCCGTAACTCGTTACGTAACGAAGCGGTTTACCCTCCCATAAGAAGTTATCACTTCAAAAATCTATTTCTCAGAATTAAGACAGAATATACACACCTGAAATTTATAGGACAAGCATTCAAACTTCTCTAAAGAATACACTTATTTACTTTTTCGCACCATTAGCCGAGAGAATGTGTGTTACAGTTTTTAAATCTATAAAAGACACAAAAGTATAACACAATTTTTTCACTTTACATGTAGTTTCTATCTTATAGGAAAAGAATGAATGCAGAATGCAAATTAATGAATTTTATCGTAATTTACATAAATTAAAATTTACTTACCAATATTTGGAAATTCCACATTAATCTGGTGGCTTTAGATAAACATCGTCTTGAAAATTGATAAATAATATTTCTACATTTATTTTTGAAATAACTATAATATGTGTACCTATTGTGTATGTTTATGATACGCACGGCTATATGTACGTATTAAATGTTATAATTATTGTATATCTATAATATTATAAAATTCTAAGCATGCCGTCTCTGTACATTGAAGCTATTTATAAAATTGCAGTAGACTATAAACGATGGAGAACATTGTAATTACTTTTAGATTTCTTTTCTCTTTGTTGGTTTGTTTGGCATTCACGTAAAAGCTGTTGGGCCGATTTCGATGTGGTTTTCGCTGATCTACTGCAAACTTTTAGGCTTAAAATGTGCGCTACTTTTATTCTTGGGAATCCCGCAGGAATTTTTCTGGGAATTATTTAAATTGGCCAAACGTAAACAATTACAAATTCCAAAGCATTTTTTTACTGATCAATACAAATTTGATGTAATAAAAATTGTGATGTTTTTTATTCCGAGAATCCAACGTGATTTTTCCCGGGAGTGGCTTGAAGTTGTTCGTGTGCATAATATTAGCTTATTCCGTCACATTTACCACAAAAACGATAGCTTACTTCCTTTTTTAAATGCTGCAGTACTATGCAATCAAGCGTGGACGAAATTGCGGGCATTTCCAAGTAATATATATATATATATATATATATATATATATATATATATATATATATATATATATATATATATATATATATATATATATATATATATATGTGTTATGTATACCAAGCTATTGTATTGGTGACTAGTGTAATGATAACGATGTTTGTAAGTTAATAAATAAATAATAAAATAAATATATACAACAATCCTTGTAGGGAGGGTCTAGAGGTTCTGAAAAAGTTGAATTATTTTATTAAAATAAATTATTTATCAGCCCTATTTATGAGTCGAGCGCAAGTACAGGTGTTGTACTCTTAACGCAGTGTATTAAATACGACTGTGTTTTACACACGCTCGTAGTTGAACTGACAACTTTCCGCGAATAATTTCGAAATCGTATAATATTTTTAAACCGTCATTTTCGTTCCTTTTTCAAAAATTGATTTTCTTAAATCAACATATATTATTAAATAAAATAACAATTTTAAAATAGCAAAAGTAAATAGTATGTAATTTAAAATATATTTTTTCTATTATCGTTTGTGCATAAAGGAATTAATTAAATTCTAATTAAAAACTACTAAAAAATGCCAAAGTTAGAAATTGCAACATTCGGTACACCTATTTTAAGTCGAAGTAAAATGTTGCTTAAAGTAAGATTATGGTTTTACTTCCTTTCGTATGTGCATTTAGTGACCATAGCCGGGTTGCTATTGACCATAGACTTCTCAAATGCAGAGGATCCAAGAATAAAGCAGTATCAGGAAACTAGATGGAAGTTGCTGACTGCATGGTTTAATGTAAGCATTTTTATAGATATATACCTACGTCGTCTGCTAATTGCTGGACTTCAGCCTCTTTCAGCATATTTAAAGGAATCGGATGGATACTTATGTAAGATGGATTAGCTGATTTTACGCATGCTTATCTCTGTGAATATAATCTATGCTTAATCTTTATATATAAAAATGAATGTCTGTCTGTATGTCCTTTATAGGATCGTAAACTATACATTCGATTTTGCCAAAATTTTGTGTGTGTGTTTGAGTGGGTATAGGGATCGTTTACAGCCACAATTAAAACCGGTAGGTGGCGCTGAGATGGGGCTCTAGAATCCTCCTGATCACCTAGACTGATTTTGGTGATTTTGTTTTTGTGTTATGGAACAAAGTCTTTTAGGAGTTCAGAAAATAGGCAGTACGAAGCTCGCCGGGTCAGCTAGTATCATAAAAAGGAAAGATTTGTATTTTATTGTTATTTAACTCAAAAAATACTCAACTGATTTCAAAAATTATTTCCCTATTCGAATGCTACATTATCCCTGATGAATATAGGTTATATAAAAAATAGGGATCCCTCCTACTAAAACTTCAATAATGTAACCCATGAATCTAAACAAAATACTTGCCGATGGATTCGTTTTCTACGATTTTGATGAAATTTCATGTGTGTTTGAGTGGGTCCCGGAGTAGTTTAGATTCAAAATTAGACCCGGTAGATGGCACTGGAATAGGGTTTAAGATTTTTATATTTTCAGGGCAGGACAACGTCTGCCAAAACTGCTAGTAAATAATATAATAATAATCGGCAGATAACACTATAACGGCAGATAATACACGTAGGTATTGTACGTCCCCAAGTAAAGCAAGTAACGCTGTGTTATGGGTAATATATACCGGACCACTCTGGGGCCAATACCAGACACCCAGACCATAGTAAATAACGGAAAGTGTGTTAACGAAATTTACCATACCAGGAATTATAACCGGAGCCTCTGCGTGTGCTGTAGTGAAATTGGCCGGCAAATTAGACCACTCAACCACAGAGGCCGTGAATATAGCCTGAAAATTCTATCTTTTGGGGTCATCTGGAGTAATATGTATGATTTGTTCAACCTAATTGAAATGCCGTTTTTAAGAGCCCACTTTTAATTTATCGTGAATAATAAGTAATTAAAAATAATTTATTAATTATATATTATCGAGCACAATACTTATAAGCGGTGCATTCTCTTTGCCAAAATTTAAATCAATATCATTCTAATGATTGCATTAGAATGATAGACACAAAAGTTATGTATAAAACGCACCATATTACAGCATTTTTAGATTATAGCAGCCCATAAACGGCCCACTGATGGGCTAGATCCGTATACCGGCCACGCTTGTCCAAGGCGGCTTGGCAGGTTTAACACATCGGTTATCTCAATGTGCAGGTTGCATTACCATTACCATTACCTTCACCGTTGCTAGCATGTAGTATTGTAACAATATTAGGTCGTAAAAGGTGCTAAGAGGTGCAAACGTTTCGAATAGGATTCGATCGCCCTTTGAGTTCGGAATGCGTGCGCTAGCCATTACGCTACCACGACTTTAATGCAATGTAAAATACACCCTGGTTGTTATGAAACAGTATGCAGCAATAAATTCTTTGAAATGCGTATAAAAAATAATCATTTTTGCGCATTTGTTCCATCGGGGTAAAAGTACGTCTGATTTTTTACTGCCAATAAATAGCAAGCAAACAGAAACATTAAGAGTATATTTCAATGTAATTGATAATGAAGGGCACATACATGTACTGTTAAACGACAGTTCATTTGGGCATGGAACTCTAAACAAGGATTTAATAGCAAATACCTCATCTCACAAAACCTAGTCAACAGATCTTATTCAATGCAATTGTCTAATTATTTTGTTTTACTGCCAAAAGCAAACGGCCTGTCCATTAGAAAAAGTGCACTACCCTTTATAGACGTTTACAAGAGCAGTAGTGCGGCCAGCTTCAAATAAATTTTATGACGCTCTCATATCCTAGTTTAGAGGTACAACCTTAGTTGAAAGATCCCTTCAAGTCGTTATTTTACCCCGAATAAACGTATTAGAGGATTGTCTGTAGTTAAGCGTGGTAGCTCAAGCAAATTAGGGTTAATATCCCGCGTAGCGAGCGGTCCGGTGATTCATACAAAGTTGACAAACATTGATTAGTTACACTTTGTATTCAAACCATTGATGTATAGTAGGTAGATAATTAAACATTAATTTATTCTTGATAAAAATATTTTTATGCTGTAGTCGTAAGTGATTGAACTAGGAGAACGTAGAATTTTATTTACAATAACTAATAGTTTCCAAACGTTTTCGTACGCGTGAATTTTAGTGACTCCAGAAGAATCTCCTACACTTTTGGAACAATTTTTATCACCTTGATTTATGTTTATACTGATTTTTAGTTTAATCTAAATGTGTAAATGTCAAAACGAATTAGTTTGATTACTTGTTTTATTCTTAGATATGTATTACATTTGTATGTTATAACAGGGGGCAAATAGTACTGACATAAAAATTTACATACATATACTTGTATTTAATTTAATAATAACAATAAAAATATTACAGTTCAGCAGTTTTTTACATTGCAATATTAAGCATTGATTATAAGCCTATTATTGTACTTGAATTTATGTAAAAAAAAACTGTTGATGATCCTCAAAAAATATAACTCTGAAATAAGTCATCGCTAAATGGGTTTTCACATTGAACGTATTATTATGCGTGTAGTCAAGATAAATGACGCAACATCAAAGAAGTCTAAAAATTATGACATATGTGCAAATTAACAACACAACTGTCAAACCTCCGTTATAACTGTTTAAAAAATTCCTATAAAAGTGTCAATTAATATTAATTGTCATAGGCTCTGTGTGTATAGAAATTTAACCAAACGTTAAAATAAAATAATCGCTGTTTAGGCATATATGTTTAGTGATTATCTCATTTTATCTTCTTTTTATTTTATTTATTCTTTTAATCTTGCAATAACGGAAAAATAATACAATTCCTGCGGCCGGGCGGCCTGTCGTAAAAGGCGACAAAACAACCCACAGCTAGGTGGTTGGGCATTTGACCGACTGGATGGCTAGCACCCCTGGTCTAGATAAAGTATACCGCCATAACAAACTTGAGTTGTGTTCCGGCATTAGTGGCCGGATTCTAGTCTCCCTTAAGAGAGAAACAGCGCATTACTAGCACCTTTGGTGTTGCAAATGTCCCTAGGCGACGGTAGCCGCTTTCCATCAAGTGGGCCGTCTGCCTATCTGTTGAACTACTAGAATGTTTATAAATATTTTATTATTTTTTGGAAGTGTTTGTGTTTTCTAACTTGATGTTAGGTTTTGCTTAATGTTGAAATTTTCTGTCGAGATACCTTTTCTATAGGTATAATAAAAAGTATTATAAAAAGTGCAAATTTAAATACCAAAATCTGTGGCTTAGGTTGTTGTGCATAGACATTTAACCGATGGTTAATTTTTTTTATTTTTTCTTTATTGCAGGCAAATCAAACGGTTTGTCAAGCGAATACTTCTTAACATATTCACTAAAATAAAAATTACAATAAACAAGCATCATTACGGTATTTGAAAATATGCCAAGCATCAATAAAACCATTAGCCAAGCAGTTTTGACAAAAATTGTTTTGATATATAACAAACAAACAGAAGGACAGGCATGACGATTTATTAATATTCCGGTTATTCCTACATGGGTAGTAGCTAAGTGTAAACAGAAACAAAGAAATATAATCAGTTGTGTCACAAACCACAATCTAATTTATATATAATATAACAGTTTATTGTTCAATAAAGTAAACAAGTTAACTAAAATAATAAAGTAAACAATAGCTGGAATATTTTCTAGCTAAAACAAAAGATTTGACAGGTTTCTATACTATTATTTTTTTTACATTACGGCCGCTGATAGGTTTATTGGGTAGTCCGGCGGTTACCTTCTCACAACTCCGTTCTAAAAAAAGGTGTGTGCAGAGTGGAACCCAGGGAAACCCACATAACTCTCAGTGACTTCCCCCGGGATCAGGGAGGATGGGTAATCGTAGATTGTTACACGAGAGCAACTACACTATTTAGTCACGAGATGATTTGCGGTAGCGAGGGCGCTATTCTAGTCCCCAAAAGAGGCCTTTCACCCGAGGTTAACACTCTGCTTTTCATTTCGAATATGAGGAAAGTAAATTTTTTTTATTTGTTTGAACAAACAACTACTCTAATAAAATCAGGCGTTAAATTAATATCTTAATCCGATGAAACCTCATCACGTACGTCACATATCGAACGTCAAGTAAATTGTTTTTCTATGGCATTCTACCAGCCAGTATTTTTTTGTCACTGATGATCGGAAATATTTAGCTCAAATATAAATTTCAGCTAAACTGGCTACTAACTATATAATTTACATAAGTAAATTAAATAATAATTTAGTAAAACATATTTTATAAGTATATGTTACAAAATTGTTGATATTTTTTTTATTAAAATTTATGCCGCGGTTTAACATTTGCTGCAAAAAAAGTGGGACATGAGTCGCATCTATAATCTATGATTTGCATAGTTTTCTAAATCGTTTTCCAGGGATGAAAAGAGATGTTTTCATCCCTGTGATTAGGCAACTCCAAGCGTACTTTCAGAATATGAGAAATAAAAATGCTTTTTACCACAGATATAAACAAAAACTATAGAAAATTTACATTATATGTGTGGAGTAACCATCATATTTTAACAAGTTTTAAGGTAAATTAATGGATAATAAGAGATTATGCTTTAATCTGCTCAAGTATAGTTCGAGTATATCTGTATGTAATATATTGTTAAACAGTGAAGAAAGAAGAAAATAAAAGGAGACGGACACTTTTGGGCTAAAGAAATGTGTTGAGATATGGAAAAATAAGCGTTATATATTTCTATTACAGAATGGAAAACATCGGCCCTGAATTCTATCTCGAAGACGATAAATCTTAAAAATAAGGTCCCAAATAAAATAAGTTATTGTTACCGTTACGATTACAGCTTTGTGAATTTTCGACAAATAATAATATGAAAATATTTACACCCCACGATTAATTTATTCAAAATAACTAAATCCACTACAATTATAAAAAATATCAACATAATAAAAATAAATGTTAAAATAACTCTCATCTTTTTATTATCTGGGCCCAAGAAAGCCCTAATTATCCATGTGAGACAAACACATTTTACCATTTTTTGTAAAATTTCGGAGGTGGACTTGGCATTGCCTACACATTGTTATTTTTGCACGCAATATGTCAACAACTCACATTGTTATTTGATCAGATAAAAGCGAAAATATATACACACACAGTCTTATTAAATGTCACCCACAACAGGGTCAATAATAAAAAAAAACACCTTAAGGGTCATAAAGTCAAAATAGCATATATATAGATACTAGAGCTTACTCCGCGGCTCTGCCGCAGGTCAAACTCTGGTGCGTACCTCTTGTTTAAACAGCCGGCGTTAAAACAGGTTAAATTGTTTTATATTTTTATATTGGTGCTAATTGCCCTCATAAGATTTACTTTTTTTTATTTTTATATCGCAAACTATCCCATATCCCGGGATGAAAGGTATCTATGTCCATTTTCGGTATTCAGACAGACAGATCGAGTTACTATCGCACGTTTTTCTATAGATTATGAATTTTTATATCTATAAACTTGAGAAACGATTAGTCTCTCACTCAAACTTTCAACTATTTTAGTTTTATTTTTGGAATAAAAAGTATGACCAAAATGGTCAAAATGACCAAAATGGTCAAAATGACCGAATTGGCCAAAACGACCGACATGGCCAAAATGGCCAAAAAGGCCAAAATTACTAAAATAGTAGAAATGACCAAAAAGGCCAAAATTACTGAAATAGCAGATATGACCAGAAAGGCCGGAATGACCGACATGGCCAAAATGACCAAAAAGGCCACAGTGACCGACATGGACAAAATGACGGAATAGACAAAAACGACCAAAAAGGCCAAAATAATCAAAATGACCAAAAAGGCCAAAATGACCGACATGGCCAAAATGACGAAATAGGCAAAAACGACCAAAAAGGCCAAAATAGTCAAAAAGGCCAAAATGACCGACATGGCCAAAATTACCAAAAAGGCCACAGTGACCGACATGGCCAAAATGACGGAATAGACAAAAACGACCAAAAAGGCCAAAATGATCAAAATGGTCAAAATAACCAAAATGGGCAAAATGACTAAAAAGGCCAAAATTACCGAAATAGCAAAAATGATCAAAATGGTCAAAATGACCCAAAAGGCCGAAATGACCAAAAAGGCCGAAATGACCGACATGGCCAAAATGACCAAAAATGCCACAGTGACCGACATAGCCAAAATGACGGAATAGGCAAAAACGACCAAAAAGGCCAAAATGACCAAAAAGGCCAAAATGGCCGACATGGCCAAAATGACCAAAAAGGCCAAAATAATCAAAATGGTCAAAATGACCAAAAAGGCCAAAATGACCGACATGGCCAAAATTACCAAAAAGGCCACAGTGACCGACATGGCCAAAATGACGGAATACGCAAAACGACCATAAAAGGCCAAAATGATCAAAATGACCAAAAAGGCCAAAATGACTGACATGGCCAAAATGCCCGAAAAGGCCAAAGTGACCGACATGGCCAAAATGATTAAAAAGGCTAAAATAGCCAAAATGACCAAAAAGGCTAAAATTACCGAAAAGGCCAAAATGAAAAGTATCCCTTGTCCACTCTCGGTATTTAATTTACATACGTACCGAATTTCAGCCAAATCGGCCCATTAGTTCTTCCGTAAAAGCATAACAAACATGAAGACAAATATATTTTTTTCCCGGAAACTATCCCATTTTTCGGGATAAAAAGTATCCTATGTTCATTCTCGGCATCGAAAATATATATATACTGAGTTTCAGCCAAATCGGTCCAGTAGTTTTTACGTGAAAACGAAACAGACAGACAGAGTTACTTTCGCATTTATAATATTAATAGGGATTAATATTGAAAACAATGTAGACAGATATAAAATACATAGGTATGTTTATCTGCCGATTATTCACATATTTGTTTAATATCAAATTAATTTCATTTTTTTTTAAACACTATAAAAAACACATATTTATATTCTTTAAAAGATCCGATGTCCGCCGGCAGCGGTTCCTAGGGTCCAAACTACCGGTGGTTAGAGATATTATTATTGTTATTAGATATGGTACACGAGTACAGCATTAAATTACAAGTTAAACTATATTTCAACTAGAGTTTACCCGCGGCTGTGCCGCGGGTTAACCTCTAGTGCGTGTCTCTTGTTTATAGAGCAAGTGCTACAGGTTATGTATTATATTACATTTTTATGTATTTGCCCACGGAAGATTCACTTCATTTTATATCGCTAATTATACCATCCCTCGTCTATCTGTCAACAAAATAAATTACAAAACTTGACCAAAAAGGCCAAATAGGCCAAAATGACCAAATTGGCCAAAATGACCAAAGAGGCCAAAATGACCGAATAGGCCAAAATGACCAAATAGGCCAAAATGACCAAATAGGCCAAAATGATCAAAAAGGCCAAAATGACCAAATAGGCCAAAATGACCGAATAGGCCAAAATGACCGACTAGGCCAAAATGACCAAATAGGCCAAAATGACCAAATAGGCCAAAATGACCAAATAGGCCAAAATGACCAAAAAGGCCAAAATGACCAAATAAGCCAAAATGACCGAATAGGCCAAAATGACCGAATAGGCCAAAATGACCAAAATGACCAAATAGGCCGAAATGACCAAATAGGCCGAAATGACCAAAAAGGCCAAAATGACCAAACATGAAAAATTGCCAAATAGGCCAAAATTACCAAAAAGGCCAAAATGAAAATTATCCCTTGTCCATCCTCAGTATTTAATTTACATACGTACCGAATTTCAGCCAAATCGGCCCATTAGTTCTTCCGTAAAAGCATAACAAACAGAAAGACAAATATATTTTTATCCCGGAAACTATCCCACTTTTCGGGATAAAAAGTATCCTATGTTCATTCTCGGTATCGAAAACATATATATACTGAGTTTCAGCCAAATCGGTCCAGTAGTTTTTACGTGAAAACGGAACAGACAGACAGACAGACAGACAGACAGACAGAGTTACTTTCGCATTTATAATATTAATAAGAATATTCACTGAGGGCAATATTATAAAAGCATACCCTTCCAAACACATTCAAGTCCATTAAGGGATTAAAATAGAAATTAGTGACCAAAAATTGAAAATCTTAAATCCTAATAATAGTTTAAAATGTTACTAGCAAAAAAATATACCCTTTTATTGTTGTAAGCGTTGTTTTACTGTAAACTGTTGAGCCTAAAGGTACAAATGTCTCTTATAAAAAACCGGCAGTAAAAGGTCGATTATATGAATATCTTGAGTAGGTATAAATGCAATCAAAAGTGCCTGGCTGTAAAAGTGTTTCGCTGTACGGTAATTATTTTGGATAATGTATATATATTATAAAATTCTAAACATGCCGTGTTTGTACACTGAAGCCATTTAAAAAAGACAACTGGAATAGACTATAGAAACGATACAAAACACCTAGCATTTTTTTACATTTCTTGTCTGCTTGTCGGTTAGGTTGTCTTTTCACAATTATTGTAAAAAACCACTGGGCTGATTTCGATGTGGTTTTCGGTGATCAACAACAAATCCTTAGATCTAAATTCTGCGCTACCTTTTATCCCGGTAATCCTCTGAAATTTCAATTCAAGCGTGCACGAGGTCCGGGCATATCCTAGTATATACGAGTATAATATTACTATGTATGTATTTGAAGACCACGGGCCATAAGATTGGCCCAGACATTTGGAGGGCTTTCGTGGGGCTATGGGAAGGCCAACACGTAGAGACCCTTTGACAAATTTAATGTGAATGTGGCGTGATACTGACCGGCGATTATCCCTGTCTACACCATATAATAATGCACCCAAGGACAAGCCCCGGCCAGTGTAGGACTATTGTGGGACATGAGGACCAAAAGTACCGGGCTATTGGGGTAAACTGCTAGTGGTACTAGGGGTCTAAGAATATGGGGCCTATGGCGCCTGCCCGTCGCAATGTTCAAGGAACATGGAAAAATGGGCAGAAGGTGACTCGCCACTCCCCGCGTGGGCCCCAAAAAATGCCATAGAAGACAGGGGCTACATGGGTGTGAGTGGCTAAAGGGTGTCTAGAGGCGGTCTGCTATATTACTATTGTTATTCTCTAAAATTGAGTTTTATAATTTTTTCTTTCAGCTCATCACATTATTATACTTCCCAACGTGTTTCTACTGTGACTGGCGAGAACTCAGAGGCGAAGCGAACACCAAGCATGTGAAACTTCTCAATCAATTTAGATACTTAGCTTTTACTGGAATACTTTTGCCAACCACTGCGGTGAGTTTCGACAAGAGATCAAATTGTTATCGATAAAATTTTGATATGAAATTCAAAAGTTTGTTTCAAACTTAGTTTTTTTTTAAAATATTTATGGCTTGGCTACTAACTACACTCTAGAACATTTCAAGATGTCGAGTGTTGATTGACAGTGACACTTGACATCTTTGTCTTCCGTAATCACAGCTACTGAAAAGTGGCCGAAATGAAAATAAAAATCAAATAAAATACCGCGCTTAAAACTGTAAAAACCTACTTTTAATTATCGTCAGCATCAGTGCAGGAACTCGGAACTACTTTTTTGGTAACATTATTTTTTCATGTTGTTACGGGCTACAGGACTCGAATTAAAATAAATGCCGTTGGAATTACTATAGAGTTTATTAGAACTCTATGAACACGTATAAAACAAGTACAAAATAAAAAAAGAGTGCGTGTAACGTTCACACGCGATTGAAGTAAAACTTTTTTACTAATTATTTTTTTTTTCTATTTTTTTGATTGATTTGTTTATAAACTATCTATTGACTAAAAATTTTTGAAAACCGGATGGTACGCCATATTGCGACGCCATATTGCGACGCCATATTGTGACGCCATATTGCCGTAACGGACTTCCGTTGTATTGTCGTCCAGTTACCTCCTAGTCGCACCTAAAGAAGTTTTACTTCAATAAAAACTGGATGCAACCAGTTCACACTGCACGGTTCAATGCAATTCAATACGCGTAAAGTCCGTCACTATGTCGCTAATTGAAAATCTTAATCATATCGTAGTCGTCGATTAACTGCCTCACCCCTCCGTTCGGGCAATGTTTTATACTCAATTGTATAATAGAACATAGGATCGCATTCGCCGAGTTAATCCCGAACACCTGCCAGCTTCGACGGCCACAAAACAAGGATTAATTCGTTCGACACTAATTACAGCCATAAAATAAGTACGATAACAATAGATGTTTTTAAAGTTTAAACACGAAGTAATAAAAGAATTCGTTTTTACAACATGCCAGATGTGTGGCCTTTGTAACAATATGTTACATATAACATGTGTAAATATATTGTCACAAATTAGGTGAAAAATATATAGTCAACCAAAATTTTTATTACAATGCCCTGCACTGGCCGCTGTCATGTGTAAGGCATTTGTAGATTTACGTTACTCACTGTATGAGAATTATAATTCGTTAGGTAATGAACTGCATGTAATTTACTCTATGTGTGAGTATAACAAGTGACAAACAAAGATTTATTTCTTTAAATACATATTATTTATGTACTTAACTAGAGCTTGCCCCGCAGCTGCTCCGCGTGTCAAACCCTAGGCTGTAGCTTTATTTTACTTACACAAAAACTTAATTCGATTTTTTACATAATTATACTAATAATAAAAAACTAAGCCCATATATTATATAGTCTGCCCAGTAAACATAGAGGTGGGTCGAAGCCAACCTGATTTAAAGTAATAAAATGACTATATTTTATTATATTTATAGCTTGGCAACTAGGCCTTTAAGCCAGATCTTAGTTTATAATATACATTTAGTTTCTTCATTTTCTTAAGCCTATGTGTAGCACAGCTGAACTGTAGGTAATCAGCTAGTGCCATTCAACGGAGTTCTTGTGACAACTCAAAAGGCCACATTTGACTATACAGTTCACTTTTCTCACAAAACACACAATCACTACTCAAAAACTATCAATATCCTACAACTATTGTTCATTTTAGAGTAATTTTACACATTTTTAGAAAATAAAACTGCACAGCACAACATCACCTTTCAGTTCCCGCCAAAAACTCAATAAAATGACTAGAGCTATTTGTTAGTGAATTGAAAACACGCGATTGCAACGCCATCTAATTTGCTAATACAGCTTTTCTAAGGAAACAACTTTATTTTCGGGATTATAAATCAGCCTATGTCGAGTTTCATCTATATATGTTCAGTAGATTTAAAAAAATACGATCACATCTCTTTCACTATTTTCGTTTATCCCACAAGAACGACGTTATTAATCGGGATTAAAAGTACTTATCATAAGTTACGACTCGGGATATAATCTAGCTGTATGTCGAGTTACATTTAAATTCGTTCTTTAGTTTTCACGTGATTCTCTAACAGACAGACAACAATTCTAAAAATTGCATTTTCGGAACCTCCCGGTTCGAATTATACTCCTTGATTTCTTCACATTTTTAAACATATTGTACAAACTCAAACCATTTACAGATTTATTATAGTAGATAACAATGTTTTAATATACGTTTATGAAAGGTAAGTAGTAAAATTTTATTACTTCTATAAGAGAGGTTTAATTGTCTTGCATCTCTAACCCTGGTCTTATAGTGTTTTGATCACCTATACTCGACCTTTTTTATAGGGGCCACTTAGTCATATTAGTTGAAGTGCCGAGGGCTGCAACATTATGTATTTAGATGTTTATTACTTCTAGAATACACAATAGATAGGCGGACCTACCTGATGGAAAGTTGCTATGTCGTCTATGAACACTAGCAACAGCAGAAGTATCACCAATATGAATTATTTAATGTTAGTATATTAACATACCGCCATTTAATACCATATCAAACTTATAATACACTAAAAATAATAATCATGCTATTGTTACAATTTGGGCCCCCTGCATATCTGTAAACACAGCACATTTATTACCTGTCGGTGTATGAGCTAATAACATTGAAACGCTTGATGACCGGCATCTTTTGTTTACTTCGTGTTTAAAATTTGTGATTGGAAAAACAGCTCATTGTATATTGTAATATTTATGGTAGTCATTAGCAAGGTGTGATTCTTAAAAAATTAGTTCACGCAGTCGAGCAGACATATTGTATTTGTACAGTTTAAAACAAATCCCCAACGGAGGTGTGACGCAGACAAGCGATAACCACAAGCGAAGTAAAACGTATGTTTCATTCGATAATCTATATAGTGACGGACTTTGCACGTGTTATTGAATCGTGCATTACGTTTGTACTGGTTGTGTTCAGTTATATTTGTACCTGTGTTATACGTGTTTGTATAGTTCTATTTAATTCTATAGTAATTCCAACGGCATTTTAATTCGATTCCTGGAACCCGTAACACTATTATCAAATATCATTGTTATTCTGATAAAAGTAACACCGAATTAGCACTTCATGTTTGACCTCAGAGGATTTGTGTATTTTTGGAGTACTTATACAAATGTTGGACATTTGCTGCCACTACAGAACCGTATGTTCTGCGTAGTTAGTCATGCATTAGCCAGCTTTTAATAGTTCTTTTTATTGTACCTAACTAATCAACTTTTATTAAATTAATAACACAGATATAAACTACGATAATAAAAAAATAATTATATAGGATTTAACGATTTCTTAGACCTGAAGCTAAAATTTTTTCTTAACAATCAAAACCGACTTAACACTAAAAACAAAAAAATATATATTTTACCGACTTCCTTCTACATATTGAATTCGGTCTCAAATAAAACATAAAATTTACAAAATATAGTAATTGTTATGTTTTACTCGACACCGACTTCAAAATGTTGTAGAGTTGGTTAAATATTTATTTTTTAGGTTTTAGTTTGAAATTGATTTTGTTTTTCTTAATTATTTTTTTTAGTTTTTAGCTGCGCAAATACTTCAACATTTAGAAATAATATATTTAGCACCTGTAAAAATAGTACTTAATACACGCGTTACAATACAAATTTGCCATCTCACCCTTCGGTGTACATAGTCTTTAAGAAGCTCTCCATTTCCTTGCTCATCGCTTATCGGAATAAAAGGTATCTCGAATGTAGACCCGGGATATAAGTTAGCTCTGTGCCGAGTCTCTTTAAATTCGTTCACTAATTTTCACATGATGCTCGAACAGACAGACAGATAGATAAAAATTCTAAAAGTTATATTTTCGGAATCTACAGGTATGATCAAGCCCTAATAATAAATTCTTAATTGCTCCCTCTACTGATGAACCAGTAGGCCAGGGTATTATTTTCTTTTTCAGCATATTTTCTATCTTTTTTTTTCTTTTTTTACATTTTCTTTTTCTTTTGCTTTTTTAAAGCTTTGTTTTGTATAACCCTTTATTTTTTATTGGTTTAATACAGGGACTGTAAAGCCTGAGTCTGACTCGGACACAATCTCCTGTTACTCAGCAGTTTTGAAGACAAACAACTTTTTTCTTTTCAAAATGAATTCTTTGTTAAAATATTGTACGGCACAAGGCAACTAACTACGACAACAGTATGAACATCGTGCCTTGAATATGTTTACTTTTTAAGTAAATATTGAAAACCATTATTACTTTGTTAACTTTAACAGAATTCTGTTGACTAATGGAGGGGTATTCCCTAAATAACAAAACTGTTTAATAACTGCATTTGTATATTATATTTGTAATATGTATTATAATGTTTACTATTTAGTGTATCTCAATAATGTTAAAAGTGTCATCTCTCGAACTACAATGTAGGTGTCTTCAAGTACCCGTGTAGGTACCTTCTTAGTAAGCGTACTTCATCTTAGACCATATCTCAACTCCGGATATGGCGAGATAATGATCTAACGCAAACCTATAATGTACTAAAATATACTTATGTATTTATTTTAGTAACACTAATGTTCTGATATTCTGATTGTTTACCCATCTGTCAGTCTTTGTTTGCTACTTTGTAGGTCTCGTAATCAAATTAAGTGATGAGTGGCAAGCACGACTCTACAGACGGAGCGTAGGATGCCCTCCAGGCTGGTGGACCGATGCCTAAAGCAAGGTCGCTGGTTGGGACTGGATAAGAAAGGCCGAATGCCTGTATAGGTGTGGGGGGGGGGGGGGGTTGTTAAAAGTGTACAATGCAACAAATAGAATGATATAAAGTTTTTTTCATAATTATAAAACCACGTTCTGCGTAGTGTTTGTTCTTCAGTGAATTAAATACTGCAATATTTGATATATATGCTCTTTCTATCGAAAGATTAGTAACAATAAGTAATAGTAACATTATACTTTTTATGAAATTGTAAACTGGCATAAATATCTCTGTAGCTGTGTGGAAATCTCTAATCATTGTTATTAAGTATAAAGATTAGTGAAACGAAATCATTTTTCACTAGTATAAAAGCTTTCTCCGAAAAAAAGATTGGCTGAAATTTTCTGGAATCAATTTACCAGGAATATCTCCAAGAAGAAGATAATCTTTTCTGGTGAAACGTATTTTTGTTGTTGATATTGCTATAACGACGGAAATGCTAATAAGAGCAGCAAACAATTAAATATGTCAATTTTCCTTGTATATATTTGAGAAACAATGACTCTAAATAATATCCTTTTGAGCCTAATTTATGTTTGCATTAGTTAAGCAGTTTGTTAGCTTACGTAATTGGCGAGTTAACTCCTAATAAAAAATGCGGTTATAAATAACACTATTTTTTAAACAAACCTATAAACCTCGGCCTAAGCCGTGTTATCTCCAGGAACGGAGAAATAATACAGTTACCTGTGGCCGGGCGGCCTATCATAAGAGGCGATAAAACAACCCACAGCTAGGTGATAGGGCATATGGATGGCTACCACCCCTGGTCTAAAGTATGTCGCCATAACAAGCTCGAGTTGTGTTCCGTTATTACTGGCCAGGTTCCAGTCTCCCTTAAGAGAGCAGCAGCGCATTTGTAGGACCTTTAGTGTTGCAAATGTTCATAGGCGATGGTAACCGCTTTCCATCAAGTGGTCTGTCTTCCTGTCTGCTGAACTCATGCAATAAAAAAATAAAAAGCCGTTGAGGCGAATGCTAAATTATAACCAGTTTTTCTAATGAAATAAAGGAGACGGTACATCAGCTAAATACCTATCAAAAGCCAAATGACGAAGTACTTGTGACAGTCTTAAAGGCGTAAGAACTGAATAACGTGAAAATTTCACTACTTTTAAATATCCTGGAACTATAGTTTACTTTCAACTACTATTGTTACGAGTGCGGGACTCGAATTAAAATGCCGTTGGAATTACTATAGAATTTATTAGAACTATACAGACACGCATAAGACAGGTACAAATATAACTGGACACAACCACTACAAACTGCACGATCCAATAACACGCGCAAAGTCCGTCACTATATCGCTTATCGAATGTACTACACACATCTTGCTCGTATCGTAACCGTCGCTTGGCTGCATCACCTCTCCGTTTGGGCATTCCTTTTATCCTGTACAAATACAATATTTCTCGACGCAAAACAATAATTTCCAAGAATTTGTTCGACACACCTGTCTAATGACTGCCATAAAAGATTACAATACACAATAGACTGTGTTTCTTAATTACAAAATTTAATCACAAAGTAAACAAAAGAAGTCCAAATGCGGGAAGGTAATAAACTGTTTTTTAAGGCAGGCAGGTGTGCATTGACTTTTGTCGTCGTGAAACAATATTATACATTTTAACAGACTCCAAAGAAAGAGGAGAATTCAGATATTAAATGCGTTGTGTAAATACACATCTTCCCTTAATATATATATAGCTATACTTTTTATTTCTGAAACGATTATGATCATTCTTTTTGCGTTGGTTTCAATGTCGCTTCAGAATAATTTTATATACAAATTTCATTATAATTGGATGCCATATACGTAACTTAAAAATTAAAAATAAAAGAAATCTAGCAAATAAGAAACCGCATACAAGATGTAGAAAATCTTTGTTTTTTGCTTTATAGTTACTCTTGAAGTCGGTTTCTTTTTTCGCAAGATTTTTTTGTACTGTTACGAGTTAGCGGGACTCGAAATAAAATGCCGTTAGAATTATTATAAAGTTTATAAGAACTATACGAAAACGTATACCAGAGGTACAAATATAATCGAACACAACAAATCCAAACGTAAACGGCAACGTCGACACAATTTTCTAGAAGTCGCTTATACTTGTAATCCGCAACACATGGCCAATAATGCTCCTGAGAGAGTACAATAGAACAATAGGCTGTTCTCCATAATAACTAGAAACGCATGCCAATAAATAAGTGAACAACAGAAGACGATCATAAAAGGATGTCAATTAGTTTACATGTCGACAGGTAATAAGATTTGCTTTCACAGATCTGTCTTTGTCGGGGCCTAAGTTGTAATAATACGTAAACTACAAGAGAAAACCTTCTTAAAATTCCCGTAAAAATAGCCCTGTAGTGGTTGCGGTTTAAAATATTTTTGAACACATTTTCACGTTTTTTCAGTTTGGCGATATATTATTCTGGCGAATATGGAACAAAGACAGAGAGCTGATTGCGCCAGCAGAAATTGATACACTTGTGCCGTTCTGGACCCAACATTGCATGCACACGATATCCTTAGTAATTATGCTAATCGACCTCGTGTTAGTCCCAAGGGAGCGGCCCAAAAACATGTTTGTTGGCTTTGGTGTGTTGACGACGTTCCTCACTGCTTATATTTTTGTGTAAGTTATTTTTTGTTTTGCTTATATTTTCTCGCTTGCCTGGAGCCCAATTCTGCTATTACTACCTCGTAAAAATTACAGGATACTATCGTATTAATCGTAGCTTTGCTTGATTTCGGTTTTCTTAGAATTCCATTCTAGTTTTATAAATATTTTAAGGGAAAGCTCGTGAAAAAAATGTATGAAATTTTTGGGAGCTTTTCAGTATTCATTCCTGCTAGCGCCATTTCTGCTAATGAAACCTTTTTTTCGACGATATCGAGAAGATATTATAGATTTGGAAAAATACGAATTTTGACTCTATCGCAATAGAATCGTACCTTGAATATCTTCACAACGCCAAGATATTGAAATAGCAGAATTGGGCCCCTGAGTTTTTGACTGATAAGATCGTTTATTGTTTTACCAAAAAATGATGAAAAGGAGTTCTCTATGTACATTTTCGAATTACACAATGTTTTCCCTTTAAAAGATTTACATTTATATAATATAGATAGACATATATATATAGGTACTTCATTGTACACCAAAACATTGATAAATAGAAACATATTTCGATAGTACTATATACTAATATATAAAGCTGATGAGTTTGTTTATTGGCTTAAACGCGATAATCTCAGGAACTAATGGTGTAATTTGAAAAATTCTTTCAGTGTTAGATAGCACATTTATCGAAGAAGGCTATAGGCTATATATCATCACGCTAAGACCAAACCTTTTTTTTTACGCGGACGAAGTCGCGGGCAGAAACTAGTAGAAATATATTTCGATAGTAAATATTTATTTATGCAAGGGAATATTTATACTGGTTATTGTATGTTATAATTATATGTAATACAATAAAGTTAGGTATATATTAAAAACAGTATCTACCTATAATAAAACTAAAAGTTAATTTAAAAAATAAATAAAATTTATTTATACTTGTATTGTATAGTTTATATACAATACAAGTATAAATAAACTATCATCACATTAAGTATATCATATAATTTATTTATGAATCGTCTATGATATGACAATTTCTTTTTATATTTTCGACCTTTGTGATTAAGGGCGATTCCTTTGTTACTATTAATTTGATCGCCATACCAACGGTAGGAATTTGACATTACACATATGAAGATTATTTAAAATTTTAACTGATAGTAAGACAAATGACAGCTGAGTAAGATATAGCCATAAGTGAGCCCTTTGCTTGGTTAAGTTTCTGGAACGTCGAGGTCTATGACGATTCTTGACATGGTAAATTTTGGAAACGAAATTGTTGTTATTGACTAATACTATCTTTAGTCTAGATGTCTGAGATTAATCCCAGAATTGTCCATTGCATATTACCCATAACATACGCGTAACTTGCTTAGCTTTTTTTTTATTTCAACTCCGCCCCTTTCATAATTTAGGAAAGAGGGTAACTTGCTTAGCTTGGCATATGGAGGGTATAGGTAAGGAGTAACATCTCTGTGAATCAAAAAGTGTCCATCAAAATGCGGAAGCGCTGAAAGTAATTGGAGTAAGATAAACATAGACCGAAAGATTATCGCTTTCTTTTTTTTATTGTAAATTTACAATAATTAAGCCACTCTACAACTTTTCTCACAGCATTATCTACACTGCAATAAAACAAACTTTGCCTACAGGTGCACCAGGAGCTTTCTACACGGTGAACTTATCTACCCAGGATTGAAACTATTCACTGGCTACAAATTTCTGATCTTGGTTACATATGTTTATATTGAAAACTTCTTTTATTATACCAGTCAGTGGCTAATTGTAGATATCGTTTGGGGTCACGGTAATAAAAAAATTGCTTGAAATTATTCAAATTGATCACGGGGAAAGAGCATTATTTTCTATGATGTCATGTATCATATGGGTATACCTACACTTTCATATTTTATATATTGCAGTATATGGTATAATAGGTATAAGATAGAAAACTGTATTATAATGTCACGAAATTCTATGAAAACTTCTGTTTGAATCTTGAATATTTATGGCCTTACTTATAATCGTTTGTTAAATTTTAAGAAACTGCTCAGCAACTGATTATTGGAAATCTTACCCACAAACTCCTCTTAAGGATAACAGGTGGTAAAGTAACTCACAAATAACTGTCAAAAATAACCAACATGGAGAGGTAGTTTAAGTGACTGCTAAGAGGCAAGCAAGCCATCTTGCTTTATGTGATACAGTCATTGATTAGGGGGGCTTAAGAGTCTGTTATTTAAGAGATGGCTAATCCTTTCTTAACGAGATTATTATAAGTAAAGCCCTTAATATCTAAAGTTTTAATTAAATTGGAAGGCTTAATATAAATACAGATAGATAGCACTTTATTATACACCAATACTAAAATCAACTTAAAGCCTATAATTATATCTTATTATGTACAAAGGGGATGTTTCATCGCTAAAAAGGGATCTCTTCCAGACAACAGTTTTGGAGATAAATTGTACATTAAACAGAAATTGCAAAATTTTAACGATTACTTATAAATTAATATTAGTTTATTCTATCTATAATCTATGAAATTATAAGTAAAATATTTTAACGTCAGTAAAATGTCATTTGTTGCATGTCAGTGACGTGGTACACAGAAAGTGGTAAGACTCGGCAAGCACTCTAGCGAATTGTATTCGAATAAATGATTCGATACAAGTTGTTACAGGAGTATTTATTTTAATTTCGAAGTAAAGTATTTATTGTTGTTTTTATTAAAATTTATTTATTTCTTTTACATATTAAATGTTACATAAGTAGAATTAGTTTTATTAATTATTATTATTTTATTAACAAAGTTGGGTCGTTTTCGTCTCACGCCAAAAGGAAGGTTTGTACTGAAAATCAGCGTTGTGTCGGATATAATTCCGGCACAGCAATATGCTGAGTGCAAACCTTGTTTGCTGAAAATGCGGCGTACAAATTTTCAAAATATGCTTTGTGTATAAAAATGTATAAGGAATGTAATTACGTCGCTATTTCTGGAAATAAAGTTTTTCTTTCTTTCTAATATATAGTAACGTTTTCTGTTTTGTAATAAAATTGCTGTTCTCATTTTTATGAAAATTAACATTGGGAATTTGTGATAACCTAATGTCCAAATTAAGATATAGGATACTATGATCCTGAGATGAAAGCATATTTCTGTTGAATAATATAGCAAAATACGAATACATATGAGTAAAAATACAGATGCCTTCATAAATAATCTTGCTTTATCAGAAATTATGGTTTCATATTATTATTCGTTTATTCGACATCATTTAGTTATAAGGCACTATTTTATAAGTTAATTTGTACATTTTTTAATATTGTGATAATAAATTAGTGGGAAAAATGTTTTAGTAATGTTTTATGTTTATAGAATATCCTATACTTTTAATTATGATATCTATAGCCATTTTGGTTTAAACGCTACCCTTTTAAAATTATCATAGTTATCTGTCCGCTGTCCGTTGGTCTTACATGCAACATCTATTTGTCTCAAATACTATTTAGATCAATATAATGTAATTATGTAAATACAATTTGATGCAAAAATGTATAGCTATTTATTAAATACAGCCGCAGTATTTTTTATCCTTATAATAAAAAAAATCTCTCTTTTTGTATTTCTTTGTTTAAAACATTTTTTTGATCAAAAATTGAAAGCTCAATAACTTCATTTTGAATTTTTGACCGTTTTTCATTTAGAATAATACACACTAGAAAACAAGTTTCAAGTTGACAAACTTGAAAAAATTGAGTTTTCTTGATTACATCAATTTTCATGAAACACACTTAACATTGTAGGTATTTTTATTTAAACATACTAAAGACATTTCAGTGTATAATTTAAAAGCGATTTTGTGACACATCATCCGGTAATTTTGCATTTATGTAAACGTGCTAAATGTGCTTATTATGAGAAAAAAATACTAATGTTTTCTTAATTGCAGTTATGAACAAGTAGAACTTTTCCAGTGGTACTTATGGTACATGTAAATTACTTTTTTTCCCAACAACTGTATCATTTGAATATTGAATAAATATTCAAGTGATACAGATGTCGAGATAGGTATTCTCCTCTATCGAGGTGTAAGCCGTCATGGACTCCCTCGCTCATCGGTTAAGGTTTTTTTATTGCAGGAGTACAGCAGACAGGCAGACGGCCTACTTGATGGAAAGCGGTTACCATCGCCTATGGACACTTTCAACACCAAACGTGCTACAAATGCGCTATTGCTCTCTTAAGGTAGACTAGAACCTGGTCACTAATGCCAGAACACAACTCAAGGTTGCTATGGCGACATACTTTAGACCACGGGTGGTAGCCATCTAGTCGGGCAAATGCCCTACCACCTGGCCGTGGGTTGTTTTATCGCCTCTTACGACAGGTCGCCCGGCCGCAGCAATTTTTTTTTCTCCGTTCCTGCATGGATGATACAGTAACAGTAGAGTAGTGTTAGACTACCGATGATATTTTCGGGCCAACTAACGAACTCGCGAATCAAAGACATATATAGGTATAGACAGCCATAACTCATAGATATGATATAGATGAAAGAATATCTACCACGTTAACAGTAACCCTGGACCATTTGTTTGAACTCAGAATCCCTCGTGCATTATCAGGGATAAAAATTACCTAACTATAAAAATATCCTAAATGACGCCCGAAAATGGAAGCACTACTGTACTGCACTTCTACTGCAATAATCCTCCTTTTACTTTTTCCCAATCGTTTAGAGTCAAACTTTTCTTTCCATTCTCTTCTATTCTGCCATACGTCTCACCATCAATCTTCATATCTTGTTATCTTTAATTAATTGATAAAATTTTCGTGGAATAAAAGTTTACCCGAACAAAGCTGTCTGGAAAAATTGTATTCATAAAATTGTAAACAGATTTTAACTTATATATTGTTAATTTAAATCGGGTTTTTTTGTATTGCATAGCCTGAATATATGATTACCTTATAAATCATACAACATTATGCTATCATTCACTGGAGCAGTGTAATAATGCGACTGGAACTTTTAGCCACATATATTTTAACCTGCCAAGATAATGTTGTCACATCAAAAACCTTGTGCGAAGGAGTTACTTTCCACCTTGTACCAGTTTCGCATCACGTACGTGATGGTCGTATATTTTAGTTTACGAAATCAGCTGTGTAAACTTATCTGCCCGTTTATCCTTAAATTATTAACTACCTACTACAGTTTTACCCTCAAGAAACCTAGATAGTAGCTGTATGTAACTTACATAAAAACTTAATTAGGTTTGTTATAATAATATAAAACGGGGATATGCCCGCGTTTTCTTCCACGCTTGACTTGAAATTCCCGCGGGATTAAAATATCACACATTTTATTGCATTAAATTTGCTATCGATCAGTAAAAAATATTTCACTTTTTTAAATCCAACCATTTTAAATCATTCTCATTTCATTTCATGTTAAAACTGCTGGACCGATTTCGATGCGGTTTTCACTGATCAACAGAGAACTCTTACACTTAAAACCTATCGCTTCATTTCATTCTGGGAATCTTGTGGGATTTTTTGTGGGAATTATTTAAAATCGCCATATTAAAACTAAAACTCGAATTCCAATGAGATTATTTGTTTGATCGATGGTAACTTTTATGTAATAAAATGTGTGATATGTTTTAACCCGGAAATTTCTTAGGAATTTTCCCGGGAGCGGTTTGTAGATTTTCGGGTGCGTAAAATGTAGCTTATCCCGTCACAGTTTTTACTAAAACGATAGTTTACATTTTTTGTCAAACTCTGCAGTACTTTGTGTTGGAATCCCTCGGAATTTTCCCAAGAATGATGTAAGTTTGTTAGAAATATTAGCAGACTTCCATACGATTTTACTAGAACGATAGCTTAAGTCCTTTTACAAGTGACGCGATATTTTATATCCCGGGAATTTCCCCGGGAGTGTTTTAAAGTGGGTAGTATAGGTACATACATAAAAAATAGGAGATTCGGATCCACTTGATATTAATCTGGGACTATTACATTTCCCGAAATTTTGTAACTTCGAAACCATGTATTATTAGGACTTGCTTAATATGCCAGTTTCTGTTTATTAGATATCTTTAGTAAAACAGATTTAGTTATGTATGCCTGCAGTGACGTTACTTATCCTAGACTTTTACAGGAATCCTCGGAATTGTATTGTATTTTCATACCATAAATTCCATTGTTCTGCTGAAAATACTCTTTGATTTTAAATACTCAAAAATAACTTTAATCTACGTTACCTGTGAAACGTGGAGGAAGTAGGGGCAAATCCTAGTCTACGATAAAAATGTACAATAAAATAAAGGCTGTATATAAAAAATTTATTTTATTATAAACAAACATCGTAAAAGTAAACAAAATAATTTCAAAGTCTATATTTACAGTTAATAAACCTATTCCCATTCTCTACAATAATCAGAAAAGTTATAATAAGGGCTTAAATTTATTATTAGATCTATCTATAAAAACGGGCAATAAACACAGACATTGTATATTCTTAAGGTAAATACTTGTGTTATTAAATTATTATATGAAGGACAAACAAGGTCGGGCCGAGCCCAGTGACTCCCTGTTCAAAGTAAATAAAGAAAGTTTGTTTAGAAAATTTTCTCTGTTGAGAATCGAACTCCGAAACCACGCTTTCTTAAGACCTAAATTAAATTACGCTCGGTCCATTAAATAAGTCACTAATGCAACAAACAAATGCTTAAGATATTATTTAAAGCCATGCGTGTATGAAAAAGTTATGAGACATTTTAACCATTTTTAACGATAAATATAGGCGTGCACGTAATCCCTATTCGAATTAAAACCACGTTATTACTTAAAGCATGGTTTCGGAAATAATAAGTGATAAAAGAATAATAATATACGAAGGCAAAATCTTATTTTAACAATTTTCCCTAATTGTAAAATGTCGCCTTCGTCCACTTGTTTATGTATTTAACAACATGAGCTGAAAAATGGGGTCATCCACAAATTACGACACACGAATTTCATGATTTTCGGACTCCTCTCTAGTGTGACAACGCATGTTTTGCAATTTTACATGACTAAATTATTAAATTAGCAGCAGCAGAAGCAGTTCCGTAAGGAGCTTAAATATATTAAATTTTGAAAAGTGACGTCACGGAATTTAGGATTCTTCTCACCCCTTGTCTCACAATGTCACACTTCATCGATGCCCTTCCTCCCCCTTAATGTTCATGTAATTTATTGACGGTCTCACTTATCAAAGAAGAAAAAAGTTCATTTCCGAGACTTAACTAAATATTTATGTATTCCTAGTACATACACCTCTATACATTTATCCCAAGTGTAAGATTTCACGTCGAAATTGAAAGTTTGTTTATCTTTTTCTGTCATCCGATTAAGAAGACTTCTTACGTTGCCATCAGCAAAATTCCATTCGTTAATTAGAAAGAATTTCATTAAATCCACCGTTTTGCTAATCCTATGTTGAATCTTTAGTTGACTGAAAAAAAGAATACGGTATATCAGCTTACACTCATTAATACTTACACTCATTAATAAACATTAATCTTATTACCTTAAATAATAAATCATTTTTTGTTTTTTAATAAAAACAAAAACGACGAAACGAAAAAGTAAACATTTTCTACAACATCTTGAAGTCGATATTGGAATTTTGTTGTTGTTATTTATTCTTTATTTGGAACCAACTTCATGATGTTTTAGAATAATCTATTGTTTGCTTTTAAGTTTCAAGTTGGTTTTGTTTTTGATAAAAAAATACTTTTTAGTTGCTTAAATAGCAACTATAAGTAATATTTTAAGCGCCTGTAGAAATTGTAGTAATAATTTAGAATTTATGGATATTGTTTTTATATATTTTTTTGTTATTGGAAAGAGTAATAAATGGAGGGCTGATTTTGGCCAATATGTTATGAAGGCCCTGGATTCAAACCCTCGTCATTAGAACGTGATGCCGGTTAATTAGTCACTAAGTTAATACAATATACTTTTGTCATAACTCGCAATAAATTTTTCTTTTAAACATTGCGTGCGCCTATCTTTATTTTATGAGCAAGAACTCGCTTTTATGAGAAAGAATACTTACATGGGTTTCTTCTTCTGTATTATTGACATAATATCTATTATATATGAAGGGATAATTTGCAAGAAAAATATCAAAAATTTGTAGAGCCAGTAAACTGTCGTAAATATCATGAACGGAAATGGTACCTTATCTGAAAATAAAACAGAATAAACTGAAAATGTTTAAATTCAAAATGATTTCTAAAATTGATATTACTTATATTAGTTTATGTAACATTTTAAACAGTGGTAATGCTGATTGATATTAGGCAAATTAACCAAGTTAAATCAATTTGAAAGGCCTTTGCCTTTCAAATGAATTCAAGTCATTCTCTACCAGTTTTTTAACTGTTAGAGAATGACGATATTGAAAAATATTGAATTAATTCATATTTCAATAATACTAGCAGTGTCGGCAGATGTCGTCCTGCCTTGAAAAAATAAAAATCTAGGAACTGATTCTAGTGCCTTCAATCAGTTCCAATTATGAATCTGAACCATCCGGGGTCCACTCATGCACTCACACACACACACAAAAAAAATCATCAAAATCGGTCCAAGAGTTTAGGAGGATCCTAGAAACCAGTTCCAAATGTGAATCTAAACAATCCGGGGACGCACTCAAACACACGCAGTAGGCCGTTTTCAAGTTATGCGCGTACATACATTTCTACGATATTTTTATGTACTATATACATGAACCACTTTGGTTCAATCATCCAAATTGAAAGAAAAAAATAAACCATCTAGTGTTTTAATATTACACGTTTTATTTCTGTTTAAGGAAAATAAATAAATAATAAGATAATTATAATAGAACGCCATGTGTGGTTTTTTCCCAGTGGGATCGTAAGTTATACTTACTTAAAGAATATTTCGTTGTTACTCTTCTAGCTATTTCTTCAGCACCAATACATGTGATAGGATTCGATGTACCAGTGCAACAATTATACACTTTTAGTTCTTGTGATCTGTAAAACAAAATATATAATCAAACTTTTTGCCAGTCTGGATGGCTATCACCCCTGGGCTAGAGTATGCCGCCATAACAATCGTGTTGTGTTCTGGCATTAGTGACCAGGTTCTAGTCTCCGTTTAGAGATCGGCCGTACATTGGTAGTACCTTTGGTGTTACAAATGTCCATAGGTGATGGTAACCACTTTCGATCAGGTGGGCCGTCTGTCTGTCTTGAACTCATGCAATAAAAAATTAAGTAGGGCAATCAAGACAACTGTTGGCCGATTCCTGTCTTACTATCCGTACATTTGCTTCACTATCAGTAAAAATTTAGCATAAGCTCCATACAAGTAATGTCAAATTTAATCGATAGTAAGGCGAGGGAATGGATAGTAATATACAGGAACCACCAATAGCAGTTCATTTACATTACTACTGTAATGGTAAGGCAAATGTGAGAATAGTAGACATTTTTCTCTTTTTACTAAACGTTACAGTTGTGAATTTTATTAAGTCAATAAATAGTTGTTAAATTCTTTAATGCACACAAATGTTACATTAAAAGACATAAAGCCTAGTGAGCATAAAATTCTGTAGCAATCTACACAGTATACAGATCAGGTGCGGAATTAATTTTGTGGTTGGCGCGTTTTTATTGAGATCTATATATTACAGATTTAGCGGGTGAAAAACTGCACTGAAACATTTGTAGTTAAATGGCTACACGACCTAAACTAGTCGGGAATTAGGGATGTACGAAGGCGAAAAGGTATTTTCCAATTCCAGCTAAGCTAACCTAATAGCCCCTAATGAAAAGAAGTTCGAACAAAAGGGATGACACTGTACACATCTTTTCCGATTAAAATGTATATTAAACATTTAGGTAAGACCCGACTAGGTGGAGGAGCGAGATGGAATGCTCGGTGCCCCTCAGTCTCAAAGGACGATCTTCCAGCAAGTCTATTGTTGTTCCTCGTAGGCCTATACCCTAAGATAATAGACAGAAAACAGATAATAATATAATAATAATACTATATATATAAAACCTAGGCCCATTTACTATTGTTGGAATTTTAGATAGATAGATAGATAATTCTTTATTGTACACCAATACAAACATGAACTTAAGACTAAAATTATATCTAGTTATGTACAAAGGGCGGTCTTATCGCTAAAAAGCGATCTCTTCCAGACAACCCCAGAAATGAATTTAGATGATAATGGCGATGGTGGTATACGTAACATATAGTACAAACTACTTACATTTTAATAATAAATACATAAATTATATATATAAGTTAAGTTTAATATTTTCACTAATTTAAATTTTGTTTTTAAAATGTTTAACAATTCATTTTTATTTTTTTTGACATGTATATTTATTTAAATTAATTTGTAAACATTAGTTTAGGGTAATGCGAGTGTATTTGCACGTCATGTAAATGACAAAACATACTGGAAACTTTATATTATGTAACACCTATTCATGTACCTATGTTTTTGCAAATAAAGACTGATTGATTGATTGATTGATATATATATAAATATATGGATAAATTTTATATATTACATAGATATATACTTAATATACATACCATACAAATACATATCTACAAAATATATAAATGTTTATAAGTGAATTTAAATATCATATTCCAAAGACAGATAGTATTTTTTAATCATAGTTTTAAATATCACTAGCGATTTTGCTTGTCTAATTGTAACAGGAAGCGCGTTCCAGAGCTGTATAGCCTTAACTGTAAAAGAATTGTTATAAAAACTTGAGTTATGCGCAGGAGTGTTCAATTTAAGTTTAGTAGAAGGGCGTAAATTATGAGAGCACGAAAGAAATTCAAAACTTTGTTTAAGGTAATCAGGAGTACTAGGGACAAATAAAATACTATAGAGAAGAGCAAGGATGTGAGTACTCCGGCGAAGTCGGATTGGCAACCACTTGAGTTTTTTTCGGAATTCAGAGACATTGTCATATTTGCGTAGTCCAAATATGAACCTTATGCAAAAATATTGGGGGCGCTCAAGTTTATTGAGTTGTTCTTGGGTTAAATTTAGATAGCTGGCGTCAGCATAATCAAGGATAGGAAGTAATAAGGACTCTGCTAGCTTAATTTTGGTGGTAGTGGGTAAGAAATTCCTCAACCTTCTGAGGGAATTTTGTATATATTATTTGTACGTTTTGGGAATGGTTGGCGACCTAAATTATTTATTGTACCACCTATTGGCTTGTAAATGTACCACTACAAACATATAAAAACAAGAAATGATTGTTAAAAATATTTATTTGAGTGTTTGAAGAAACTAAACAAAAGCTCAAATTATATTATTATTATTATGTAAATATAATAAATCTTTTATTCATGTAGGTACTTTGTATGATAATAAAACAAGTTGATAAAAACACATTATGTACGTAATACATAAAAAGGCACTCGCCTCAGGAGCATAAATTAATCCGAACCTACTTTTTCGCTTTGTAACTAAATAAATTTACTTCGTTTAAGGAAAACAATTATAGTTTTTACAAATTATAACATAAAAATTAGATAAATCATAACTTTATATAAACAATACATTAAACTGTAATTATTACAGTTTGACTTTTAATTTACATTTTGAGTGGTATTTTAAATTTTTGATTATTACGAGTGCATTGTATAAATGTAATAGTAATCTTGTTCAGGTATTTCTATGATCTGACTTCACGACATTGAATAAGAGTATATAGGTACTAGAGTAAATTTTGTAAACTAATTTTCTGTTATTATTCCGTTATAGTCTAGGTGTCCAATTACCCAGACCAGTACGGTTATTCATCAACGTCGGGAAAGTGTCCGTGTCCGAACGGAAAGCTTCCGAACGAATCACTTTGCAATCCAATAGGAACGTGAAATGAAGATATTCTAATTTTTTTCCGACAGGATTTGGTAATAGCATTTTAGGTTCCGTTCGGACTCGGAAAGCTTCCCGACGTTTGTAAATAACCCTACTGATTATAGAGCTAAATTGTCTCTAAAATTTTCCATATATTATCTAGAACACTGACTTACTTTGGGAATAACGGGCAGTTGTCTACCGATTAACTAATAAATCCTAACGAATATTATAAATACGAATATAAGTTTGTTTCTTACGCTTTTACGTCTTTCGTCTTTTACGCCTTGTCTACTAAACCAATCATCATGAAATACGCGTTGTTAGGAGGAAGGCAGGAGACCGGTATATGTGGCGTAAACTTGGGGAAGCCTAAGTCCAGCAGTGGACCTTGATTGGCTGAACAAGAAGTGAAACTGGGCAACTAGGATTATTCACTGTGGAATATTCCAAGAGCATGAGTAAAATTGGAAAACACTCATCACTCACTGCATGCCGCCCCCAATTCTATATTTCTATTATAATTAAGGCTCATTATTAATTTACTGCTTTTGGACTTAGTAGATCTGGGTTAAACAAAACGACGATAATGTCTTAAACCCATATTATTTATGTGAAGTGTGTACTGCAAATTCTTATATATATACACACCTTTCACAATTCACAGCAGCAACTATGATGAGATTCACGACGATATCCAGTGGTATTAAATCAGTCACATTGGTACCTTTCCCAACCATAACTTTCATAACGCCGGTGCTCATTCCAAGGAAGAGCCCCGCGGAACCATTACTGTTATCTATCCATCCCGGTGCTGGTTCTTCGAGTGCGGATATCACTGTAAAATTAACAAAAATAGAAAATATAAAGCAAAATAAACAACTTATATTAATATACCATTTCTTTCTTCCTACTTTCTTGGGAATCAATTTTTTTTTTATAACGAAACTGGAAAACGGGCAAACGACTCACCTAAGTGGTTACCACCATCACCTATGGACATTGGCAACACCGATGGTGAAGCCAATGCTTTGTCGGCATTTAAAATGGGACAGAGGGGATAGGTAGGAGAGATGGAATAGAACGATCAAAGCCTAGGAATTGGGATAAGGCGATAGGGTAAGGAAGATGGGATAGGAGGAACTGGGCTATCGAAACGGTAAAACATCCGATGAAATACGATTATCTCAAAACTACTGTTTCACGTCGATATTCTGTAAGAGCATAGTACCATACCGATTGAGCCGGCCCTAAGTTCATTAATCAAGTAATTCAGCGTAGTTCTACTTCGTCAAACACACAAAAATAATTCTATGACATCAATATTGTTAAAATATGCATGATTAAATATGAATTGACGGAAAGAGATATAACTAAAGATTAGAAATGATCAACTGATTCCGTGAAGACATTCAGGGTTTATAGGAGTACATTATAATGTATCAGATTAGAAGAAAAACAATTTATACAAAGAAATGATTGAGAAAAAGCCGATGGGAACATTTTATTAACAAGGAGAAACCTTAATGTGTATCAGTAAATAAAAATGAACGGTCTCATTCATAATAGAGAAATACAGTAAGTTTGAACGCTTCCTTAGGAACCATAAAGAAGCGTTCAAACTTACACCAACTCTGTATGAATAAGGAGTTGTTGGCGGTCACTGAAAGGGAAGTTGTGCTGCGCAGTTTTATTTTCTAAAAATATAAAAGCTTACTCTAAAATGAACGTCAGTTGTAAGATATTGATAGTTTTTGAGTAGTCATTATATGTTTTTGTTAGAAATGTGAACTGTATTGTCAATATGCCCTTTCTTCCTTGCCTTCCTTTTGAGTGTTCAAAAGAAATTCATTGAATGGCGTCGGTCGGAGCCTACTATACAAAGACATCAGAATTGCATGCATGGCCGCAAGGGCCATTATAAAAAAAAAAAACGAATATTGTATTAAAATATTTATGACCATCTGGTATTAGTGTAGTCGACAGGCTATTTCAATTCGATAAATAAGTTAATAAGTTATTATAACATTATGTATTAATTGTACAATCGTTTACTAAACGTTAATGATGTTCTTCTTTTATCGTATTTTCTTTCCTACCTACCTACCAATCGCCGGATAAAATTTATTTATAGAATAAAACACAAAATGACAGTTACATGACTAAAACAGTTGAATGATTTAAGAATCGATCGATCGATCAGTATCAGGTCGATTCCCGGCAGCGTAAATGTTGTAAGCGAACATTCCGTTAGTTACTCTGGACTGAGTATTTGTGATCGCCTTAAAGTTTTTCATATGTGTCACAACACAGGCGTTACTTGTGTCTCTGTTTTCAAATGTTTTTCATTTTTTATGCTATGGCTATGTATATAGGATACTTTTCTCCCTGAAAATGGGATAGTTAAAACTCTGGGCGTAATGTAGTTTAGAAACGTGTTTGCCTTTTCTGGATCAGCTATGACAAATATGAAATTCTTTTATTATTCATTGAATATGTTATGGATTTAAAGAAAGAACATTAAAATTAATTATTTCATGTCTATTTTATATTTGGATTCCTGAAATGAATTGAAATGTTTTAATTTTATAAAGGAAATAATTGTTTCATTAACAATCACTTTAAAAAAGAAGAAGCCATTGAAAATATTCTAAATAAAGAGTCATAACTTGTAAATAGATATTTGAGAGGTAGACAAAAACTTCATATCTTTTGTGTTTTATTTTTGTAGATTATTTCATTTGGAAGTAGAAAGTCTTTTTCAGTTATTATCAAATGTAAATCAGGTCTTAATAAAAATAGAAATTTTCAGACAATAAAAGGGATGCCAACAAAATAGACTCTCATGATGATACAGATGTAAATATAAGCTTAGACAATTGTGCTTACCTATGGAAGGCCTGACTATTGCTGTAGGTATTTTCCCGTGTTCCTGCTGAACCAACTCTTCCGCGAGGGATTTGGTATACGTGTAGGTGTTGGGTTTATTACCTGTAATTATTTGTTTGCATAAAAATCAGCGAGGTATTAGTCCGTACGTTGCGCAGAATTTCGTAGAATTAACGTCCACTGTTTTTGGTATTTCATTACTGAATCCCAAAAAATCCAATTGTGTGTGCAATTATTCGTTCTATTGAACGCATAATTTTTGAGAAATACCGCTTTGACGAATAGATATTTAAAAACAGGCGATTGGACTGAAATTTACAACTTTATAAATTCTGGTGTACCAAAACGACCAAGGAAGCATAAAAGTAATAATAATTCTAATAATACCTATTAATTTTTTTGTAATTATTTCATCGTTTGGGAAACATTTGTTTAATAGCTTCACTTCTTCCAATTGAACTGTGTTTGGGTAAATTTTTTCCTCAATATCACGTCTGTCCGAATTGCTGAACGCCGTAGATACGTGTACGAATGCCTGAAATCAGTCGGAGAAAGTCAGTCGTTAACGATTGGATAGTTGACAGTGAAATCAACTGAAACCAAGGTCTTCTTCTTTTTAGGTCTTGGGGTTGTCTGGAAGAGATCGCTTTTTAGCGATAAGACCGCCCTTTGTACATAAGTAGATATAATTTTAGTCTTTACGTTCATGTTTGTATTGGTGTACAATAAAGTGTTATCTATCTATCTATCTATCTTCAGATTGCGGAATTATTTCCCCGAACTTTGGGTGGGTGTAAATAAAATTTTGTCTCTTGGATGTAAAAACTCTAGTAAAACACTAAGGTTTCTCCAAAACTGACAGATTACTTCTGGGATACTATATTCATCTAATTAGGAAATTTGCTAATTTTAATCTGTAGATCTTGACTGAGACTCGATCGTTTAAATAAGTAAACGTCATTAATTAAGCCAAGATTCTTGTTATAGTGTAGTATTTAGTTGAAGATAGACCTTCAACTCTAAAGTAAGAATTCTTGGGCAAATATCTCCTCTTATATTAATGTACTCTGTGGGCAAGTAATAGTCACTATTTCGCAAACACCACTTCCTCTTTTTAATAAAGATTTTAAATATGTGAATTTTTCTTTTTAAATAACTGATTCTTCTTTTCAAAGTAAATTAACGACCGGCTACTCAACCTGCAATATTAGGTTATCGAACCTTTGAGATAATTACTTAGCTACATGTTTCCATGTAACTAGAACGAGTCAAGGAAATATAATTGCTTACACAATGGATACAAGTCACTATTATAATCATACTAGTATGCTCGAAGTATCTCTTTTGGATAAAAGATAGTATATCCATAAAGAATACAACCTAACCGACATAGCTCGTAAAATTGGCAGGGTGAATTGCCAATAGCCAATGAGTGAGTCACCAACTCTTTTGCAGAAATGATGACTGCTGAAGTAGTTGAGACTGGAAGAAGAGACCGCAAACGTAGCATAAGACTGATCCAGATCTGTGTAAGGTAGCCAGTGGGCGCTGGATAAGGAAAATAGACGACCAGGATATATGGCGGAAATTAGGTTTCACAAGGCGAGGCTCACATTCAACACAGAACTACGATTGAGTGACATAGAAAATTTTAAGTAATAACTTTAACACATAATAATACTATAGCAATTTTGGATGCACTAGATATTATTTGATTTTATATTAGACCTAGGAAAATGTCACATACGTAAGGAGCCCTCGACAACATTTTGTATAAATTCGCAGATATTGGTACTGACTAGTGTAGCATAAGTAATAATATCACTGTATAAACAGCAAATAAGTTTAAATAGCAAAATAGTTCGTAACTACAAAATTATATTACTGTACAATTGTTTAGTAAGAAGTGTCTTAGAGTACTGCAGTGTTGTCTGGCGACCTCATTACTGTACACATACCTTAAGATTAGAACGCATACAAAAGACGTTTCTGTGGCATCTTTCTTTTGCTGAGCACAGGGTAAAAAAGGAAACATCATACCGGAAAAGACTGATATTTCAAAATTGATTCCCTTGAGACACGTAGAATTATGTTAGATGCCATGTTTGCTTATAAGTTATTTCATAATAACATTGATTGCCCTCAATTGTTAAGCCAATTTCGCTTTAGATTCCCTTCGAAACCCCCTCGACAACCTATAACCCCCCATGAAGAACTACAGTACTAGGTGCTAACTCCCCTATTTCTAGAATGTGTAGAATTCTCAACAGCAGCAGTGATCTTACTGACATTCACTTTGACTCCAAAAATTCATTTTATAAAAAGATTCGTTTAGCCCAATAGGACACTCATTAGACAGACTGACGGACAGACTACTTTAAAAACCCTACCTACACATTCTTGTTACATTTATTATTAGAATAAGTAATTAGGTAAATAACAGTGAAGAAATTATACTGCAAGTTGTGTTCACCTATAATTAGTTTTTACATTGCATTGTAAACCTTAGTCATAAGTCTAGTAACTGACTAAATGTAAAAAACTGTTGGTGATCCTTATTAAAATAAATAAATGAACTGATTATAATACTTATATGCTTATTAGTCTCATATTTTCACTGTTACAGACTTTATACTCATCACGTATGGTTAACGGTAGTTAGCTAGATTTCATTGTTAATTGTAAAGTGATAAATATTTTATTTTTTATATCGAGGTTTTCTGTTTTTACCTTTAGTTTTTCCATGCGGTGGCATATCTTCAGCACCTCGTGCGTTCCATTTACATTTACAGCCATAGCATGAGTTAGAGGTTCGTTGAAGTTTACAGTAGCAGCTAAGTGGAATACGACCGAAACCTGAAGCAAGCAAGAAAATTTTAAAAACACACTTTGATAGCAAACCGGACTAGAAAGGTAGAAAATAATTGGTATAAATATTCTGCATGACAACTATTTATAATACGCAATAACCAAATATTCAAGTGATAACATACAACATAAAAGCATTAAAAACGACAGTTTTACGGAAAACAATAGTTCAACACTTTTGTAATCGGGTTATTAATTTAATTGATAGATAACTTTTAATCTATTGAATGATAAATCAGACCTTAAGATACCTGTGCCAGTTTTAAACATATCTACCTATTGCGGAAACTATAATGTAATCGATCACTCCTTTCCCTTATTTTCTTAGAAAATAATAAAACAAATAACATAAATAATAACATTTCTGAGCAAGTATATGAAAATGCGACAGACCTCAATTTACAATGGTTGAATTACTAACGGGAGAGATAATCCGTTGGCATGACTTCGTATTTTTTCACATGAGGTTATATTCAATCATTTTACAACGAGGTAATATTTTTGTGCACACAGTCTTGCACAACTAATAGCCGGTTCCAGTACATAACCGACCGTTTAATATTAAAATTCAACCGATAATAGTGAATGAATAGTAAGACAGCAACAAGCCATAAAAGACTTCGGTATAATGTATGCAAGAAACTAAGCCAGCGTTAAATATAAAAGACCTGCCTCCCACCGAATTTCCTGACACGTTTAATCAAAATACGCACCGCATGAAATCCTTGTGCAACCCCGTTTCATTTTTCGATGCTTTCATAGATCTGTCTAATACACAGTTTACGGGTAAGATGACACACGTTTCCAGAGTCTCTACATCTGTATAACGGCTATAAAACTATCCGAAAAGCCAAGTCTTGTTACATTAAAAGCTGCGGCGCGACGTTAAGTTTACCGCAAAATTACTGAACGAAACAGTTCGAGCAGTTTTAAATAGTTGACAGCTGCGACCATTTAGGGACTTCCCTGTCTTCACAAATACTTAGTGTTGAACGTAATACACAATAATAACAATAAGCTTAAGAGTTTAAGAGTTGTAAGTGTAAGAGATGCTTGAACTATCTAACTAACTAACATTTGTAACTAATGTTGCAAATGTGTAGCTAAACAGTCCCCAGTACGTGGATCGCCTGCATGTTTACCAGCTTAAAAACAAAAAAGAATCTCGAAGGTACATTAGGTTATAGAATAAATGACTCTACAGCATTAACTGATGCCTCTTCGTTACTAATAAGTAAGTCCACGTAAAGACAGACTGCATAATTATTTTTTACATAGCTCGGGTATTCAAGCACCTTCCCCTTCAAAGCCAGCATCACCTTGGCAGCACCTTTCGTATTGATCTAATGTCCATAGGCGACGGTTACCACTTTCCATCACAGTTGGGCCGTCAGCCTGTCTGCCGTACTTCAGCAACAAATAAAAACAATGAAAATATATACGACAAATATTTTAAATGGAAACGCACATAATTAATTATTATAATTATAAATTATATTTTAAATGCACAAATGAGGACTTTTAATTAGATTTTTTTCAAATAATTCAAAATAATGATAGTTATAACTAATTCTTACCTCTTTTTCTAGAACTGCTAAGACGTCTTTCGTTAGACCGAGATTTTCTTCGGAGATACTTCCTGAGACTGGGATTATTTTTGTCGATATATCATATTTTCGACTTCTTAACCTTTCGAAGCCCTGCCAAAATGCATAAAATTATCTATATGTCCTTCTGCATCTGGGATTAGGTTAATCTTAGTGGCCGTTAAACATATGAATTTAATGCATTATTTGTGCTGCGACATTATTATTAATTGTCGGTGACGTTAAACATTGACAGATAACATACATATGATAGAACGGCGTTATTTTAGCGCTATAAAGAAGACTCATTTGGCCACAGTCACTAATTCTTATCTCCTCCTAGATGAAGCATTACACATTAGGCTTAGAATATGTATGTATTTATTTTACAGTAAATCAGCATACTTTGCAAAGATATTCTTAAATTGGACTAGGGTGGCAATACGTTGGCATCGCTCCTAGTGATGCAGACCTCTACAGATGACGATAACCACTTTCCATGAGCTGAACTCTCGATCTGCTTGCTAGTTTCACAATAAAAAATACACTAGACCTTTTATTTTCATCTTGCGGAGCCAGCAGATCTTGTCATGCCCTGAAACCTGAATCGGGTCCAATTGTGACTTTAAATTATCCAGGAACCCCATTCCATCCCACACAAAAAAAAACCATTAAGACCTCCACCTACCGGGTCTAATTGTAAATCTATACCATCCAATTTCATCATTCAAACACTCACAAAAATGTCATCAAAATCTTGGAATCCGGTTTCAGTGCCACTTACCGGAACAAATTGTAAATTTAAGCCACCCCGGGACCCACTCAAATACACACAAAATTTAATCAAAATGAGTCTAGGGGCTTAGGAGAAGTTCAGTGACATACGTACGTACAGAAACATTATACAGATGAATATCTGTACAAGTACGTCTCTTTAGTTAAATCCAAAATTATTAGAAACTAAGGAGGTATCATTAGATATAAACTGCGGGAGAAGGCGGAGTTCCAAGCCTAATATTTTATAATTATTCTTTTTAATAAATTAGGTTTGGAATTTCGCTAAGGCTACATACACTGTTAATTTGACTTTAACAAGAAACAAAAGAGTATATATGCGTGTGTGTGTCAAATACATGGTAGTATGTGTAATGTTTTTTTATTGATTTAATGTATTTTTTATACATAAATTTATAAAAAATATATTATATATTCTGCACTCCTTCTTTATACAATCTGTAAGTCTGCGAAAAATCATACTCCTCTGTCCGCGCAATTTTCGCAAAAAGGGGTACAAAGTTTTTGCCTCACATATAGATTCTTCTATTTGGGGTGGAGACAAAACCAACAAACATTATAAACATCAATCCAACCATTTTTAAGTTATTCACAATAAATAATGTTATTAAAGGCATACACAACTACAATTGTTTTAGTGAAGATTTTATCGATTAATGAAAATTTCACATCGGAATCATTTTTTTTTTCGATCTTGCCGCCACTTTAAGCCTCTCCGAAGAAAATTCCTGTAAGATTCTAGGGATATAAAGTATTGCAGATTTTAATTCCGGAAATTAGCCATCGATCAGCCAAAACCGCCTTGAAATCGGCCCAGTAGTTTTACGTTAATCCTGACGATCAATCCAAACAGAAAAAAATTAAGAAACAAAACACTAATCTTTTACAATTTTATAATATTATGGATAACAAAATATGTATTAAATGATTTATATGTTATACTTACAGATGAATTTAAGATTTCCGATATTCTTTCATATGCTTGCTGCCCCTTCTTATCACGTAATAAAACATACACCTTTTCTACGTCAGGGCAACTGTACAATATTTTCTCGATCACTGCCTGAAATTAACTTTTTCTTAAATTTTGAAGTATATAGGTATTGTATATGTAGATTAAAGTTGATGACTTGGACGAGATCGCTAGCCCACCTATTATACAGTTCCTAAGAAAATATTGTACACAATTAATTTTCGTTTTTCTTTACTTTAGCAATATTACGTAAATAACTATCTGTATGGATATCTATTTGGACCTGTCAAATTCTAAATATAGGTTTTCTCAATTCATATCTATTGTAAGCATAATGTACTACTGAATTAATTTTGATGAAAGTTACGTAACATTATTACCGGAACAATTATAATTGACTTAGGTTAGTATGTATAGACAGTTAAAATAAAATATTCGTTGTTTAGCCCTTTGATGTAGCAATAAAAGAAGCTCTATTATTGTTACAGTTTAGCCATATAGTTTTAGCGATTGTTTTTAGAGATGTGCCGATTATGACTTTGGCCGACTAGCCGATTAGTCGGTTGTAAAGAGGCCGATTAGTCGGCCGTCTAATCCGGCAGGCCGATCACAGTTTCGGAGATTTCCGTGACGCTTAGTTTATAGCTGATTCGCGCGGAAGTCGCAACCACCGAATGGGTTTCTTGATTTTTACTTTTGTAAAGGTCAGGGTGGTGTTTTTGTGTAAAAATATATAAAAAAATATTTTTGTTTAAAGATACTGTTAATGTTCATTAAAGTGAAAGAACGCAATTAAAAATTAATCATGTCAAAAAGAAAGGTTCGTGTATGGATTACAATGTATTAGTAAAGTATAGATTATAAACTGGAAAGTAAGAAGCCGGATAGTCGGCACAACTCTAATTATTTCATTTTAAGCATCGGTTAAATGTCTGCTGCACACCAGCCCTAGTCTTGAGACACTGGTTTAAAATTATAGATGGAACACTGCTTGTTTTAGTAATGGTGAGATAGATTTTTAATGTACTCCATCACAGAAAACTTCGAGCGTAACATATTCTAGAGGTCCCGGCAGACGTTGTCCTGCCCTTAATCAACAAAAATCTAGAATCAGATTGCAGCGCCTTCGACTTAAACTAATTATTAATCTACTTAAATCATTCTCGAATCTACTTGAAAAACTCAAAAAAATCCATCAATATTGGTCCCACCTCTTAGGAGTTTAGTGGCGCCACGTATTGGGTCTAATCGTAGTCTAAATCATCCCGAGACCCACTAGAACACACACAAAAATAATTCCACTAAATCCTGGAACCCGTTTGCAGCGTCACCTACAGGGGCCAATTGCTAATCTAAACTATTCTCGAATTCACTTATATAATAATATAATCTGGTCATTACTTTCAGAGCACTTTGAAGACAAATATTAATTTTTATTTTTGTAGACGTATAGAATATTTTTTGAGCCAAAACCCTTTCGGTCGTCCGCAGAGCACCATCCCAAAGTTTCATCACAATTTGATCAATGCTTTCAGAGCATTTTGAGGACAAACATATTAACATCGATTTTTAACCGACTTTGAAAAAAGGCGGAGGTTCTCAATTCGTCGGGATCTTTTTTTTTTGCTTTTTTTTATGTATGTTCGCCGATAGCTCCGTGATTTATGATCCGATTTACGTGATTCTTTTTTGTTCGACGCGGAATAGCTTCCAATTGGTTCCCTAAAAAATTTACATAATTTGGCCCAGTAGTTTTGATTTTATGAACATTTTTCATGGCAATAATTTTCACTCCGTTCCATATGTACACCGATTACTCTGAGATTTATGATTCGATTTACGTGATTCTTTTTTTGTTCGACGCAGAATAGCTGCCATGTGGTCCCCTAAAAATTTGACATAGTTTGGCCCAGTAGTTTTCATTTTACGAACATTTTTTTGTTCCCGGTTCTTGGGACCTATATTTTTTAAGAAGCGCGGCACCATTCGTAGTTCCACCCATACATAGCTAGACACTAAAAAGTAACAAATAAAATTTAAAAACTTCGTTTAAAAAAACCGACTTCAAAAACGAAGACACTAAAATGTATAAAATAACTTATTTCTTAAGCTATTATTATTAATATATATTATCTAAAACATCTTGAAGTCGGTGCAAAGTAAAACATAAAAATTACTATATTTTGAAAATTACTAAGCACCGACTTTAAGATGTTTTAGATAATATATATTAATAATAATAGCTTAAGAAATAAGTTATTTTATACATTTTAGTTTCTTCGTTTTTGAAGTCGGTTTTTTTAAACGAAGTTTTTAAATTTTTTATTTATAAGAAGAAGATAAACTATTGGGAAGACAATAATTCTCATAAAACAATGGAAAGTTTTCTAACTTGCTATTTAATTACAGATTTAAAATTGTTTAAAATAGACAGAATTAGTTAATTGTTTAGAATAACATTATATTAGTCACCAAAATAAATACAAGTTAAAATATTACTCACTTAATCTATCTCTTCCTGGCAACCTAACTTCAAAGTAATGTACTAACTTACAAACAAATTTTTAGTTAAAGTCTAATTATAGTTAAATTCTATTTTTAAAGCAAAACTAATTAATAAACTAAACTACCTTAAAACATTACAAGAAATACGAATAAAAAAATATTCACAAATATACACAATAAAAAACAAATAAATATAGAATACTGACCTTCCCGAGATATCCCGTGCCACCGGTAATAAAAATCGATTTTCCCGAAAAAAACTTTTCTACATCTAAAAGCTCTTGGTTATTCATCGCAGACCCTCTTACAACCATTTTATTGTGATCAAATTATTTGAACGCTACTTTCGAAAAACTGCGACCACAATATCGTTATGCTGTTCCGAGGTAGGATGAAGACGGTTTGCTAAATGTCGTTGCTGTATCAGTATTATATACTTGTAAATACTGGAACGACGCCGATGCGGGGAATTCTTTTCTAATCATTGTTTTATCTTTTTAATTATATCAAACCGTTAAAATCTTAATCTACGAATGTGCTGTAAGTACAGCAACTGCGAAGTAGTTGAAACACTAAAGGAAAATTAAAGACAATTCCTTTTTTTATTGGTCCAAATCGTGTTAGTTATATTATATATAACTCGGGAACGGCTGTACCGATTTTTCTGAAAATTGATGGGGAGGTAGCTTAGAACCAGGAGACGGACATAGGATAGGATACGACGGATATAGGAGACTTTTTATCCCGTTGGAACTGGTAGGTGACGCTGAGATCGGGTTCTAGAATTCTCTTAATCTTTGAGCGATTTTGGTGATTTTCTTTTTGTGTGTTTAGTGGGTTGCTGGATTGATTAGATTCGCAACTAGAACCAGTAGGTGGCGCTGAGATCTGATTCTAGAATCCTCCTAATCACTTGGACCTATATTGGTGATTTTGTTTTTGTGTGTTTGAGTTGTCCCTCGATGGGTTAAATCCACAATTGGAACCTGTAGGTGGTGTTGGGATCGGGTCCTAATTTTTTATTTTTTCAGAGCAGGACAACGTCTGCCGGGGCCTCTAGTATACAATAGCGGGCAATAAAATAAATTGACGCACTTTTCATAAATAGAATATCGCAGCCTCATAGATATTGTTCGAGCGTAGCTACTTATGACGTCATAAGGGCATTAATAAACTATTTGAAATGTAACTAAGAATATTTGACTCGTATAATTCCCATAGTCACCAACTCCCTTAAAAAACAAAAATTAAGTTATGTATGTTTCTGGATAGTCTGAAATTTCTCGTATGTCATTTTGTTCGTTTTATACTTAAAACCGCCAACTTCCAACTAAATTTGACATTAAACTTTCGAATTTGTTCCAAAATCCGAAATATTAGAACACTTTTTTGTTTTTACTGAAAATATGTTGTGTATGGAGTTAGTTGATATTGGAATTATACGACTCATTTATATCTTTATATTTTACATGAAAGGATGTTATATTGACGTCTGTAATTTTATATGTAAAATTATTATAATTTATTATGCGATGTCACCGCTCCCCTATTAACTAAAAGTACCGTAGTGATTTACCATGCAACGCTAAAAACCGTTTGTATAAAAATATCTATAATGGAGAAACTAATGAACGGATCCTGTTTAAACCAATTTTCATTGAAAGTAATTTTAAGCTACTAATTAGATTTATTTTCAATATGTTCTATCGTTGAATCGCAATGTTGAATGGAAGGCATTTTGAACGCGAATATTGCCCTAGTCGTAGCTGGGTAATAACTTAAGTAAACGTTCAATAAAATACAGTAAATATATATTCTGTACCTATAAAACTACAAATTATATAGTAAGTAGAGGTGTAATGAAGTTGTGTCATTAGTCAGATCTTAAGAATACAAATTGATGTTCGCCATGCGTGGCAGGCCAGGTGCTTACCCAAAATTACTTTCAGTTCAAATTAGTATGTGGTGAAATTTACATCAAAATGTATAAGAATTGCTTCATATAATACAAATCCATGAAAAAACAACTTCAAAGAAAATTAAATTAAACAATATATCTCAGGTATTTTTCGGAATGTTACGAGTTGCAGGACTGGTATTAAAATGCCGTTGGAATTACTATAGAATGCATTAGAACTATAGCAGCACGTATAACACAGGTACAAATATAACACATACAGTACTTCTGTAGATCATAGTATGCTTTTCAAAAAAGCATCTTGTGATAAAATTCATGAAATCATAAAAAATTTGAAGGTGCAAAAATCACCAGGACTAGATGACATTAAAGTAAGTGACATAAAGGTGGTAGGGAAAGACATATCAATGGCAATTGCCAATTTAATTAACTGTGCTTTTGACTTTGGAATTTATCCCGACGATTTAAAAATAGGCTGTGTGAGACCAATATATAAAAAAGGGAAACGTGATGATTATTTAAACTATCGGCCTATTACATTGCTCTCATCAATTGATAAAATTATTGAAAAGTACATATGCGAGCAGATCCATAAGTACTTTAAGACACACAATATTATATACAACAATCAATTTGGATTTCAAGCAGGTAAAGGTACATATAGTCTCTTATCTAAATTTACCGATGAAATTAATAAACATTTAAATAAAAAAGAATATGTCCTAGCTTTATTTATTGACTTCTCTCGTGCTTTTGATACCTTAGAGCATAAGCAAGTAATCAAAAAATTTGAACAATGTGGTGTCCGAGGTAAATTGCTTACCTTGTGCCAAAATTATCTTCACAATCGTCAATTCAAGGTAAAAGTAAACAAGTCCTTTAGCTATCCATTTTTAACGACTATAGGCACGGCTCAAGGATCTGTACTGGGCCCCCTTCACTTTTTATCTTATGTAAACGATATGAAAAACTGCATTAAAAACAGTACTTGCTATCAATTTGCCGATGACACATGCTTGGTAGCTGGAGATAAAGACTTACTCAAATCTTATGAGCGATTGCAATCTGATATCAATGTACTAACTAGATGGTGTCATGATGCCGGTTTAGTACTCAATTCTAATAAAACTAAACTGATGATTATAAAATCGCCCTACAAGTCATGTCCATCTTTAAAAAACCTAATTGAGCATGAACATCACTGCCTGCATAAAACGATCACGACATGTGCTTGCCCAGAAATAGATGTTGTAGATACCCATACCTATCTTGGTCTTATTATTGATAATAACCTAAACTGGGCCAAGCATATTGAACACGTCTGCAATAAATTAAGGCAATTTTTGGCTAATATAATTATTTTAAAAAAACGCTTACCTCATAAAACCAATTTAATGCTCTATAATGCCCTAGGCGAATCATTCATACGTATGGTCTAACCAGCTACGGTCGTACGTATAATACTTATATTTAAAAAAAAAATAATCTTCAATTAAAAATACTTAAACAATTAGTTTCACCAACAATAAAAAACCAATATTGTAACAATGAAAAAGGTCTCTTTAAACATTGTAAAGTTTTACCCATAGAAAACCAGTTTAAAAAAATGATGCTCAAAGTGCAATTTTTTAACCAAGACCTACAAACAAGCGCACAACTGAATATATAGTTCCGCGCTTGTTAAATGACTTACCTGTCGAGAAAAAAAAAATGATCACAACCAGTCCAAACGTAAAGCACGATTCAATAACACGCGCAAAGTCTGTCGCTAAATAGATTACCGAATATACACAAACCTTGCTCCGCTTGTGGTTATTGCTCGACTGCCTCTTCTCTCAATTGGGGCATTGCTTTATACTGTACAAATACAATATGTCTCCTTGGCCGCGTGTACTTAATTTCCTACAATCACACCTGGCTAATGACTACCATAAAAGATTACAATACACAATGGGCTGTTTTTCTAATCACAATGCTTAAACACAAAGTAGACAATAGAAGTCCATGTGTCAAAATGTCCAAAGATAATAAAATGTCTACAGGTATGGAGTGTGAATTTGTCTTTTGCCGGCGTTCAGGTCGTAACAGTAATATAGATTTTCTTAAAATATTTTTATTAAATCTGCTTTAATGTTCTGTAGGCAAATCAAAAAAACAAGATCATCGAATGATTAGCATTTCTACTGAACCTTACTTTACGTAAATTGATAGGCACTTGGTAATATTTATTTATATCGATAATTTGACAGAATAGGGCATAAGGGTTAAGAAGTTGTTCGATGCACGGCTTACAGTGATAAGATAACAGCCAGCCCAAATCACGTAGGTATTGAATAATTATATTATTGATAAACTATCTAATCCAGATAATGTGAAGTAACAAAAAGAAAGTACTGAAATAAACGTTTTCCAATATTTTTGGGTTAGGGGGATTTTTACTAATCATTTATCTACTATTAATGGTCTACATTATTATCTATGTCGACACGGAACAGATATCCAAAAAAATAACAATATTATCAATAGTTTGATATGATTGAGATTAATAGCTAGTTTGAAAAAACGGTCGTGATTAAATTTTATAAACTATTTTTTTCATCTTTATTTCTTTGGGACTTTTGCTATATAGGCATGTCAGTCCCATCATCTCCTAAACGTACAATAACTTATATATTAAATTTTGAATAATGAGCTGGCTAACAAATTGGCCTTCTTTGAGGTTGACTCTGCCAGAATTTCTATAAAAATACCTACAACTATACGATTCAGTCCCGACTCCGTTATCAGTTGTTCTTCGCCATCTTTATTTTTGCTGCATTCCAATAACACAAGTTCTACAGAGTAGGCAGTTGAGAAAATCAACTTTGCACATGAGGCGGCCAGAACTTCTTATTGGGAAATGACCTGTTCAGATTCTATATAGTAGTCTTATATTAAATTATTAAAATTTTAAAACTATTTAGTATTCAGTTACGGTGTCTGTTGGTCAATCTAACCCATTGTCTCGGTCAGTTTTCTTATAAACTATCAAATCTGGGGGCCGAAAGCGACCGATTTTGGAGAATCCCCTGGTGACTCGTGACACAAGTCAATAAACCTCTTATCCTACCAGTGTATATAGACACGAGTCTCGTGTCTTTACGGCAATTAAATTAATTTTGACTTATACCTAATTAACTTGTTTTTAAATGACTAAAATTAAACTAATTATAATAAAAGTAAGCACTAAAAATAAACTATATATACAGTTTAAGATTAAACGTAAAATATTATAATAATTTAAATTGCATATAATATATGAGTCGCAAATGTGTGAGATGTGAACGTTCCTAAATATAAGTCAACCCTTTAATCACGTTAGACTTCTATCAAACGTGTCTGTAGGTCTTGATAAAGCCAATAAATAAACTTCGGCTGCAAATCTCTATCTAAAAACTATAAACTTCTACCATAACCGTACTTATATATTGAAGAAACATTCATATTTGTTAAAAATTATCCAAAACAATTCATAAGACTTAAAGGTATCAGTACCTTTAATTCAAGAAATCCCAATCGACTGATCCTTTAGCCAATAGTAGAACTGTAATATGTCAAAGAAGCGTTACGTCATGTGTGTTAATATTGTTACAACTCAGGTCCCGACAAAATAGAAATCCACCTGCATATCTGAAACAAAATACATTTTATTACCTGCCGGCATTTAAACTAATTGTAAATCTTTTATGATCGTCTTCTTTTGTTTACTTTGTTAAAAATTTGTGATTAGAAAACAGCCCATTGTTTTATTGTATTCTTTTATAGCAGTTTGCGGCCGATTCATTACCCAGGTGTGGCAGATTAAGTCGACTTAGATACGGGGACATTGCCTTTGTGCAGTATATAACGGTGGCCTGATGGAGCGGGAGGCAGTCGAGCGAGAAGCGAGACGTGTGTACCACAATCGGGAATCTAATAAGTGACGGATTTTGCGCGTTTTATTGAATTAAGACCTTCTGCATTACGTTTGGACTTGTTGTGTTCGGTTATATTTGTACCTGTGTTATATGTGTTTGTATTGTTCTAATAAACTCTTTAATAATTCCGACGGCATTTTAATTCGAGTCCCGCAACTCGTAACAATATTTATAACTTAGAACCACTTACCATTTACGTCAACATTTTACGTCAATCCCCTTAAAAAATAAAATAAAAGTAGATGAGTGGCTGATAACCATGACATTTTATACGATTGACGAATATTTTAATTTTAAACAGGCGGATAATAATAACGTAATGTAATAAATGCATCTTTGAATACATGACAAGCCATGGTAACCGGAAATAAATAGTCTCGTGTCTAAATATACTTGTAGGTCAAGTCGAGTCCTTACGAAATCAATGGCTATGTCCGCCCGTCTGTCTAGTTAAACGTATATCATTTTGTTAATTTCCCCAAAACTATAAACATTATAAATATGAAACATAGAAACAAGTAAACCATATACCGATATACTTTATGCTATCATGAAATCACCTCACCACCACATTATTCCCACCAAGCACGCTATTTCTCGTTATAACATATTCCTTATCTCTTCTTCAAACAAATTTTAAAAATATATCGAGTGTGAAATTAACCAATAAAATATCACAAATAATCATTAAAAGTTTTGTGTTTCTTAATATTTTACATTTAAATAACAATTCATTTTAGTGATTGGTAAAAGATATGGATAACATACTACTTTAAGTAATTTAATATATTGAATCAGGTATATTTATAATAACTATAATATAAATTACATACTATTGAATACAATGTAAGAAAACTTAACTTATTTGTATTGTATTCTACCCATAGTCCCTCAAGACTATAAGTAGAATACTGAGCTCAGATCACCGTCTTCTATGGGTAAGGTGCCCAGAAGGCTGGCTACGTTTCCTCGCTGGATCGCCATACTGATCCGTTGGCCGAGGTAGGCACCAGCCCTCTGATCACCTGAAGAGTCGATGAGTCGTTTTGATAAATTTTGGTAGAGGCTCATGGCCTCAGGACCCCACGGTCCAAGCGTCTCGACAGCAAACGGCACAAACATATAACTCTCACTGAGGGTTGCATATTTCCGCCGCTTGAGCGATTCCGCTGTTTCCGCCGCCGAACCGGCCGATCTAGAAGTGTTTGGTAAATGGGATGCGGCCAACGTGTCTACGCAAGTCGCATCCCACACCAAAGGCTTGCCACGCTGCCAGGGAATTAGAGTCATTCCGTCAGGGCGCCTGCCATCATCACGTGCAATACCGTTCGGCTCCAATAGAGCCGGCACGTTAGCGGTGGCTAGCGCCCTCCGTAAGACATCATTCAGGGCGGCGTGGCGTGACCATCTGCCGGCACTGCGGCGGCAAGAAAGACCGTGGTATCCCGGGTCGATTACCTCTATACCACAGACACATGTGTGTGGTGCACATATGCGAGAACCTAAGCGCAGGTTTATAGCCAAAAGTTTATCAGGTATTAATTTAATATCTAATCCGTGTGCATATAAAAGATGCTTATTTATGATTATAAATGGCCGTATTCTGTGAAAATATATATTTATAGTATAACTAGGGTATTATAAGTACAATGTTAAAAACGATTAATTTCTCACACACCCCCTTGCAAACACGCGCGCACGCACTCAGGCAAGCATCCAGGCCTACACACGTTGTCGCTTTCGACTATATTGATCCCACAATAAAGGTCAATTTTAAAACCTGATAAGTAATTCCCAAGAAATTTTAGACCACATCCACAAAAAACTTAATGAAGTTCAACAAGCTTGTTGGGAAAAATAAAATATTTTCTGACAGCATTCACAGGTTTTGGCAAACAAACAAAACAAAGAAACGAAGAACGTAGAATTTGGACCACATTCTCGGGTTCTTTCGGAGGTTGTCGGAGTGTTCGGAGGTTGGTTGAAGAATTAACTATAATACCACTGAACCATGTATGTTTTACCATTTTTATTACAAGCTTTTATTTAACTTGCAATGGCTGTACCTATGTATGTAAGTTCGGGTGGAATCTTGCAAGTTAAATTTGACCAACTTCCCGGTTTCCCGGCTGAATTTTTGCACGCATATGTATATCACGTGACAATGCAATAATATGGTGCCGTGGGGCTGACATGATGATGGATTCGGAAGGTGGCCTTCCGAATCTCGGGTCTATCTTGTTTAGTACAGGAGTTCCTACTCCTGTACTAAACAAGATAGACTCGTCGTGTTTGAGCTCGTTTTACTTGTCTTGGCTAGCACTCTGCTGCTATAAGATATCCAGGATCTCAAAAGTTTGTATTTAAAAACCTTATTAATGAAAGCTTATTACTTTTCGACTTATTATTTTTTTGTGATTTTTTGATTTGAAATTGCGACGGGTTTTAATATTATTATTTTATTTTTCAGTATGATTATTTGGAAATTTCTGTGTGTAACGATTTCCTTATGGATTGTACTCTTACACGTAAAATAATCAGTTACAAAAATTACATAACTTACAAAAATTATACTTGAAAGTGATAAAAATGATTTCAAGCGAATTGAACCCGAATTTTCAATCTAAAATTAAAAATTTAAAATGGTTACTTCATAGTTCTAGAGTGTCTCTAAGACGTAGACAGAGAAACCTATAGACACCGCTATGGCGTGTCGCAAAAAGAGACAAAAAATAATTCGTCACTATATTTAGGGTTACCGTGTGAGGAATGTCTGTCTACGCTCTAAACACTTCGCAAGAGTCTAAACTTACATAAAAATAAAAGTCACCATTAACACTACGGTACACTCGCCTCTGAAACGTACATGAGTGCTCGCGCGGTCTACACTCGTAGCCCATTTTAAATTGAAATATATTGAAAGATAATCGTTTAATTTTTAATAAAACATAGTTATTATAATCAATGACATTTATTAAGTAAACTGTAACAAAAAAATATCTTTTCTTTCTTAATCTTAAAAATATTAGCAAAACTTCAGACTTCTCAAAATATCACATAATTTTTGGTTATTTGAGATCAATCACCTTTTGATCTAATTCTTACTTATTTTTTTAAATTTTCGTTACAAGAAGGACAAATTGAACTTTGATGATCATTACATATACGCCTATAGCATTTCGCCCAAGTTTTCCTTGTGTTGCGATCAATTCTGCAAGTAGCATACTATCGTCCGAATCACTGTGGTTTTGTTCAGATCATCACTCTGATCTTCTTTCTCGGTCTCAGTGTCGTGAGGAGAAGGAGCGACAACCAATCGGAACTTAGCGAGAGACTCAACTTTAAATCATTCGATTTCGCGAAGTTATGAACAAAAACAATACCCTGGGCTACATATGTAGCCCGCGCGTGTACTCTAGTGTTAATGGACCACTTTAAATATACTTAAAAAAACTGGAAATTTTTCATTTTATTACGAATAACAACTTTTCGTGAAAATTATAGCGCTTTATCGAGTTTCCGTGCTAACCTTTTTTCTATAAATAGATAAATTATTTTACAACCGATACTCAAAACTAACCTTGGTTGAAAGGTACAGAACACACACAAGACACTACGGTATCACTGATATTGAATTAGTCTCTATTTTATGGATCACTTTGCTTAATGAATCCAAATTGAAAGACAGAATTAAATCATCTGATATCGGCTCATGCTCATGCCATTACAATGATGTTGATGATATATTGAAAAAATATTTACAACCCTTTGTGACAGACAGCTACCATCCCTAATTTTCGGTTCTTTCGCGATTTTACAACCTTAAATGCCATAGCGAATATACCTTTCATTTCACACAAATTTCATCCTTATAGACTGAGTAGTTTCTGAAAAATATAACTAAGATATACCAAGACAGATATGATGAAAACAACTATAATTTTTTTGCCAACATTTTTATAGAACCCTAATATTTATGCATTTTCTTAAGTCAATGTGAAACAGTGACATCTATGACCTGTTGTACGAGCCACTTAGATCGCTACGAATACACTCAGCCTGACTAACTTTTTTAATGTAATTGCCTTAGATAAATTTTATATTATTATATTACATGCATTAATAAAATTTTCACTTTATTTTCATTACATGTAATTTAAAAAGCACTACATTTCAGAAATATTTGTCATTTTTTTGTATTTGATTATAAACCGGGGATAAAATTATTACATGTAAACGCCATCTATGAGTAACAGTGGTAAAGTTAGTTCATCCTACTTGCATTCCTTCTTTGCGCTACTCATAAACTAGGTGGCTCTACTTGTTAAAGATAAGAAGAGAAGAGTAGTTATGATAGCTAAAGAAACCCTTCTGATTTTAATACGATTTCTATGTTTCATATCAACTGAATTTGTTGTAAATTAGAAATTTTGTGTGCTGTACGATAACACTGGTACGCTGGGTAAACTACGACTGAGAGATGCCACTTGGGTAAATATTATTACTTCTCCTTAAGTAATATACTCTACATTCCCGAGGGTCGTGACCTTTCCCCACTATTTTTTCTTGCACTATTTTCTTTATCGGTGACGATCAGCGGCATTGTGCAGTGTGCAGTTATATATATGGTGAACTATATATACTGTGAGAGTTATCTGTCCTTGATGCTTGAACTAGAAAAGTAGAAGCTTCACTAACTTTTAGATACACACCTTCCTAGTTCGGGACAAGCTGCAGGTCGCAAAAGAGCAACGGACGGCATCAGCTCCACGTCACACTATTATACTCTTCACAAGGAATGGCATGTATGGCAGAGCCAATTAAACAAAGTCTGAGATCTCCGTACAACAAAGCATAATATAGCGATGGCCAAGAGTTGAGTAGTTTCAATTTTCAATAAGTTTTTTTTAATGTTTTAAAATACAAGCTTCTGAAATCAAGGATATCATGTAGCAGCAGCGTGCTAGCCAAGACAAGTAAAACGAGCCCAAACACGGTGGGTCTATCTTGTTTAGTACAGGAGTTCCTATGGCCACCTTCCGACTCCATCATCAGATCAGCTCCATGGTACCATATTAATGCATTGTCACGCGATATACATATGGGTGCAAAATTTTAGCTCAATCGGAAACCGGAAAATTGGTCAAATTTAACTTGCAAGATTCCACCCGAACTTACTTACATACATACATCCATTGCAAGTTAAATAAAAGCTTGTAAAATTGTTGCCAAGTTGGCTTCCCGTTGACCACCACCTCCCTTAGAAATGTGGGTAGATTATTCATACAATTCAGTAATTATTCGCCATTTTTCCGATCGTTGTCAAATGCTGGACGCAGGCCTCCCCAAGTTTGTGCCACTTATTTTTTACTTTTTCTGTCTAATTATATATCTAATTCAGTAATTATTCATATAAATTATATTGTTAAACATTGCATTCATTTAAAATACATTAACAAAAAGATCACGAACGTAACTTCATATAAAACACTAGCTGTTCCGGCAGACGTTGTCCTGCCCGCAAAACTTCAATCGATATGCTGACAGCAGCGCCACCTACCGGGGTCCAATTATGAACCAACTCAGAAACCTTCTCTGGCTCATGCACAACAATTTTGCCAAAGATTTCAACACATGATCAAATGTATAGTTTTCATTCTATAAAGGACATACAGACAAACATTCATTTTTATATATAAGAAGAAGACGACTTTATAAAATATCCGTCAAGTGAATTTCTTTTTCTGTGTCATTCTAGTAGCCAGTATTTTTTTTTATAAATATTTAGCTCAAATATATGTAAATTAATTAATAATAAAGTGAAAATTTAATTATAAGTATACAATCATTGTATGGTGCAGGTGGTGTACTGTGTACTCAATAAAAGACCCCTTTAAAGTGTTTAAGACTGTATTGATTATAGGCGCTTACAACAGCAATAGGTATGATTAGCACTACTGTACTAAACGGCACGTTCAAGTCAATCAACAAAAGTTAGCACTAGAACCCGGATGTTCCTCTGAATACTGCTAGCACTAATTGTATCGATTTCACCAGTTTATACTAGCTGCACTAATCAAACACACTGGTATTCACAAGATCCACAAAAGTAACGCTGAGAGACCAAATGGCTGTAGAGTCTTATGAATGCTTCTTGGTATTCCTTTGCTTATCTTGTGTATATAACTTGATTCGGAAACTGGTTGTATACTTGACCAACTGACCATCGACCATGCCAAATGTACTGTTTTCATCCCTCTTATTAGGTAACTTCAAGAGCACTTTCCGAGAAGGTATAAGGAATCAAAATATCTTTTACATAACGAAAATAATCCTAAATAGGCCGCAATATGACCAGGCGAAGACGATTATAACAATCTGTGCAAAGATTCCGTTTTTGTCATTTTAGTATACTTGCTCTAAAATATCTATGAATATACATGAACAAGTTAATTTAATATAATTTCTGAAGATAATATTAGCTTACCAAGTGGATTCTTGCCGTTTTTGTTATTGTTTTTAATATCCCGCATTCTATTAAATGATTTTGGCATTATTAATCATTCGAAAGAGGATTTTTGTTTTAATATATATTTCATTTTTCTATTGGAGTTGTATTATGTTAAATACTTGCTTATTTAAATGAAATGTTAATGTAAATGATAAATATTATCTTTGACGACATCTCTTTCTATTTGCATTAAACCAAAGTTTGAGATCGCAAAGGGGTATATTACACAATCAATAATATCACGCGATACTCGTTTTATCAAGATAATAGTGATGCAATATTGATGGTATCGCAGTATCATGATAATATCGCAGGTTATTCGGATATTTTGAAATCCACGATACTAAGGGGGCGAGGCTTCAATATTATTGACATTGTAAGCGCATCGTGATATTTTCTGTCAGTACGCACTCGCAGTCATGGCGGCAGGAAGCGAGCAGCATAACGAATTGAACCTCGACGACGCCGAGTCTCAACAAAATGACGAACTTAAAAGTGATTTAAAAGAGTTTCTTCTTTTATACGAAAACTCCTCGTCTCTATGGAATTCTAAAGACAAAAATTATTAAGTTTTTCTCTCGGTGATATAGCATGTCTCATATGTATATTTTGTTTAGTAATTAATATAAGGTGAAACCAAGTTTAAAAGCTGATCAAACAAGTCTTTAAAATAATTAGCGTAATCATTTAAATCGTCGCCCAAGAGCAATTCTTGTGTGATGTTCAAATGAGTGTATTGGTTACGTTTTAAATCCACTTTTTCTAAGCCAAAGCTAAAACTGACTTTCTTCTATTATTCATGATTTCAGAAATACAACTACATTCCAATAGAGTCAACGGCTTACTGAAGTGGTAATATCGATGATAATACTGATAAGTGTAATAGCCCAATTCAGTATTTGCCATCTTGTGATGTAATATCGAGATTCCTGAATCATGATATTATTGACTGTGTAATATACCCCAATGGCTGCTTGCGGTATTTGCAATGTATATGGAGATGGAAGAAATAATAAGCTCAATATTAATATATTTTCTTAAAATATTCTACTACGTAGCTTAAGTTCACTTAATGGTTTTTTGGTGAAGCAGCGATGCGGAATCGGAAGATTAATGAGCGCCTATATTTCTATGATTCTCTCAGTGCAGAGGACTTACTCTCAAACGCTTGTCGTCGTTAGTTTTCGTCTGAGTTGAATGAGTTCCACAGTCGAACAGCTTGCACAGCGAAGGAGTTGGTGTACAATGTAAAAGCGTGTGCAGTTATTTTTAAAGTAAGATTATCAGAGGAGCACAAATTACGGGTGTAAGAAGTATGGAGGAATTCGAAACGTTCCTTAAGATAGGGAGAGGTATAAGGAATAAATAGTTTGCTATAAAATAATTGAAGACGGTGAGCATTCCGGCGAAATGAGATTGACAACCACATGAGCTACTAATGTACTTATGTATAAAAAAATAAGGAAAAAGTTCTAAAATGAAGACAAACGACGAAAGATGTTTGAGATTAAGCCCTCTGGTGCGGAAGCGGCACACATCGAGCGAATCAGGAAACCCACATACAAATTATAAGAGCTCTGTAAGCTTTCAGTACCATGTATACCGAATCAGTATTACTGCTGCACCAACAAAACAGAAAAAGGCTTCAAGAGTTACAAGGAGGGACACAATTTTTAAGATTAGACAAGCAAATGTCTCGCCACATTTTGACTTAAATAAAAAGTGATCATGACGCATCGTTGTGATTACTCAAGGTATCAAACGATATTTTCTACGTACCTATATGTACACGAATTAAATTTTTTAATCCCCAGGTACAAGTGCTGCGGCTATCTCTAATCTTTATTTTTGTTATTATTGTATGTAGTGAAATAAATGTTACAGATTTGTCCAAAATTTAATTTATATATTTGTGTGTCTCTACGTGTTCTACTATCTCTGTAGAATGGGGAGTGGTCTAAGGAACTGTTTGATCTGGTGCTAATGCCACATTTTCACCACCGTCCCGCTCGCCATCGGCGGGATGTTTACCCTCAGTTCCTGGACCTATCTACCACACTCGACTAAACAACGGTTCTCTAGAACACTCATTCTGCGTACAGTAACGACTTGGAAGGAACTTCCCGCCAAGGCTTTCCCTCTGTGCTACGACATGGGGTCATTTAGGAAGCACATTATAAAATTTATTTTAGGCCGGCAACACGTTGGCAGCGCTCCTAGTGATGCAAAAGTCCATAGGCAGGGATGACCACTTTCCATCAGAAGGCCGTTTCCCTGTTTGGCAGCTTTTGTCAACAATAAAGTAAGGAACCCTTCCTTACTTCTGCTTTGGCGAAAATCGGTACGAAACACTAAAAATCATTATTAAAAATCGCTCTCACTGTTATTGAATACAGTCATGTACATAGTTTTGAAAAGGAACTATGATATGACCCATAATACAACAGGGAACAGGAAACCAGTGCCTTATCCTAATCAGAACCTCAAAGGTCAAAGTTGTCAGACAACGCATATACTATTGGTATGATTTTTAACTCCACAGTAAACACATTGTAAAATTACAAACATAAACGAAACGTTGACTTCGTTGATACAAAGTCACGTTGACTTCGTTGATACAAAGTATTTTTTTTAGTAATCGACAGACAGGTTTGTATTTATTTACCATTAGAATGTAAAAAATATAAACTCGTGCTATTTAAAACACGGAGGCATTGCTGTAGAGTAGATTAAAACAATGGTTGTCTGTTTTATGTTGTGTTGTGACACGGTTGACCTGCATTCTTCGTTACGGGGCCACCCTAGACCCCTCACGCTGTCAGATTTCCATTTACTTTAGTGACGGCTACGGTGTCAAATCCTCATCCACTCGACGTTAAGAGCACTCGACTCTAATTAGAGATTAATTGAATCAGGGCGACAGAGCCCTTTGCCGGTTACTGCCATCAAATGTCCTTAACGAAAAGCGATATCTGAAAAAAATGATTATATATCTTATTTAATTGAATAATTGGTTATCAGAAAATAATAATCACATGAAAATTATATTTTCCAAATGCAAATTGTTTGCTTTTCGCGAATGCAAACATATTTTATGCGATATGAATTAGACTCCTGACTCAGTCAACTGCGGACGTTTCGAAGCATCGCACGTTTCGTAGCGTCATGTTTCGCGCAGTAACGGACAGTTGGAAGCGGTATTGGTGGGGAACAGGTACAAAACATCCTCAATAAAATACATAATTACGACAATTTCTATATGAATTCTACAATAAATTTTATCATTACAATCACTTATTGCAATTCTAGAAGCATTATAATTTATAACTTGCATTTTTATGTACAATCGAATGCGCGTCAGCTGAGGTGGTTTTTTTTTTGTAAAACGTGATTATTGTTATGATTGTTGTATGGTGAGGCTTAATGTTACGTGGGAGTTTTATATTTGTTGTAAGTTGTGTTTTAATTAATGGTGTAATTGGTTTGTATTTGTGTATGCAATAGAAAGGTGGTTATAAACAGTCCGAAGTACAATTATTCCGAAAAGTTCAAAACTATTTACGTCTGCGTTCGTTGAACTTCGGGAGCGTTCGGGCGTATCCGGAGCACGTGGTCCAGGGAGCTCGTTGACACTGACAGATGTTGCAAAAGCGAATTCGTTTTGGACTATTGATGTATGATAACAAAAAATGATAAGAACATAATATGTAAAGATAGATAATGTTTTTGCAGGGATAAAATTTAATCTCGTCCATTCGACTCGTTAACTAAGTCAAAGTTTTTCGATTTCTCTAATACATTTTTAATCGTATTTTGAGCTTTATATTAGGAATGAAAATTTAATCGGAAAGACATACTTTTATAAAGAACCTCTTTAATTAGTTTACTTTTTGTTATTTGACTTTGTCATACATCTTTTTTTTGTCCCCTTCGTTTTAATTTTCATACATTTAAAGTGTCGTAATAAAATAAATATTATTATAAGAAAACTCACTTGGTTACTGTGTACACATGTCTGCTAAATTTATAAACAGTCATGCTCTCCACACATATATAATTAGTCTAATCATGGTAAGGGATGGTGCAAAATGAATACCTTAGCTCAGATCTTGTTGAATCTTAAGCCTGTAAATTCTTGTCAGCCTATCAATCACTCAGCTTACTTCAATCACTTCCTACGATAGTTTATTACGAACAGATTCCTATCTGATCGTGATAAATTGAAATCCAAATGCAAAGCTTTTATTCAAAATAATTTCCACTGGAGAACACTTTTTGAACATATGCATATAAGTCAACAATTAAATCTACTTCTATGTTTTCGTTGTTTAAAGAAGAAGCGGCAAGAAACTCACTAGCAACATGTCTAGCAAATTTTTTTTTTGCATAATTATTTATCTATACCTACCAGGTTCTCTTTTTTCTTTTTAGTAAATTTTTCACGTGGGAGTCTCCAGGCCAATTTTGATGGACACCAAAGTGGTATCATTAGAATGTTGAAAAATCAATTACCCTTGTCGGGAATCTAAATAGCTGATTTTTGAAAAAATAAACACATCCTCATTATTATACCAAATCATAGTGTACTTTGTACGGATGAATTTCTGTAAAGAATGTCAAATGGAAACCACAGGATTGTTTTTGAACAAAATATTTTGGTTTATTTTCCAAACTATCCATTATGCTTCACCTCATTTTATTCAACATGGAAATGATGAAAATTATTTTATTTTTATTAGACATCTATAAATTGATATCTCTCATTACTATAATACCACTCATTGTATTCGTATGAGGTGCTGTCAAATTACCGCAATTCAATTTTAATTAATGTATGGAAAATAGAACCTTTTGTTCAAAAACGACCCTTCCTCTTGGTTTGCCGTTTGACAGTCCTTCACAGAAATTTATCCTTACAAGCTACACTATGATTAGGTATAATAATATAGGCTGTGTTTATTTTTCAAAATCAGTCGCTTCGATTCCGCTCAAGGGTAAGTGATTTTTCAAAAATCTAATACCACTTTAGTTTTCGTTTAAACCGACCTCGAGACTCGTTTGAGCAGCACCGCGCCAACCATGGTCAGCGCCTGTGTGCGAAACCAATAAAGCGCCTCCTGGATTTTGTAAATAATGAAATACTTTGATACCATTTATAAAAAAATTGAAAATCTCATATTACATATTTATTGTGTATCGATCAACTATCTTTTAACATTTCATAAAAAGCGCCGATAGTATCACCTAACCCAAAATCTCTATTAGCCACCGCTTTACCGCGCCCAACGCCTGCGGGGTTCCATAGGTTCTGCCATAGGGGTCTCTCGACCCTACCTTTGAGTGTTTTTCAATTTTAACGATAGCTTAAGATTTAGTCCTGAAGGCCCACTTGAGAAATTCAGCCTGTGTATTCTTGTTTTAGTTTCAACATATGCTAGATGGTGAATTTACTTTTGCGCACTTTCATAAAATTAGGTAACGTCAATCGGTTAAAAACTAGTTTCGGTCTTGCGTTATTTACAAACAAAAACCAGTGCCAATTATAACATTTTGAAACTAGTCAAGTTACAATGATGGCTATAATAAATGTAAATTGTTTCACATGAAATCGGCAAACAAGAGCCTGGTTATGATCCAGCTAAACAGGTTATTACACTATTTGATATTGAGACACCCTTTTTCCTAAATTAGGATGATATGAGAAGAAAACTGATGTTGAGTTCTTTGAAAAAAATATAAAAAATATCTTGACCATGATATGAAAATTCTTTTTTGTTTTTATTACTTGCCTTTCTGATTACATGAAACTACGGCCATATTAAAAAAAAACGGAAGTAACGAACTCATGGTGCAAAAACCTTCTCAAAATATATTACATTGTGAAATGATGCCTTTAAACTCTTAACGTAATAAGTTCTTTGAAAGTAATGACGACAATACGGTACATGACAATTTTTGAGAAATAGGTTTAATTTGAGCCTTATGGTCTATTTTAGCCAAATTATTAATATTTCAGTAAAAAAACAACATGCACATATTTAATTTAGCAATTATATAAAAATTTTGACATTTCGTCACAAAAACGCGTCCAGCTGTCATGGCGTCTCGCATGACGTCACAGCGTGCAAAACAAACGACTGTTTCGTTGAAGTGTTATCTGAGAAGTCATTGATAACTTCTTGTGTTTTGCACCATATGACGTCACGCACTCTGATCGGCGTTCATTGTCACGTGGCTAATGGCTGCAATATCACAATTTTATTTCTCAAAAATATAAACGAATACAAGTTAATTTAATTAAAACGATTTATTTTTGACATGTTTACATCGTAATCTACGATATAAATTAAAATCAGCCTATATTTTTCATACTGTCATGTACCGTATTGAGTTAATAGTAGTGCGATATCTTGGGACAAGCAATTTTCCATACAGTTTATATGTAAAGTTATTACTTTAAATATAAACTGCATGGAAAATTGCCTTATTGCATTAGGTTTTATGTATTTCAGTAATTTCGGCCATTTCAACTATTTCGGCCATTTCAACCATTTCGGAAAGGAATGCTCCGGTGGTTCGGGCATGTGGAAAGAATGTATGATGAAAGAATGACTAAACAGATATACAATGCAAGAGTGGATGGATGCAGAAGTCGCGGAAGGCCACGACACACCTTCCATGATCAAATTGATCGTGTACTAGCAGAAGGTGATGTCAGGAGCCTTAAGAACAGACGAGCGTGCATGACAACAGCTATGAATGTCAAAGAAGCAAGTGAGGTGTGTAAGAATAAGCCTGAATGGCGCTCTGTTGTTCGTGCCTACCCCGCAAGGGACCTGGCGTGAAGTTATGTATGTATGTATGTCAACCATTTCGGCCATTTCGGCCATTTCGGTAATTTTTATCAGTTTAGTCATTTTTGTCATTTTGTAGTTTACAGATAGATAGACGGAAATTTTGTATGGATCATTTCTCAAGTTTATAGATATAAAAAAAAATATTATCTATAAAAGATGCTACAGTTATTCGATCTGTCTGATCGTTAAGCTTTTAGGGAATACTGGATCGGTTTTGCTGTAACTTTGTACAATTATGTAGTTTTAATTCGGACAAGGGATAGTTTGCGATATAAAATGGAGTGAATCTTCCGGGGGCAACAAAAAAATTTAATACAATGAAACCTGTATTATTTACCGCCTGCTGTTTAAACAAGAGGCATGCATTAAAGTTTGATCAGGGGTACCATACCCATACTAAAGGTTGGCAACGCGTTAGTTGCAACCAATCCCCCCCCCCCCCGTATTGCAAACTACTATAGGCGACATTGACCACTTTCAATCAGTTATGCTGTCTGTCTGTTTGCCAACTTCCCAATGAAAGAAAGCTTCATAACATATAGGTGTATACGCAAAAATGCCATTTTTTGTTGTTTACTAAAAACAATGCATGTTACAATTTAGGAAGTCTTACCAGTATCCAAGTGTACCTAAAAAGAAGGGTATTCCAAATTTCAGCTTTATACAATCCATTGCGTAAAACTGCACTGTTGTCTGTACGCCCATTTGTTATGAAGCCCTCGACGTGATAAATACTGAAGTTTAAATGAAAGTCATCATAGTTGAAGCAGCTCGATGTTAATGCACATATACTACTTCATTTGATTGGAAAACTGATCAAAGAGAAAGCTAGATACATAATAAATCGATATAGCAGCTGACCTTTGTATGTCCAATCCAGTTTATGAATTTATTATTGATAAATCTTGCTTACAACTTTCTGATTCATTAATAAGTAACATGCACCTTCGGAAGTTTCAGATTCTCTGGGGCAAACCTATATTTTGTGTAAATTCGTATAAAATCTAGTGTGGGGTTTATTTTTGTGTATTATGGAATTGTCAATCACTATAGCAATGAAAAAGAGTACTCCGAAAACTACTAATTTCCTTCACCTTCTCCCGATTATATCCGCAGTATGTACTTTCTTTCCAGTTCTACTTTCTACTTTTCTATTCTGGTATACGTCTTTAGTCACACCAAAATGTTTTATGGTGTGCCTGAGGACGTATACACGACATATGTGTAGGTGTTAGGTAGTGTGGTAGGTAGGTAGGTGTGTAGGATCATGCCATCCTCCATACAATCTAACTATCTCTTTTGTGGTCTTTGTTTGCATTTGTATTCATTAATCTTCCAGTTTAACATTTTTTAGTCACGCAACTTTCAGCGCTCCTCATTATATGTTTATACCACCTAACTCTTCTTCCTATTTCAGTCGCGAGTGTAACATTCAAAGATCACCTTATATAGATACTTATTTCTCAACTTATCCATTCTTGTTACAACACACATCCATCTCAATATTCTCATCTCAGCGGGAGATGTTTTTGGTCTATCTCTTCTCTCAATGGATATATTTTTGGTCTATCACTTTAGTGGCCTGAAATTCGGATTCATACACGGATTCGGGAATTATACGTAATAGATGTCTACATCTACGTGATCTAAATAAGTATCTAGCATTTATTTAAAATAAAAGATTTAATTTGATTAGAGCCACGCTGAAATCATTATCTTGATTAAGTTCTTATAGCCGGCTCTATCGGTGTGATACCATGTTCTCACAGAACATCGGCGTAAATCGGTTAGCTTCAAGCTAATCAAGTCACCTGTGATAACTGAGAGCTTCAATGGTCCACTTCATTCTCCTCCTAATACATCGTCCTATTTCAATCCCATATCTTAAACCCTGTAAACTATTCCTCTGACTCATACAATTTATCGCATCCTAAAAGCTGGCCTCGCGGTGGCTTTGCTTCTGGTGTTGTAATCGTCTATTTAACCGCTACCTCTTTGTGAGCTTCGTAACAAATAAGACCTTTAGAGGAATTGTTCGGTTCTATGACGTCAGAAATCCTCGCTTCACACGTTTTTGTGTTTATGTTTGAGTATATCAAATCAAAAACTAATTAGTTATGGCCATTTTAATCTGTTAATTACTTACATTTTAATTTCAATACTGATTACAATTTTAAATTGCAATTAATTTTATAAGTTGCTCGTGCTTCAAGGTCATCACTGACTGCTTACACTTGTTTTTTTGACTGTGCTGGATTTCTATCGTATTATTCATTTATTTCCCCTATTGGTTATGCATACATATATTGTAAGTCTTCAGCTAATAAGTAACGTAAGGTAAAAGAATGGGTAGTAAGATGTAAAGATTCACACTTAATGCTTGGTGCTATATATAGTAATCTGGTGTCAGTTTGGCCAAACATAGGAGGGTGTATGGACCGAACTGATCCCAGATTCGGTTTTTGCGCATCGAAATACATAAAAATAGATAGTCTGGTCAAAACTACAGACTGCTTTTTGTAGGGCAAGTTTATTACTGACTAGTATTTGACCGCGGCCTCTCTCGCGTTAATATAAATTGTAGTCAGTTGGTACTCCCACACGAGCCCTCCTTAGAAATCTAAATCTTAATTTTTAAATCAACATACTCATAACGCCATCTTGCGAAGGCGGAACTAACCATGAGAGCAACACATTAAAATTGCGTTGTTAAGGTCCTTGTCATAACGATGTATTTATTAGTGAATGGCAACCGTGGCGCCAGTAAAGTGCGATTGAAGCGCCATCTTTTCAACTATATTCGTATATCCTCCTAAATGAACCTACCTTTTGTTTTTTCTTACACCCCCTGACAACGTGTATGCAAAAGTTCATGTCGGTCTCTTGGGTAGTTAAGGTGTGAATGCTTAACAAACAAACAATCTTACATACTTTAGCATGGCGTCGATCATCTTTCATCTATACCTATAGTATCTATACCAATATTACAAAGAGGAAACATTTATAATTTTGTATGTTTGTACCGAATAAATTCAAAAACTACTGGACCGATTTCAAAATTTCTTTCGAAAATTGGTGGACACAGTGCGATATCACAGAGTGATTGAAGAACACCCGCAAGGGGGGGGGGGGAGTCGCCGAGTGCAGGCGATAGGCACGAGCTCGGAACGAGAGGAGCCGTACCGCGACCACCGTTAGACGCTGCGGGAAGAGCGAGGGAAATTAAACCAATAGCGCGCGACTGTAGATGAAGATTCCAGGATATTCCACGATAACGAGGAGGAGGATATACCACGGCAACGGACGAGGCACTTTCGGCCGCCGCCTTCCAGTGTTCGTAGTGTTGGCGATGACGTTCTGGGACATAAGGGAAAAGTGAAGAATGGAACGCCAAGAGTTTTAGTGTGTACTGTAACAGTAAGCCATTATCCAGCATCACAGCATATAATCGACGATTCCATACTAAGTTGATTTAGAATTGCTTAGCCTGCGGAAATATTTCACGTCTTTCTGCGTATTCTACCATCAGTGCAATGGGTAGCGCTCCGAGGAACTGTTTTTTCTAGTGCCAACACCACATTTTGACCACCGCATCACTCGCCACCAGTAGGATGTTCACCCTCATCTCCTTGAGCCACCACGCTCAAGGACGCAACGGTTCTCTTGAACGTTCAATCCGCGTACGATAACGACTTCAAGGGAGCTTCCCTGCGAGGTTGTCCCTCTGCGGTACATCATGAGATCATTTAAGAATGGCGTTAAACATTTCTTCGAGGTCGGCAACGCTTTTGCGGCACCCTTGGTGTTGCAAACATCCATAGGCTACGGTGACCACTTTCCATCAGACGGGCCGTTTGCCTGTTCATCAAATTATGCCAATAAAAAAGCCGGCGATCTCGCACTCCCCCAACCCGATCCCCGGGTATTGAGCACTCCGTAAACAGATTTCTCCTCGTTCTGTACTCAAGTTTGTAGTTTCTGAAGCTCACTGTTTCTGACAATCACTTAAGTGAATAAATGAATGTTCCTACTTATTTGTGTTACTATCTAATCATAGCTGTATTGAGAATAGCTATCTACTTAAATGAGAGCAAATTGGTATTGATTAATAGCAACGGTATGTACTCTATTCAAAGATGAGTTCAAGTACATACATATTATATTTTTATTCAGTTTGTCTACGAATGAATTCTTAATACCTATATATAATTTTATAAATATTTATGAGGTACACAACTAGTTTTTTGAAGGTATATATTGCTCAATAATAGATATAGCGCAGTATAATAATAGCAGTATAGTAATAATGTATGTGTGTGTATGTATGAGCAGGTATTATGAGGGAGGACTTGCGTGGCAAAATAAATAAACTAAAGCTCAGAAAATAAAAAGAAAGGACTAAAAGATTTAGTTGACAAAAATATACATTTCAAAGTATAATCGTCAATTTTATAAAAGTTTTTTTTTCTTTTTTTTTAAGGTTTTGCATGTATTTCATTTATAAAGTAATTTAAGACACAATTAAATACTAAAAATAAACCAGACGTTTGGCGACGTCTCGGTAGACCTTTAGGGCACTAGGACCCCACGAACCCAAAGTTTCCACCCCAAATGCCGCAAATATGTAACCATTTCCGATGGTGGCATATTTGCGACGCTTGAGGGCCTCCTGCAGCTTATCTGCCAAAAGCATATTGAAATGGATTTCATAAATAAGCGAAAGTCTTATTATTGATTGTTTTATTTAATAATTAATAAGAAGTTTATGTACTAATTTTTATCTATATATTAACACGTAAAGCAAAAAACATTGTATCTCTTTTTAGGAAAATTGCGCGGACGGAGGAGTTTGGAATTTCGCACACATATACATAGTTTATATAGAGAAGAAACGACGAATGCTAATATCTTTTTAATGATGTATAAAAATACATCAAATCAATAAAAAAAACATTACACACACTACGATGTGTTTGACACACACACGCATATATACTCTTTTGTTTATTGTAAAGTCAAATTAACAATGTAACCTTTGCGAAATCTGTGATTACAGAAGTATAGTCTTTGACATTAACTATTATGGACGAATTTCGACCACGGGCGACCACTAGTTATATATAAATACACTATTCCGCTGCCATAAATATTGCATCATAATTATTACGAAAGGGTCAGCAGTAATACTTCTATTTTTAAAATGCGTTCAAGAGAGATGTCGAATGAATTTTTAACGTTGAAATCCAGGTCAGCACTGGACCCTTGTAAACGTAGGTCAAACACTGAACATGGCTCTACACTTTCTTAATTGAAACCAGCAATAAATGGTTTCATAAACTAGAAACGTTAACTACTAGCTGATTTGTTAAAAAGCTTGTTTAATTTGTTAAAGCACAGCTGGGCTCGGATCTCTCTGTTTTATACGAATTGGTACACTTACTCACATATGCCATATTTTAACGCGATCTGCTCAGGATTTCCCACGTCAGCAGATTGTAACAGAAAATAATAGAAACTTTACTTATTCTCTAACATAAAAATTACAAATAAAAGTACCTGGTGAGTAAGACTGGTGCCTATTGTAGATCTGTAGGTCATAGTGCTCCACTCCATGACAAAAATTAACTACAAACTAATACTAATTGTAAGGTATAATAGTGTGTTTGAACGTAGACAGAGTACAGGAATGATTTCAGTGTGTTTCGTACGAGACTCTGAAAAAGTGTTTGTTTGTAAATAATACGTCCATTAGGTGAGAAGAGCTCCTAACCTGTGGATGCTTCTTGGTCAGTATTAGAACCCAAATCTTTTACAACGTGACTTTCAGAAGGCGTTAGCCACTAGCACGACTCGAATACACTTTCTACGATATTGTTCTATAAATATTTATAATTAAACGATCTTAATTTATATTTCAGGTATATTACCAGATAGGACAAACAGGACGGAAGATATTTACTTAAGATTTTATAATGGGTAAGATTCTATATACTTTAATCTCTTTGATTGACGTAAACAATTTTGAACCCGGTAGCCTTTTTTGTTAAGAATGTAAAAGAATTTTGAGTATTTCAGTAAGCATCTTGGCCTATTTACGCATGAAACCTGTATGTATTAATATCTAGCATTATGCTGGCATTTAAAATATGGAAGTAAATCTTCAAAAATCTCGAAGGGTCAGGTGGAAAATTAAATGCCGGTCAGGTTAAGCAGTTCTCCGGTGTTCGTTGGTAACGGAACGGTTAAATGAGCGTCGTTTCATGTTAATACATATAAACAATATTTTTATATGCGGAAGGGTATAGTGGGGAGGCCCCTCAACTTCACTGCAGTATCGTTACTGCATAATAAGCTGCTTAATCTTTACTGGGCTCGAGTAAGATCTTACATGGAGTACTGTTCTCACCCTAGCGATAGCTCGGCTAAATATCTACTTGAAGCGTTGGAGTCAATTGAGAGAAAAGTCAAGGGGCTTCAAAGCCTAGAAGAGCATCGACGCCGGGTTGTCAGTCTACTGGCATTCTATATGATTCATTTCGGAGAGTGTGAGGTTAAATTATTTGACCAGATTCCCCCTATACCATTTCATAACCGGACGACAAGGCGCTCTGGTCTACGCCATCATTTCACAGTGGAAACACTACCACTAAGAATGAAACGTTTCACCTCCACCTTCTTACTGCGTATGTCAGAACTGTGGAATGCACTACCACTACTACAAGTTTCGTGTGAATAGGTATTTTCAAGGTAAGCGTGTTCCATGTTTGACCGCTTTATCGTCCAATATCAGGTGTAACCATGGTCAAATACGAACCTAATTATAATAAAAAAATAACTCCGGAATGTGAGCAACTTATGAATTCTACGAATTGTTAAATGAAACAATAACATAGTTTATTTTGGAGTTCCAGCAAAATGTTCGTTAGATTCAGAAATTTATTTTGTAAACAATTTAGTGAGCGGAGGGTATATTATATAGTATTTTGATCCCGGAAAAAACAAATAAATCTAAAAAATTCTAGTATTTTTATCATTTCAAACGTTTTATTTCACAGCAACACTGTAGAAGATTACGTGGATATTCCTCTTAATCAAGCAGAACAACTGATTGACGTGAAAGGCTTTGACAAAGACCACCCAGTCGTCTTCTACGTTCATGGATTCATTGAACTTGCTCAGCAGGAGAGTATACAGGTAAAATTATTGAAAAAATGCGTTTTTTAATTGCAAAGTTTTTACGACGTTAACCCTGCGACAGATCAAGATAATTAATCAACCATCTTGTATCTTACATTTAATATTCTCTTCCATTATTTATCTATATGTATAAAAATTTAAGTATACATTATATTATTAAAGTCTAAAGCACGTGATAGATGTGGGAGCAAGTACGTATATTGTTTAACTAACGAAAATAGAGACTGAACTGCGCGGCTTTAAAAAGTATCAGTATGGCAACTCCAAATTACCATAAAATATTTATATAATACGTAAACAATTTTATTTCTTTAAATGCCGGTAAATCATTCATGGTTTTTTTTTATTCCAGGTGTTCAACAGACAGGCAGATGGCCCACTTGATGGAAAGCGGTTATCATCGCCTATGAACATTTGCAACTCCAAAGGTGCTACAAATGCGCTGCTGCACTCTTAAGGGAGACTGGAACCTGGTTACTAATGCCGAAACACAACTCAAGGTTGCTATGGCGGCATACTATAGACCAGGGGTGGTAGCCATCCAGTCGGGCAAATGCCCTACCACCTGGCTGTGGGTTGTTTTGTCGCCTCTTACGACAGGCCGCCCGGCCGCAGGAAATTGTATTCTTTCTCCGTTCCTGCACGGATAAAAGCTTTTATAGCTTAAGATTTAAGCTCGTAACCACACAACACACTTATACCAAAATAACAAAAATGACAGTCAACACGACAATGTTTTGGTAAACTAACACTAGCATTTTTATTACCATTGCCAGTTTACGAATAATATTTCGTTAACCAAACTCTACTTATGGTGACAGACGAGTGAAAAAGGTTTCCGAATAATTTGATATAAGCAACGTACAAGTAATGTCAAAATTTCACCGATAGTAAGGTACGTGAATGTATAGTTATATATAGGAACCGGACATTAATCGTACGTCTGTCATACTCATATTAAAGTTTCAGTGATTACTATGATAATTATTAGGGTGGCTTAAAGCGACCGCTTTCAACGATTTGTATCATATTCGTAATACGAAAAATAATTAAAAAAATCAAAACCTGACTGCAAAAAAGACAATTTAAATGTAATAGTACTAATAAGAAATAGTACGCTTCATTAGTATCGATTTTGGTCGATGAACTTGAGTATAAAGTATCGAATACTATCGATTTAACGTCAGCTCTATCAACAACGCATTCTGGTACCACAAATTGGGTTAACCAAGCGCAAACCGCACCCCCGCGTCACAATATCGTCGCATCTCTCATTATAATGATTCTCCGGTATGTAATCTAAATTAAAATTCTAAGGAAAATTTTAGTGATAGGTAATGCACTAAAAGGACCGAAACAAATTTGAAAATAGAAAAAAAAACTGTAACTTGTTAACTCTGCTGCGGTTTAATAAACTATATTATGAGCTGGAAGCCTAAATTAAATACCCGCATTAAGTTTTGTACAAATACATTAAACCGTAAATAAGACGTTCTTTATTACAACATGGAGACATTATAATAAGGAACAGTAAGCCTGGCTCTAGCTCTTTTGAGTAGATATGTAATTGGTATCATACTAAAACGATCTGGCAGGCTGTCAAGCTATGGCAGCTATGCATCATTGCATACAATTATGTGCATTCACGTGTATATATCACAGATGCAACCAATCTGATTCGAATTCCAATCAATTATTCTGTACACGACACAATTGATGTATTTATAATGAGATGCCAAGCTGCTGTAACAACTACATACAAATGATTGAATGATGTTTTGCATACATAAATGTCTTACCATTACTAGCCCTTATTGTAAATTTTACTTCCTTTATAATAGCCGTATTATTTTTCTTCCTTCTCTCCGGACGAACAGGATTGTCCGGGTTTATTGCTTTTTTGTGTGTTTTTGTCTTTTTATGTTTTTTATTTGTCTTTTATTATTTCTTTTTTTTTCAAATTATACAAGTGACCTTACATTCTATACATTTACTGAGTTATTTATATACATACATGCATACATACATAACTTCACGCCAGGTCCCTTGCGGGGTAGGCACGAACAACAGAGCGTCATACAGGCTTATTCTTACACACCTCACTTGCTTCTTCGACATTCATAGCTCTTGTCATGCACGCTCGTCTGTTCTTAAGGCTCCTGACATCACCTTCTGCTAATACACGATCAATTTGATCATGGAAGGTGTGTCGTGGCCTTCCGCGACTTCTGCATCCATCCACTTTTGCATTGTATATCTGTTTAGTCATTCTTTCATCATACATTCTTTCCACATGCCCGAACCACCGGAGCATTCCTTTCCTTACCTTCACCCCGACACTCTCTTTCAGACCAACTCTCTTTCTTACTTCGGTATTACGAACGCGGTCCGCGAGCGTCACTCCGAGTTATTTATATAATTATCTTATATTTATTGGTTACATGATTTTAACTACTATTTGCTTATCTCTTAAGTATTTTGAGATTATATAGTTTTACAATTTTGTTATGTAACCTATTTTGATATCTTTACTTACAATGTTTCATATGGTTTTATTTATAATACTTAACTACTTTCAAATAGCCGTATTAATATCTCAACACACCATTGTTGAGATAAGCCTCTACATTTTAAGAGAAAAATCAGTTTACCTACCACCCTTATCCAAGCCAGATTAGTGAGTTTCACACATTTCTATTAGTTAGACTTTCTCACAGTGTTTTCCTTCACCATCAGTATGTAGTCAGACACTGTAAGAAAATCCAGATTAGTTCTGAAAGTCTTCATTTCATGTAAATAGTTGATATAGGCAGTTTAAATATCTCGATTTTCTGATTAATTTACTACAATTAATAAATATTTAATAGAGGGAGTACGTACTATAATATTTTATTAATCGTAAGAAAACTTATCCACGTATAAGCTGTATAAACAAGTAACAAAATATCTTAAAAATGTTCAAACTTGAAAATATTCTCTGCCAACATTTTCTTTGCTTAGCTGTTAAGTGGTGTTAATTTTTATAACACCACTTAACAAATTTTATCATGGAAATAGCGAAGAACTTTACCCATGTAAAATGCAATTATAATTGAGCTGGTGGTCTTGTCAACGACGATATACCAGATAATTTTAGAGCTAAATGGCTTGGTGCGCGACGATGGCAAGACACTGGACGGAAGTCGCATATTCTTTGGAAGCTGGGACAAGCGCTTATGTGGGGCGCGACATACTCCTACACTCTGGCCCCGTCAGATCTTCCAACGAATGAGTCAGGAACTGGCAACACTGCCTCATCTTCTGAACACATCAAAGGGTGCAAATATGAAACCTTAGGAAGACGCTACATATTCGTGCATTTTGGGGTTAAAACATTGGGTCCATGAGTTTCAACGGAAAAGAATTTCTTCAATGGCATTTCTAAGAAACTCTTTAACGCTATCTGTCACGTTAGTCCTATAGAATTGGTTTAAATTTTGTGTAGCGAATCGATATCTCCATCCAGCGTGACAATGCTGCCGACTTTAGATACACGCTTCTCTGGCAGTCTTTATCATGCATCCTATTTTATTACAAGCGTATTACTTTAACGAATGCAAATAATAATTATATTTATCCTAAATTATAACTACTAATAAGAAGCAAGACTTTTCTCAATTTCTGTTTTTTGTTCAAAGGTTGTTGTTGGATCCTACCTAGAAGCAAGACCTGACACAAATGTAGTACTTATAGACTGGTCGAACATGGCACATGGTTCTTATCTAATGAATGCTGCTAGAAATACAAAAAAGGTAAGCAAATAGTGTTCTTATCCTATGGAAAAAGATTATTGTTAAAGTACTGGCCTTGTAAAATGAAAGTAACAAAATACTAGGATTCGCACATGTAGGGTTTATCCTAAGTATTACTCGGATATGATGTCGTAAACATTCAGACTGAAAAAATAAATCAATGTCCATCTCCACGAACCCACGATCAGCGAGGTGTTTTAGTAGAGCCGCGACACTCAAATTCTGGCGATTAAAATCGCACACACCTTTTTTTTGTCAACGCTGGGAGGATGCATTGACGCATATCCTTAGGCCCGGGGGATGCCACCAAGGGGTATGTGGGACTCTCAGCTGCTGGTGGTGCACACAAGGTTCAAAGTTAGAACTTGTAAGCACCGACCGCCAGACTACCAACTAAACCTTCCAGCGTCCCTCCACATTATGATGAGGCGCCACGGGACCGTAACCATGGGTATGACTGCCGTGACAAAATTGGAAATTCCGGGGATCAAACCCGGGGCCGTTCACATGCAAAGCGAATGCTCTACCACTAGCTAAACGCAGTCCACTCGATAAAAATACGTCATTAATAAGAATATGTATACGTAAAATTATAATGCAACGAAGCCCATCACTATGTGCAAATCTGCATTCAAAAATAGTTTTTTTTTATAATTATTGGTTTTAACGTTAACACACTCAGCCTACATTTGATTACGTTCAAATTACTTAGTTTTATACTCCATGTCTGACATTGAGTCATAACTAACGGGCTATTATAAAACATGTTTTGTATCTTATGCATTTTATGGTATTTATAATGTGATGCTGGTTTTACACGATAGCCTTCAAACAGTTCTTCAATATAAAACACAATTTTCTAATATTGTAAGACCGTATCTATTACTACCCGGCACTTGTTCGCGTGAGACTTCTAATTTTTGTTAACATTAATAGGCGTAGAGAAGTATTTTAGAGGAGAGAACAAGCCATTCTTGAAAGAATTGATTATCGTTTACAATAGAGATGCCTTTGTTATTATTAAACACATTAATTTAGAGTCGTTTCATATATTGTAAAACGAGTTTAAAAGCAATAATATATATTCTTTTATAATAATAGCCCACGGATTTTCTGTTGCCACATATCAATCGATCAATCTTTATTTGCAAAAACATAGGTACTACATGAATAGGTATTACATAATATAAAGTATCCAGTACGTTTTGTCATTTACATGACGTGCAAAAACTTACATTTACTAAATGTCTTGAAGCTATAACCCTATACAATTTTTTCCAAATTAATTTCAGTAAATATACATCAAAAATCTTAGTAAAAAAATAAAAAAGAATTGTTAAAATTATTAAAAACATGTGAAAGTATTAAATTTATTAATTTCAATATCACATATCCAAGACAAAAGCCAGGTCTTACACGTTGCTAATTTCGACTCACATTAATAGATTTTATTAGAATGTTTCCTTGGTCGTTAGTACTTGGCAACTGTAATTATACTATAAATGTGAGTTTAAAAAATGCCTAAACACATACTTGCTGCTATGATTCGAACTTACTCAATTGGAATGAGATATAGGTTGTTAACTACTGAGCCACCACAGCTACCTTTACCTTCAATTCCAAGCCATGTCTTTATAGCGCTAGGGTAAATATTCTATTGAAGATATTCTACTCTTGCTCTTACTTATTGCTTGTGGTTATAAAATAAAATGTGTTACTAACTTTCTTATATTTTAGGTAGGAATAGCAGCTGCAGAACATATTAACAGACTAGTCGAAGCGAGTCTAGATTTAGATAAAATTCACATAATAGGACATTCATTGGGAAGCCATGTTGCTGGTTACACGGCGAGAGAATTAAGAAATAAATACAATAAGACTGTTAAAAGGTAACTGTTTATTTCTCATACCATGCTGCATTTCTATTTTGACAAAAATCGTTCGCCTTTCCGTCTATCCATATGTTTTTATATGTCAAAGATAATTTTCTTAGATCAATATGGATGAAAAGTGACAGAAAGGGTTATTCTATACTTCTATACGCCTTTACACAATTGTATTAAAAACTATTTTTTTAAACTTCAACCATCTTCCATCTGTTCCTCTAGATCAACTCTTTCGACCTAACCAGCAGTGATGGTGACTGATCTTTTAAGCATGTTGGGCTTGACCACAAGATTTTCATCACAAACTTGTTTCTGAATTTTAACCCTCCAGCACCATCTACTCTTTTTATCGGATCAAGTTCTGAGAACCTTCCTTTTTACTACTCTGCCGTAACTAGGAGTTGGTATTTATCTTTAAGACTTAACTGCCTAGGTAACTGTTCATGAGTATATTAAAATTTTAGTCTTATGTTACTAAATTATAGTGGAAACTACTACTTGGAAATTTACGGTCTTGTTCATGTTGAGTTAGAGTAATACATCTAAAGGCATTTTGGGCCTGGATGTGCATTTTCCTTCTCGGGGTGTTTATGTTTCTGATGATGTAATCTAGATACTTAAATTTGGCTACCGTTTTATTCTTGGTATCTGTAACATAAAGCCCGGTAAAGCACATGGACATAAAAAAAATCTCCCATGATAACATTTCTTTATAGCAAAATGTGTTGGCAGGTGGAAGAGAAATTTTACCGACAAAAAGTAGATATTATTTAATTTGTTAAATCATTGTATATCAGTTAGTATGTATCTGTGATTAATTACAATAAACTACGTAATTTATCGATAACTATAATGATTATAACCATTTCCTAGACAGAAGATAAATTACTTGTCTTTTGCACGATATTGTTTAATATGTTGCTATCGTTAGTGGAACGTCACGAACAAATACGTTTGATAGTAAAATTGTTGCTATTAAGCGAAGGCTTTATCAGTTCACCGTGATAAGATAACATTGATGTGATTCAGAATTTCAAACATCAGTGTCACTCTTAACAATGACAATGTAAAAAAGAGGCTAGGCAGTTAATGATTTGGTTAAATTTACAGGTCACAATTAAAAACAAAACATGTTTATTTATTTCAGATTAACAGCATTAGATCCAGCTTTTCCAGCTTTCTATCCAGATGGTGTAGTAATGGAACACATAAATGCGAAAGATGCTGAATTTGTGGACGTCATTCATACAGACGCTGGTGTCTACGGTGCTCCTGTTAGGACGGGAAGTGCCGATTTCTGGCCCAACGGAGGGAAGAGTGTACAGCCTGGATGTCCTAGATTTGCACCTGTACCACTTTCAGACGATAGTGAGTGTCGAATTATTTGGAATGTATTGGTATTTATCTCGTGTTTTATTGGTCATAAGAATTGATTGGTTGAAAGTTCAGATTTACCAAGAATTGAAGTTGCAAAATACCCCATTCCACAAATGTTAAATTACGTATAAATGGTTTAAAGTAATTTATTATTTAACGTTGTAACGTAAAACTTTTACTAAGCCATTGACATTGTTAGTATTCCATCTCTCCACGGACTTAGACCTACTCGTAAAATCAACCTTTTAAATGATTTGATCGTGTATCTTTTAATTCCAGATCTCTGCAGTCACTGGCGGTCGTGGCGATTCTATGCTGAATCAGTTAAAAACCCCGAAGCCTTCGCGGCGTCGCCTGCTGAATCATATAGCAAATTCCGAGAAAACCCTAACCCAGAAACTGGTATGGTTTATATGGGTTACGGCTGTGATTCAAAGTAAGTGTACAATACAATAGATACGTAATACTTTATTGCTCAACAAAAGAAGCTATTACAAAAATGTGTACTTCAGATTTTATTTGCTCGAAGCCGTCAAACAGACAGTCGGTCTTATGGAATGTGGTTATCGTCATCTATTAATTTTTGTATCAATAGAGGCGATAGGATGGGAAGGATGAGATATGATGGATAGCATAGAGGGGATTGGACATGGGAGTGATGTAGGAAAGATAACATAAATAGGAAATCTGTGTACTTAGGCTGGTGTGCACCGAGATTTAACCAATGGTTAAAATTAAATAATGGCTAAAAATATATGGCTAAACATTGTTTATTTTATTTTAACCACCGGTTAAATGTCGGTGCACGCCAGCCTTAGTCGTAAGGACAACAAACGGCTTGTAACCGAAACTACAAAAAGTTTGTATGCCTGTCAAGGCGAAACATGTAACTCAAGACTTAGCATAACATCTGCAAAATTGTCCATGTTTCAAACAAATAAATTACTTTGACTTTATGATATAGGGAATAAGATAATGAAGAAATGGGCCTCCGAACCTTTCACTGTGCGAAACAGATTTTGCTCAAAGCAAAACCATTTTATGACGATATTCATTTGAAATTATGAATTAGTTTATTAAATATCTGCCCTTTCCTTTACTTTGACGTTTGATATTAAAACAGAAATTGTTTCTTACAAGCTACACTAAGACTTGGTTTAATGTAATGATACAGTATGTAGTTTCGTTTTTTCCAAATCAGTTGAGTCAATTCCTGGACAAAGTAGACGATTTTTAAAAGCTGTAATGGTACCATTTTAGTTTTCATTAAATCAGCCTCGAGATTCCTTTGAGAATTTCCGCTGTCTCACAGTAGTTTCGGATTGCGCCACCGACCACCAACTTGCATCATTCACTCATACTATACTCATGTGAATTATCTCTTTGTATAACATTATTTAACACTCCGGAAAGCCTAATAAACAAGTAAAACCTTTTTATAATACTGAGAACTTACCTTTTTTTTAATAAATTTTTTTCAGTGCCAAAGGGTCCTACTATCTTACAACAAACTCGGCGACACCGTTCGGTAAAGGTATCGAGGGAATATATCCTAAAAAGAAAAAGAATGGAAAAAGGTCATAGATATTTTAAGATTAGGTTTGAATATGAGCAACAAACGACATATTTTGAACAACTAGGTACGGCAGTTATGCAATTCAAATTGTATCGACGACAAAAAATGGCGTGATAAACAATAGTCCCTAAGTACACAACGCATGGGGATCTAAGCAATATCTGATTCAAATTAATGGCATTGTGATTAATTAAAATCAATATTTAATTTTTAAGAGGATTTGGAGTGAGATGAACTCATTTAGTGTTATATTTTATGATGTTTGCATCATGGAAAATAATAAATACATAAAATGACGCCTAGTAAAGAATATAACCTTGTAAAAGTCTTGAAACATACATGACTAAACGACAAAATAAGTTAGTTTTAATATTAATATGGTTTTTACGATCTTTTAGTTCCGGAGATTAGAGTTAAGGAGGACCGTCATAGTAAGGGTCAAACTGAAAAGTGTCCAGCGATGAGCGTAGTGCTCATATATATATACATATAATGGCTCAAGAAACAATCAGAACGGCGCTAGTGTAAATAAAGACACAGATTTTATTTTACAGTTTTTGGATGACTATCAGCTATTCATAATTATAATAATACACATTAGTGATAGTGAGCTATTAACAAGTCACCACAGATAGAAATAAATTAAGATATCTAACCAGTGATCAGGGAACTAAAAACAAATAAAAAAGAAATAATAATTTAAACATTAAAAAAAGAGAAATATGTAACATAATAAGAAAACCTGTTCATTACACACTAAAATTAAAAATATAGATTATTGAGTTTATTCCTAAAACTAGACACCGAGGTATCTAGTTTTAGGTTAGTCGTTATATCCAAATCATAGCTGCGAATTAATTTATTATAGGTAGCACACGACCGATACAGGAAACTATTCTGGCAATAATAATCTTATACTAATATATAAAGCTGAAGAGTCTGTTTGTTTGCTTGAACGTGCTAATCTCAGGAAGTATTGATTTGAAAAAATCTTTCAGTGTTAGATAGCCCATTTATCGAGGAAGGCTATATAGTCTATATATCATCACGCTAAGACCAATAGGAGCGGAACACCAATGATGAATGTTTCAAAATTGGGGGGTTGTTATTAACTTACCTTTTTTAAGTATTCTACGCGGACGAAGTCGCGGGCAGAAGCTAGTGCTAGATATAAAAGTTATATTATCCCCGCAAATTGCTAATGCGTTGGAAACTTGTCAAATTAACATTTACGTAACGTCATCCGCAACTCGATATGTACGCGTACTCGCCGGCCAGTGATGCTAACAGTACTAAATGTTCGGCTACGGTTACGTCACCAAAATGGCGGCCAGGCGCAATAGCAATTTGCGAGCATAATAGATGGTCTTTGCTTGAAATATGCTGATTTGAAATATTGAACATTTTAAAGAAATTTCTTGTAGATTTTTAGTAATAGTGTTCTTACAGTATTTACTGTTATAACAGGTTTCTTTACAAATCAACCCTTATAGTAGAGCACCTTGGTTGGACATTTTTTTACACAGAGATGGTCTGTCTCCAGAGTTATTCCAATCACCAGAAACATTAGCTTATTCAATACCGTGACTCTAGTTATATATGTATAATTATATAGAGTTACACAACATCACATACAAGTAGGTACTCGATAAATAATATTATAGTGTTCGAAAATACTATAATAGTTGTTTCAATAGAATATTATTTAATGTTTTTGTTTGAAAGAATTAAGAGCAATAGTTTACTATATTTTTGTAGAACTCGCTTTCTGATTACAACCTCCTCTGTTTGTATTATGGAGAGGTTATTCCCTCCATAGTTTATTTATATATAAATAAGTATTAAAATCAATGATTTTTAATTGATAAATACAATTGAATTTAATTGATTGATAAGTCCAAAAAAATTAAACAAATTCGTGTAATTTTGGCTAGAGTGAAACTTTGAGATTATACAACGTTATATGCATGATTATTTTAAACACTTATACATACAAATATCACAATATTTATTCATTAATTAAGTAGAATTTATAAATATAACGCACAATTAACTTGTAATTAAAACTAAATACTTATCTAGAACTTCACATCGAATCTTAAATATTTATGAAGAGTTACAATATAATTATTTAATTTTATATTCCAATTTAAGTATCTAATGTCTACATATACAATGTATTGTGAATATCATTTTCACGGAATGGTACATAATTTAATATTATAATGTTTTGTCACAATTGATGATGATATTATTTAATTTCGTATTCCAATTGAAGTATTCAATGTTTATATATAACGTATTATGAGTATTATTTTCATGGGATGGAATTATTTTAATATCCATAAGCTATGTTTGTTTGTACACATGTTACTGTTTAAAGAATTTGTTATCGTTTAATTATGTGTTCGATAAGTACTTAAGGGAACAAGGATAAATTTATTTGTGTATTACGAGTAAGACTAGATAATTATAGTAATGTTAAATGTTATTATATGTGGGCCGCTTAGAAAATTTTGCGAAAATAAAAATAAAATGTTCTATAGGTAAATATATTTTTATTACATCTTTTCAAAGTACTCTCCACCAGCCTCTATACAAAGTTTCATGCGTTTGACCCAATTTTCGAAACACTTTTTTCTTTCCGCCGTAGACCTCGTTTACAGCTTGCTCGAATGCTGACAGCGCATCTTCTGGGGCCGAAAATTGTATCCCTTTGAGCTGATTTTTTATTTTTGGGAATAAAAAGAAATCATACGGTGCCAAGGCAGGGCTGTAAAGGAGGAGAAACCCAGGAGTTTCATCGGCGTGCTGTCCAGGAAGTCCCTCGTTATGAGCGCGGTATGGGCGGGCGCGTTGTCGTTGTGGAGCAGTAGCCTGCAGAGCCCTGTGTTTGATCGCTTGTTGATCACAACAGAGAAAACTTCTGCCAAGCATTTGGGTAGTATACCATTGGCGTTGAAGCTTCTTTGGTTCCGTAAAGGAATTGACACCAAGTAGCCAGTGAAATAGAAAAAAACTCGTGGTCAAAATCTTCCCTCCGCTTCTAGATCGCTTCACTTTAGTAGGCGTTGATTCGTTTTGAACCACCCAAACTATCGACTGGCGTTTTGTTTCTGGATCATATTGATATATCCAGAACTCATTACCTGTGATGATACCTATCGTAATCATGCCGAGACGAGCTTGCTATAATTTAAAGTAGCTCGCAAACATAGTGGAGGGAAATTTTGAAATAGAAACGTACCTATTTTTAATTAATAACTGGCCAGTCTCTCATACATAAAAACTTTTTTTCGCAATACTTTCTGAGTGGCCTGGTATCACAATAGGTGTAGTTTTTACTATAAAATTTCAATAATTGGAACAAAAGTGAAACGTAATTTTATCGCATAACGCGCTCTCTTGTTATCTTAAGGAAAATACCACTATATTAATATATTTTTCCTTTTACATAAAATGTGATATATAGCATACGATTATAATACTATAGTGGTGTGATAACAATAAAACTATAAAACATTTTGAGTATTTTCAAATGTGCACGATCTTGGTACTACTATAAAGTAAATCTCTATCTCTGTCTATGTAAAAGCTCTCTTAATCAACATGTCCAAATTCCTAATTATTATTTTGATAAGGGCTGATTTTTCAATCATCAGATAAAAGTTTTAATTTCAATAAATTATAATCTGACTGAATTAAAAAGTAAAACGATCGTTTCATTCACGCAATAGTCATTGTTAATTTTCCCTTGTTGTACTTTATACTCCGAATAACTTTTATCCGAATTACTTATAATAATTTATACTAGTATATTTTCTTTTTTCTTCTCTTAATTAGCCAACGGGTTGATCCTGATGACCTGTACCAGCGGGTGGGGCCTCTTGGAGTATAGAGGTTCTCACTCACCTGCACATGCCGTCGAGATGGGGTCGCGAGTGTTCCGCGCGCGCTCACCTCTCCTCCCGTGCGGCGAGTTACAGACCGCCCCTCGCCTAGAGAGATTGAAGATGCCGTGATAAAAGTAGTCCCCAGGCAGTGGAAGAGGCCTGGCGAGGTCCACGCCTGCCAGGGCTGCGGAGAGGCTAGGTCATATACCCGTAGCCCTGGCATAAGGCGAAGAAAGGAACACCCAGCGGTTTTAGTGGGTATCCCTAACCGGGGAGTGGCAATGGCATGGCACCAGTTCTGACTGGACATGCTAGTGCTACCTCCGATCTGGCGAATCCCACACTAGGTCGCGAATTATCTCCCAAGGTTCTACCCTTGTCGCGGTTTAGTCGTCAATCGAATTTCCCCTGGTTAAAAAAAAATGGTGATCTGTACCACAGGTTTCTTTTTAACCTAATTGAGGCACTAGCCCCTTAGTTAATGTTGCTACTAGTTTTAAGTTTCATTGTGCACTTAAAGAGGGGAAATAAAGTATTAAGAATTATGTTAAGTTATCTGGCGATTGAAAAATCGGCCTTTCAATATAAGTAATACGGTAAGTGTAGCCTAACTTTAAGAACTGTTCGGAAATTGATCCATTTTTGGACCATAAAAATTATAACAGTGATATTGTTTACCAAAATTGACATTAAAGAATAAAGTGGATTATTTATAACAAAAAAACAGATTTCTTACTTAAACTGTATTATTAAATAACTGATTTGTACTATTATTGTCGAAAACGGCTTCGTAAAGTGGTTCATTATGTTGGTCGTAATTTTCATCAGAGGCCAAAAATTTAAAACTTCTTACGACAGGTTTCACTTTCTCTGTTATTAAGTAGAAACACCACACCAGTACTCCAGTAAGGAGGAATCTGTAAGAAAAATTTCATAAATACTCTCTTTTTACCAACCGCAGTGGGTCTAATTTATGTCGATTCTTGATCCTTAATATATGTGGAAAATTTTCTTTTTTGGAGGAATGTCGCTCCAATGCAATTAGCATTGATTTTTCCAATGTCACAGAGGCTGATAAAATGTGAGGTGAATATGATTATATATATATATATATATATATATATATATATATATATTTATTGCTGATGGAACGTGGGAAATTGGTTACCGTCGCCTAACGGACATTAGCAATACGACATGTGCTGCCAGCCTTGAAGGTGAAACTGGAAACTGGCCACTCATTTTTTTTTTTTAATGCAGGAGTTCAGCAGACAGGTAGACGGCCTACTTGATGGAAAGCGGTTACCATCGCCTATGGATATTTGCAACACCAAAGGGGCTACAAATGTGCTGCTGCTCTCGTAAGGGAGACTGGAACCAGGTCACTGATGCCGGAACACAACTTAAAGTGGTTATGGCAGGATACTATAGATCAGGGGTAGTAGCCATCCAGACGGACAAGTACCCTAGCACCTGGCTGTGGATTGTTTTTCCGCCTCTTACGACAGGCCTCCCAGCCGCAGGAAATTGTATTCTATCACCGTTCCTGCATGGTTAGGTGTATGGAGTCCCCCACTGACAGACTTCGCCACCTTGACTATAGGTATATATACAGGAAGCGTAACGTTCCTGTTCCATCTGGGATAACGTTAGTGTTAGTCACTGTGACAAATGCGTGTTGTTTATAGCACTAAAAATAACTACAGTAGTTAGTGTACATACGTTATCTGTTAATTTTTAACGTCATTAACAAGTATAGGAATGTCGGAACACAAATAACGCAATAAACCGATGTAATAGAGGCATAAGAATGTGTTGGTTACATACCATAGATTATTCAGTATACTCTATAAACTCCTTATAATGCAAAGCATTTGAGTTGCCAAAATGTGAAACAAAAGTGTTATTATTGTGAGTCTGAGCAGATGTACCAGAGTACACTTCAGACAAGAATTTTGTAGTCCAAAACACTGTAAATGCAAAAGCTCCAAGAAGTAGTATGCTGTAGAGAAAACAAAGTGGTTTTAGTAAGGTTTTATTAGCATAGTCATTACTCATTAAATAATAGGTTGTTCGGAAAGTAATTTCGTTTTTTCCCGATAGAGAATTTAATTGTATTTTTTGCACGAAACTTCACACCTAAGCCGTATAATTTTGTATGCTTTGAGAGCTCCTATAGCAAGGCTTCTGTGTGAAAAATTCCAATTAATTCTACGCATTAGTTTTTAGTTGGTGCCTTATGAAAATGGAGAGCGATAAGCAGCATTTTCGACATATCTTACTGTTTTACTACAGAAAGGATAAAAATGCTGGTCAAGTCAGAAAGAAATTGACCGATAGAATAGAATAGAAAACACTTTATTTTTCACCAAAATAAACAATTACAGAACAAATAATTATAATAATTTAACGGCAAAACAAATGGCGACCTTATCGCTTAAAGCGATCTCTTCCAGGCAACCTGAATGTGTATGGAGAAAGTGTATTGAGAGTACGCCAGTGCCAGAACTGGTTCGCTAAATTTCGATCCGGCAATTTTGATGTCGAAGATGCACACGTTTGGGAAGGCCGGTTGAAACTGATAAAGACGCAATAAAGGCATTAGTTGATGCGAACCGGCGAATAACAACACATGAGATTGGATTGAGGTTAAATTTATCAAATTCAACAGTTTATGTCCACTTGAAAGGCCTGGGATTATCCTCGAAGAGAAAATTGTTTTTCATTTCCACAAAAAAATATTACTTTCCGAACAATCCAATAATTATATTATTAGCCACAAATAAACAAAGCCTTAAAAAATTTACTTACAATCCAGCCATCACTTAAATATAATTAATTACAATATATTTCAGGTATACTATTAATACCACCAAACCTTTCCGGAACCCAAAAATAACTGATCGTTCTGTCAATCTATTTCTCAAATCCTTTGACATAACAATAAAAATAAACATGCATTGTTTTATTTGTTTTTGTTAATTATGCACATCATTGATCGTGTAGGTACCTACATGTGGTAACAGTCTTCAATCAATCTTCCGCGGTACGTAACCAATCCATTATGTGTAAGAAGTCTATCCTCACCAATGTTTACTAAAACAACTTTAGAGTTTTAGAAATGTAAGAAATTTATTTTTGTTCAAATTATCCATACAACGCTTTTATTAGCTTGACAACTAAGTATTCGCGGTTTTTATAAATTTTTACACTCATTCGTTTTAGGTATAACATTTTAATTCATTTAAAAGACAATGTTATGTTCTACCGGAATCTGTTTCATTTTTGTAAGTTAACTAGCTGTCCCGGCAGACGTCGTCCTGCTTCAATCGATATGCCGACAGCAGCGCCACCTTCCGGGTCCAATTGTGAACCAACTCAGAAACCTTCTTTGGCTCATGCAAAACAACTATGCTAAAAATCATCACATGATTAAATAAATAGTTTACGGTATAAAGGACATACAGACAAACAGTCATTTTTATATATAAAGATTTATGTAAATTTTCAGAACATTAATGGCTGGTTCCAATATTTTACTAACCGCTTATTTGCTTTACGAGCAGTTAAAAATTGACATAAGCTCCATACAAGAAATGTCAAATTTCTACCATTGGTAGGGCAGGTAATTCCGGTTCCACTCGTAAGGCAAATGAACAGTTAACGTAAAGTATAGACCAGCCTTGAAATGGAACGCCATGTTGAAAAATGTGCATTATTGATACGTCTTTTCGTTTTTAATCAAGGATTAAGGCCGCAATAATGCTTTTGACATTTGTGATGTTTATGCAAGTTCAAAAATGGAAATTTTAACCTCAATCATACAACTCGGTGTGTCATTTACCTCGTTTTGGTCATAAAGTTGACCTTGATAAAGAATGATTAAAATAATGGCGAGAACTTGGTTTCTAATTCACCGGCCTGCCCACGACCTTCTCACTGAGCAAAGTGCGACTTGCGAGCAGGAAACACTAAAGATTTAGGGCCTTACTTATAATCGTTTCTTAAATTTAAAGAAACTGCTCAGCAACTAATTAGTGAAATGCTCACCCATAAACTTTTCTTTAGTCGAATATTTTGGGTACAACCTACGTTAATCATTCAAATTTCGTTTATCTATGTTCATCTTCGGTACACAACAGGTAATACACGTTTATAAGTGAAGAAAAAGATATTCATTGATTAGGGTCTAATTCTGATTCTCTCACTTAAGAGATGCCTAATCGTTTCTTAACGAAATTATTTTAAGTAAGGCCGTTAAGGTGTTTGAATCCTACCCCGAGTGTCACAACGTACACTCGTCTACAAGGCAGCGGCTTTACTCATCGTGTTGTCTATTGCTTGGCTAAAAGTCATGACCTGACATAAAATATATTTTATTTTCTCCCTTTCAAATAAAATAAAATAAATTTATTTCAACACTAAAAATACAAAACAAGTAAAGATTAAAAATATTCATCCAAATCCAGTTAAATTAGCGATAGGCACTGGGTTGTTCTCGCGATCCATTTCCACGAGATATTGGCCACCAAAGAACAGCGTTACCATCAAAGCGCCCACTAAAAGTACACTGAAATAAACATTAAACAATTTGTCAAATATTTAAATGCTATAATAGCCCTTAAATATTAATATAATTTAACATTCTAAAAAATACTCGTACATAAACTGATCTTGAGTTGATAGGTCAGTTAAATTTAAAAAATATTCTCGACTCTTCCCTGTTCACGAGAACTTGACGAGTAGAGTTAAAAGACTAACATCATTTAACATCACTTTATAAAATAGGTCATAAAAAGACATTATTACAAAACGTAAATTATTCTTAATTTTTGTTGGAGTTTTTTAGTAGATAACTATTGTGATTTTAAGTGCTTTTGGCTCTAGCTTTAGGTACACGTCAAGTTATCAAGAAAGACGGTAAACATTCTAATTTTTCAATTCTACTGACTATTAAGATATTATCTTAAGATATATGATTAAAAATAGGGCCGCTTGATACACTTAACTTTTCCAATCAAGTATTCCAAAGAAAATTATATATATTTGCAATTATATATGTGCATATTAACGTATATAAACGCAGAGATACTAAAATATTATGTCTTTTGAAACAAAACGGTTATAAGTCTTTAAAAACCACTTACAGTCCAGTCACAGGCATGTTAAAAGTAGATTCATCAGAATAATAAAACTGCACTATACTGTATTCGCTGTTACAATGGCAGTAAAAATCAGCAATGTCTTGTTGGTGTTTATAATTTAGTACATCCCTTATTGACGCAGACACCGGAGGTTTTACATTTTGCTATTGGAAACACTCAATATCAACATAACAGTTTTAAAGAAGGTAAGTTACGCTAAGAGTAGTATACCCGGGGGTACCTCTGATTGGATAATCGTCCGAGCTGCAGGTGGTGTACGGGTATGCAATTCCGATTCCCCAAACCATCGCTGTTACATTCTCTTTTTGTCCGTAGCAGTGGCAACCTGCTCCTCTTCCTAATATCCCTTTTTATTTCTTCCTACATGGTTCCTTTTGCGTCTGTGAAGTAGAATTTCCAGCCAGAGTTTGTCTGCTGTTGTGAGGTTATGCCAGATTGCTGTCATTCTCAAAAGGGCCCAGAAATCACTCCCCAGCTATTTCCGGATTGTCCACTCCAAAGCGTAATCTTGGGATAGGATTTTTTTCCGTTATCGATAGTGGTCGCTTAGCGTTCTAAGAGGTTCACAGCGAAGCGCTGGCAGAGGAATTTCTTGTCTGACGGCCAGCTTTACAAATCATCAGCTGGTTGACGTGCGAAGTTAAGCGAATAATTTAGACTGAAAATTATTAATTTAATTATTATTTGCTGGATAATTATCAGTCCTAGGGTTCTACTTCCATGTTCATATATCCATTAATATAACTTACAACTAAAGTTACCGAAAATAAAGTAGAATCTTCATCATGCACCCCAATATTCAAATAAATTTATATCTCCACCGCCAGAACCCGATCCGGACCCAGAATGTATGGGTTTATCTGCTGGTTGCATCGCATATTTTGTTGCCCAGTAGACTCCGAATGATAGAACTGCGGCTATTACTAGGCTGTAAGAAATACTTCATATGAAAAAAAGATTCTAGATTAAGTCTTTCTTTCTATTTCTAGATTAAGTCCTGGTTGTACTTTTCTAGTTTTTGTCCTTTGTTCAACATGGTCGGTCATTTTACAGCCATAACTTTACCCTACGAATTGCATTTGCAGTAATCGACATTTTTGGGTTTTCCACTTCTTTGCCGTAATGGTATCCTAAGGCACTAATCTATACATAAATCTTGGTTTTTCTCTAGTTATTTACATACATTAAAAAGTTACCTAGAATAACATTGACATGTTGTTTAGATAGCTAGAAATACATTTATTGCCTTTTTCTCGAAACAACTATTTTACAAACTGCGTTTGCTATTAGGAACGCAGAATTTCTAATAACTTTTATTCTATTCTAATCGTCATAATACTCGTAGGCAGGCCTTTTTGTCACTTCTTTTTTGGGGGCACGCTAATTCTCTGAAGTTGTAAGTCTAGAATTTTTTGTTTGTAGCTCCACTTCAAAAAACCTATAAACAAATCATTTTTCTGTAAATGCTACCAATTTTGTTTTCATTTTTCAGTTTTTATGGCAAGTTTGGGATATGTTCGAAATTTCCTTTAAGGGCACTGCGTGCCCCCGCGTGCCCTCATGAGTAAGCCCTGCTCGTAGGTATAGATCTTATAAATTGTCAGTATTTATTATGAAAACTTGATAAATTATTGGGATAAGCGATTTAAACAAAGCGTGCTCTTTTCAAGGTTTCTTTATTACAGTAATGTCAAGTCAGTGTCAACATTAGAAGTAAATATAAATAATACAAAGAGGTTCTAATGCCTAACACCCCCCTTCAATATTAAATTCCTTTTAAGATTGCACTTATAAACATAACATAATAGCTTTCCCTTGTAACAAGAAATATTTAAAACATAACACTCTATACTTTCTTTTAACATATTTAAAGTAATTATTTATTCTATAATTAATTATTAAAGTATATATTAATATTTACACGAGTCCCAAACTTTTAACAAAATAACTGTGTTTTACAGTTGGTAAAGACTTTGTTAGAATATCTGCAATATTCTCGTTTGTCGAAACATAACTTATTTGTATTAATTTCTTTCTGACGCAGTCTTTAATGTAGTGATACTTTATATCTATGTGTTTAGTGCGCTTACTATTTTCATTGTTCTCCACCATTTTTATAGCACTAAGGTTATCCGTTAATAGAAGATATTTGTTCTCAGTAATGCAGTTGAAATGCAACAAAATGCCTCTTAAATAAATTAATTCTGCAGTTGCCATTGCCGCAGCAACATACTCCGCCTCGGCTGTGGACAACGCAACTGTGGATTGCTTCTTAGAGAACCATGACACTAAATTATTATTGTGAAAAATAGCGCATCCACTCACACTTTTCCTATCATCTTTAGCGCTTCCCCAGTCAGCATCTGTGTATGCTATCAACTGTTGTCCTGATTTAGATTTAGTATATGTAAGACACATATTCATTGTTTGTTTTAAGTATCTAAGAACTCTTTTAGCCGAAATCCATAATTCTTTTGTAGGCTTATCTAAATATCTGCTCAAAAAAGATGTTGTGTATGTTATGTCAGGTCGTGATATAGTGGAAATATATGTTAAACATCCGATCAATTCTCTATATGGTACATTATTAATCACTTCTTCAGTTTCATTTAAAAATCTTTGTTCCATTGGTGTCTGTATTCCTTTACATTCGCTCATCTGAAATTTCTCCAATACTTTGTTTATTAACTTTGTTTGACATATTTTTAACTCTTCTCTTTCTCTTATTATTTCCATACCTAAATACTCTTTTATCTCGCCTAAATCTCGAACTTTAAATTCTTTTCTTAGTTCTTCCATTATTACTTTGCTATTTCCCATTAATAGAATATCATCTACCCATATCAAAATCCATACATCTTTATTAACATATAAACAGTAATCGTAATACGACTGTTCAAAACCTTGCTTGACAATAAAATCATTAAATCTTTCGTTCCAACACTTTGGAGCTTCACGCAGACCATATAAAGATCTCCTTAGTTTCAATACATGGCCTTCTTTAACTCTTATACCCTCAGGAGGTTTTATATATACTGCTTCGCTTAAATAACCATTTAAAAATGCCGTTGGTACATCTAGTTGCCTAATAGGTAAATTTTCTTGTACAGCTTGACTTAGCATCATTCTGATAGTTGACACTCTAGCAACAGGTGAGTAAACATTATATTTAGAATCTGTCTGAAAACCTTTCGCTACCAACCTAGCCTTCTTCTTACCGTTTTGCTTTGTTCTGAATATCCATTTAGTATCAATCGCCTTCTTGTCATCTGGTAATTTTGCTTCTTCCCACGTGTTCATCTCTTCTAATGAGCTTATTTCGCTATCAATCGCTGTTTTCCACTTTTCACCTTTGCTAATTGCTTCTTCAAATGTTTCGGGATCTTCACTATTGTTAAATAGACAAAATGCTATGTTAGCATCATAAGAATTATCTTGACCTTCATTCTCCATTTGATAATCTTTTAAATAATTAGGTAACATTCTCTCTCTTACTGGTCTTTCATACATATGTGTTTCTCTCTGTTCTCTCGTTACTTCTTCCCTTTCTTCAAACTGTTGTTCTGTCTCTCTATTTTGATATTCTTCTTTTTCTTCCTCTTCAAAGTATCTCCATTGAGTTTCTTCTTGTTTGTTTTCTATGTATTTTATATCATTTTCGTCAAATTTTAAATCTCTTGAAATTACTATTTTGTTATTACTCGGATCCCACAAGCGGTAGCCGTTTGGAGCATATCCTGTCATTCTCATTTCTTTAGCTCTTTCGTCTAACTTATCCCCTTTCGGCATTGTTAATACCCACACTTTACTTCCGAAAGCTCTCAGTTTTGATAAATCTCTATCTCCAAACATAATCTCTGCTGGTGTTTTAAATTGGATTGCTGAAGATGGGCATCTATTCAGCTGGTAAGTTGCACACGTAATCGCTTCAGTCCATAAGTTCTTTGGTAGTCCAGTTTCTATCAACAAAGTTCTCGCTCGATTGTATAAGGTTCTATTCATTCTCTCTGACACACCATTTTGCTGAGGAGAATACGATCGTGTATATTGAATTTCAATTCCTTTCTCATAACAAAAATTTTGGAAAAATCGGTTCTTAAATTCTCCACCATTGTCGCATCTAACTTTATTTACTCTGGTCTGTTTGTTATTTTCTAATCTTCTTATATAATTAATCAAATTTGTAGCAGCTTCATTTTTATGTTTTAAAAGATATGTGTGACAAAAATGTGAAAAATCATCAATTATTACCTGGTAATAAATTTCTCCATTTATTCCAGCAGTTCTCATCGGACCTGCTATGTCAGAATAAATGATCTCGCAGATGTTTCGAGATCTTGGCCTGGGAACAGAATTAAAAGGAAGTCTGGTTGCCTTACCCATCATACATGGACCACATGGTTTCTCACTCGTAGGCAAATTCATCAAGCGGAGGCTTCTTCTGTTAAGATGTCCCAATCGCCTATGCCACAGATCATCAGAGCTTGCTGCATTACACACGTTTGCATTGACATTAGTATTTAAAATATATAACTTTCCTACACAAGTGCCTTTTATTGATCTATTTGTACGACAGCAGAATATTCTAACATAATCTTTATTAAAATTGACCTCAAAGTTGTTTTGAACAATTTTCTTTACTGACAATAGATTAAAATTGATATTATCTATTAATAGTGCTTCTAATTTTATATTCCTACCTTGGCAAATAACATCTATGGTACCCTTCTTTTTAGCTATAAGACAATCCCCATTAGCAATATAAATTTTTATTGGTTCAGATAAAATATTTACGTTAGTCATATATTGTTCAAAATTTGAATTAATTAAATGTTCCGTACATCCTGAATCTATGACCCATTCAATTTTCTGGCTTATTTTATAGTTTACATTATTACAATAGCCCGTACTTAAAAATAAAAAGCTACTAGGATCTTCTGCATAATTTACAGTATTTTTATACTGATTTTGGTATTCATATCTACCATTGAAATACTGTCGTCCTGCTCCTCTACCTCTTCTTGGGTAAGTCCTACCTCTTCCTTGAAATGCTCGACCTCGTCCTGATGAGCCACTTCCTCGGTTACAATTTCTCGCAATATGTCCCTTCTTGTGACATTTAAAGCACGTAATAAATGCTGTTTCAGGTTCATGATATTCATCATTGTTCTTTATTTTTAATTCCGTATCTAATAGTCTCGCCTTCACGAAGTTCATTGAAATATTTAAATCATTCATAGTTTCTATTGCCGTTATCACATTCTCGTATTGTTTGGGTAATGCGGTTAAAAGATTACAAACTTTGTCTATTTCCGTAAATTTACATCCTACTGCCTCTAATTCATTTATAATTTGTTCGAATCTCATAAAAAATTCTTGTAATTTTTCGTTCGGCTGACATTTTATAGTTAGTAATTTCTTCTTTAGATGCATTTTATTTTGTATGCTACTTCTCTGAAAAGTTTCTTGTAGTACGTTTATCATTTCTTCCGATGTCTGACATTTTGATATGATATCGAGATATTTATCTTCTAAACATTGAACAATAATAGCACGAGCTTTTGTATCTAATATGCGTTTTTGTTTATCATCCTTAATCTCCTCTTTTAAATTAATACCTTTTTCCTCTAATAATAGGTCTATTCGATATTTCCAATGGGCAAAATTACAGTTTTCTTTTAGTAGGGGAAATTTTCCTTCCGACATTTTCTTTTTTTTTTTTTCGTATTTCAGAATTTTTATATATATTACTATAGTTTTCTAATAATATTGCTCTCTACATTTTACTTATTCATTTCCCTACAACCTATAGGGCGTCTGGGCCCATAACCTATGAAAACTTGATAAATTATTGGGATAAGCGATTTAAACAAAGCGTGCTCTTTTCAAGGTTTCTTTATTACAGTAATGTCAAGTCAGTGTCAACATTAGAAGTAAATATAAATAATACAAAGAGGTTCTAATGCCTAACATTTATTTTGTGGTAAAATATACCTCTTGTTTATTATGTGAGGTGCATAAAAATCAACATCTAAAGAGATATCCATATCGAGCATTTACCACCATTTTATCATAGACCTATATATAGACTTTCAGTTTTAGTTATATAAGACCCTACTGAATCAAAAACTGAAAGTCTTAAAACAAAATAATAGTTTAAAATGCCTTTTGCAACCAAAAAATATACTTAAATCCAAATGTCGCCTACGATAAAATAAGGGCTCGATATTTTTTATAGCGATAGTTCCTTTTTATTGAGAATACATTCTTGCAAATACAAAAGCAGTTTTAATCTTTCTTTTTTTTTCAAATTGAAAAGAAAAATTCTCAGAATTTTTATAGGTATTTTATTAGACTCATTTTTTCAATTTCCAATTTGACATTCGTTCATTTGTTTTTGTAAAACATATCCATAAGAAGGCACATAGTGTTGTTGTTATTATATTTTATTTATACTTTTAAGTGTTCTTGATGAATGCAATAGACGAGTTTCTATTACACGAGAACTTGATATTAAATTTACAATGACTAAATGTCATTTGGCTAAATATAGGTATATAAAATAAAGGATCATAGAAATGTTTTTATAAGTTTCAAAAAGTAAAAAGTACACAGCTTTAATGTGGTGAGGAAACTTCTTGAGCGACCTTCACTTAGGTCCAAATTTGGGTCTAAGAATACTCACAAAGCAAATGCCATTCTGACAATACAAACACGTTTATCAGTCAATGAAACTAGCCAGCACTTGAACTCAGCTGTGACATTTACTTGTTTGAACATGCTCGTAAAACCTTAATTTAATTAGGCCTTGTGTGCATGGGCTAACATTCAAGATGTAGTAAAGTCATATATTATACCTTTATGGATAAAACATTATCTTCCTTATATCGTTGAAAAACTTGAAGAAAAGTATCATCCATAGTCACGCTATAACGATTATAAATATGATATTGTTCCTAACGATCTTAAAAAGGTCGTATTTTAACTATTAAAAATGAGAAAAACAATGTTTTGAGTATCTAAATATTAGAACAAAGGCTATACGATAATTTCTTATTGATATTTTACATGTTTAAATTGTAAACTTTCGATGTGGAATGTCCAAAGTAATATGAGACTTAAAGAATGTACCATTTAATAACTATTAATTTCTTAAAGTATATGACACTGTGCATTCGGACCCCTTATAGCGAATGTCGTTCTAATTAGAAAAAAAATAGAAAATTTTGGGATCTATAGTCGTTTTGAAAAAACTAACTTCGTTACTAGTATTTTTTTTCCATAATTATAACATAATAAAATTCGTGCACATATTCATAGAAGAGTAGCTCCCTAAGTCTGCTACAATAGTGTTTGAGTGGTCAATTACTAACATCATAATGACACCACAATGGTTGATTTTGCATGTTATTGTTACAGCAGTTTTGGGGCCTAGGAATAATTTGTTGGCAAAATAAAAAGTTTAAATAACAATAATCATTCCCTTTATTCATAATTTAAAACTAAACCTTCACAATACCTACTGGATATCTTGTGTATGTATCATATAAACAGATACAATTAAACAATTCTTTGCATATATTTTTTACGCTGCAATGTATAATTGGCTTAAAACTTTTGTAAAAGAACAATGTTAATGTTGATGAAACGTTCTGTGGGAAAATCCTCAGACTTAGTCAATAAAAGTGTTTACTAATAAAAGAAAATTTATAATGGGAATTGCACAACGCAGACTTCTATATCAGGAGTGGTTTGGAAGAGATCTTTTCAAGCCATGTAAGGTCGCCCATTATCTGATATGCATTTACTTTTTTTATGTTCGTATAGGTTCACGTTCGTCCATTTTTTTTAGAGGCAGGGGGAGATACATGTTGTACACTACCGGGTCAATTGCCATCTCATGGTAAGCTCATGGTAAGAATAGCGTAAGACTTAGAACGTAGTTACTTCCACACTAACGCGCATCAGCGCATGAGAATACTCCAAGAGAGGCAAACTCACTGCGTCAACAGGGATTGATTCCTCCACTCCCCAGGTGCTGGAGGACCCCGCTTTTGAACACTGTTTTGACTGAAGTTGAGTGATGACGCAGCCTAAGATAGAGCACGATTACTTAAAAGATACTTATTCACTTGTTACCTGCAGATCTTATCCTAGATAATATTTGTCAGGAAACAAGAGTTCCGACAAATTATTCTATTCGTCTACATTGTGCACCAGAAACGATGAAGCACGTGCCAGAAACTTTAAGAATCTGTATCTACTTTGGTGAACAACGAAGTGTTATTATTCATTCAATACTAATTCATCTTAATTCATACGACCACTGTGCCGTTTATTTATTGAGAGTAAAAATAAAACTAAACAAGCCAATTTTACTTAAAATAAAACTAAACAAGGCAATTTTACGGAACAGGTTACGTAGTTGTACAATTTAATTTTTACCTAATATAATACTCTGCCAATGTTTGGCAGAACTTATTCGAAATATGATTAAAACATTGTAGTCCTTATGTAAAGATCATCATAAGTTCATAACCTCATAGAATATTTAGGTACTAACACCAGTAAAACATATTTCTAATTGCAGCTATATGTTTCTTGTATCTTACAAAGCAAGTTAAAAGAAGCTAGGATATATATAGATATTCCATTCAGGTTTTTATTTATCTAAAGTTACTTATTGTCTTCTCACACTCTAGAGAAAACAGTCTTACGAATTAATAAATATCCACAAACATAATAATCTATTAACACACAAACGGTATGAATGTATTAAATCTAGCGCTTTTAGGAATTTCCCAAATTAATGGAAAGCACTTCAATATTGGTTATACTCTTTACAGCTACGTTGTAGATGGAAATTCTGTAGATACAAATGCAGCATCGAATCCTGTAGCTATGGGTCTACTTGGAGTTGCTGGCATGTTCATCAGATACTTTGTAGTCCAGTATGCTCCAAAAGCTAGTAGACCTGTGATAAGTATGCTGTAACAGAATTGTTGTGAAATGTGTTTAATTATTTTCCATTTTCAAAAGTAGACGAATAGGCAGACGACCTGTTTGATCAAATGCGGTGACTGCGGTCTATCGACATAACACTATCGTCCATTAATTTCCTGCTATAAAGATAACTTTCATAATAATATTATGACATTATTTTTATAAAACCCTAAGGTCCTGGAAAACTTCAACGGAGAGGTACACCCAGATCGTTTTTGTAGACAGAAGAATGTTTAACGTATTTGGTCAAGTTTTCAAATACAATATACATTTGAATATTTGACACATTAAGTAATAAACAATGTTAAACAACTTACACAAAAAACATGAGCTTAAATATATTTCTATCATCTCAAAATTTCGTCAGTGAAATAAATTTAAATACTGTTTAAAGAATAATCAATTATCTATTTGACTTGTTAGAACTATGACATTACAACGCAGTACACTCGTATAAAATTCAAAACCCTGTGATGTTTTGTATGGTGATAAAGTATCTCAGCTGATGGGCCTAAAAGACTCCATTGGATCTATGGCATAATTATATTAAAATAACTCAATAATAGTCAAGAATATAGCAGAGCGGGCAGGAGAGAGTTATCTACCGTTTAAAATGAAAGGGTAGATAGATATATCAATAATACTAAATCACGTACTTACAATCCAAAAGGCATTTTAATAGGTCTTCGGGCAACTGGATACCAAAGATCTTTCGATCATAACAGTCTTTGTTCTATTGAGTCAAAACTATTTCGATGACATATCTTTATATGGTTCATCCTATTAAGGTATGCGATGCAATCCATTGGATGTGCGATTAATATAATCATATTCCTCAAGATATTTTAATAGACGAAGCTGTTCGCGTAACAATTATGGGAGTCTTCTTGATTGATCTGTATGTTCAAGCTCCAGGTTATTACGATACGTGTACTTCTTGACAATGCGTATAGTGTTTAAAAATAACCATAACACCTTGTTCAACATGCATTTGCCTACAACACGGCTGAGCACAAAGTCAGCCTGACACAACCAGACATTGCCGTTTAGGTTTATTTTGCTAATTTAGAATTTAAATTATTGTTAATATTATCGCCGCATAATACTAGTCTCTAAAACAGTTTAAAAAATATTTTTAAGCATATTTTATATCGCGATAGTTATCTCCTCGTAGTCGTAGACGTTCGATATTTTATTACCTAATTTTAAATTTGCGATACTAATAATAAATAAATAGATATATAGTACTAATTTATTGCTATATAACTTTAAATTATATATATTCTAAAGAGATCCTAACTAACATATGAATATTTTGTGCTTTGCCTGTCTTTACCTTATTTACTTTGTCCACCCCACACAACACCGGGAAATTTTTTTTATAACGTTGTAGTTGCATATTTTTATCATTCACATTCTCTCAGTTGTTAACATCCCTTTTACTTTCTCATTTTGGTATTAATACATCGGCAATGTTAAAGTTTATTCTTTTATATTTGTTTTACACCATAATTATCTTCTTGCGTAGCTAAGCAATGACATGTGCACAATCTTTATTCTAATCTTTAATGTTGTATAAACACAAATTGTATAAGTATTCATTGTCACTCTAAAATATTTGGATATCATGGTTAAAACAACATTGTTAAATGTTACAAGTTCTCTAGTTGAATAAGGGTTATGGCAATGATATGTATTAACCCCATAAACGTCATAATGCTAGGCTCGAGACTCTCCTTTTTAAGAGTGTCAAAATTATCTGCCACGCATGTCTAAAACAAATTGGTGGATTTAACATATCAGTAATCTTCGATGTGCAGATTTTCTCACAAAAAAATCCAGTACTGTTAGTACATGGTTCCTTAAATAAACTATTGTAGAATATGCGCGAAGCTTTAAGAACCAAATTATCAACAATCATCTCGTGCTGGGAGTGCAAGTAAGTATTATAAGGGTATAGGCCTTATAATGATAGTTTCTGTAGGTACAAACTAAATTAAAAGACAAAACTGAAAACGTTTTGTTTATGTTAAATCGCAAGACTATCAAAATTATAGCATTAATAGTAAAATTAAATCTACACATTTGATCATTCCAGATATTATTGTCAGAATGCCAATCACGAAGTAAATCTTATCGTATTCCAGCATTGTATCTGATAGACGTTGCTCAATAGCCCTTCTTCTATGCCTGATCAAGGCTTTGCATTCACGAAATACCTGCAACAACAAATCCAATTACTGAAGATCCAATAAAATGCATTATCATCCCAGCGCTAAAGCTCGTATGCATCGAAAGTTTTCGATTGTGAGATCAATTTTGTTGCCTTTCGCCTTCAGTTCACCATGGATTAGGAATACTTGGAATGACAAAGGTGACATAGCATCACACTCGTATAAAAAAATATCGTTGCGTATAGCGAGGTTCAGTAAAATGTTGCACTTGCAAAACATTAAAAGAATGTGGTGACAAGAGTCACGTTAGCGATTTTGAAATTCAGAACGCCACGCCGATCGTTCCTGGAGTCCCAAATAGCGAAATCGCAAATACAGCGACTTGTGTCACCACAAGGAGTTACGAACTCTTTCGTATTTTTATTCTTATTTATATTAAATATCAGACAATTACGTTTTTGTTGATCCTAGATATGTCTAGCAAACAAATATAAATGTATTTTCACCATAGTTGTCCAGCGTATTATTTCAATATTTTATCTAAACTCATACAGTTCCTAACACTTGATGATGATTGATGACTTGACACTGATCCCCAGTTTCCGAGCTGACCTTATTTGTATAATATGTGACAAGAAACGCCTACAATTCAAAGTCGTTTTATAAGATAATCAGTCCACTATCAATTACCGTATTAAAAATAAAGAATATTCCTAACCAAAATCAATCCTGTAGCATACAATAAGATTATACCAGTTAAAAGGAAGAAGCCGTGAATGAATACATCTAGATTGTCTCCAACAATCATTGAAACTATAAGTCCGATGGGTATTATTATCTGACTCCATATAGCACCGCCAACTAAAGTCTGTTCGTCTCTGTATTTGGGACGAGCATTGACACCCGCAGCAGCCCAGAAACCACTAGCTGCTATAACAAAACCAAAACTGATTAATTTTAAAATTATGCTCAGGTAAGGTTCCATCGTAGTCTTTGATAACTTTTCACATGAATTTGACATCTGTTATTCTTTCACAAATTTCTATATGCTCTGCGAATTACAAAAAAGTTTTATATACATATATTTTTGCTTCATTTACTTTATATTTTATTAAGTTTTCGCGACTTGTATACATAATAAAACTACGTTTTATTATTCATCTTTAATTAATCTTTTCATACATACACGTTTATTATAGATACTGTTTGCTCGGACATTGTTTAAAATATCTGCACTTTGATCGTGGTAAATATAACGCGGTCTACCAGCACAATTCGACGATCCACAGTGTTTTCATAATAAATATACTTGTTATAAAAGTTTTAACTTGTCGTTAATGCAGTAGACAAGCAAAAGGAAAGAAATGGAAAGCTGTGACCCTCATCTATGGATATTTATAAGAACAGAGGTGCTACCAATGCGCTGCCGGTCTCGAAGAAATCTTAGGATATCTTTTTTAAAACACTGATATCGTGCTGCTGTGGGTAAACCTCAGCAAGGACATGAGTTAGAAGGAACACCGAGGGGTTTGAGTGAGTGAGAGTATCGCTGACCGTACCGTGGCAATAGCACTTTATGCATGAGGTGCTAGTGCCACTCCGACCTGGGAAATCCTACAACCCGGTTGTGATTTTCCACCCTTCGCGCGGCTGATAGTCCTTTATCGAACTTCCCCTCGTAAAAAAAAGAAAGTCTACACTTGATACGGTACTAAAATTTATGCGAACGGAACCACATGTAAAACTTTAGTAATAAATAGACCGCTCTATTAATGCATGATAAATTCCAAAACGTTCTTTTAAAAACTACAAAATAATTTTACATTTAATCTCATGATATTAAACAGAGCTTACTTCCGATAACAAACATACCATTAAAATTATCATGCATTGAAATCATTTAAAAAAATGTAATTCATGCATAATTCAACTATATCTGCAGCAATTTTATTATTTTCAATGGTGTTTCTACTTCGATCATGTACATAAACAAAGTCATTATTTACTTGTTCATATTTTTTATACTAGTGGAATCTTTGAAGGATTACGTAAGGACTCTGTCTGTTCTTGTATTACTAGCTAGCTCTATTGGCTTCGCGTACCAAAATGTGTTGACTTGACTTCCGAAACGAGAACACGCAACATTTTTCTATCCTGTGCTGTTTCTTGCCAATGGACTTGAAGTTCACACAAATCAGCCTCCGCTTTATCCTTCCATAGGCATTTGGAGCGATCGAGCGGACGTCGGCTATCCGATCGTTCGGTCGATATAGGCTTCCTCTACGTTTTGATCCTCTCCCATCTGTTCGACGTGACCGAGCAAGTAGAGACGATATTTTATTTCTCCTGTTACGTTAGACTCAACCAAAAGATTATCGATAGGTTAGACAACTTTGATCTTGTATCTTGTGTGTGATACGTGTCCAACTTGGACAAAGTCTCGGGCGAATGCTAGTTCCAAATATAATTTTCTCTACCCAGATCCATTAAAAAAGGAGGGACAATTCAGTAGGTAAAAGCGTCTTGTTTCAATTACCTGTATGCCAATTTTATAAACTGATGTATATATTTTTATCAAATGAAATAAATTATTTTACAGGGTCCGTTCAATTTAACAGTAAGCAAAGCTGTACATTGCCGGGGACCCAAACGCAAGGATTGTTGTGATGTTTCATTTAAAATGATCAACAATGTTACGATAGCTTATGACATAATAATAAAGGAAAATATATCATCTTTAAAGGTAAAAATTGTATAATTAATAATAAATGCTGTTTCCACACCTTCTACCCATTGCTCGATACATCATGTGCTCAAGTATTTTAAAATATAGTTAGGTATAATAACTTGGCTTCAATTAAATGTCAACTGATACACTTTATTCAAAGCACTTACAAATCAACCAGAAAGGAAACGAGTCTAAATAAATTGTATCCCGGGTATTGATCTGGGATATAAACGAGCTCTATAGCAAGTTTATTTTAAATCGTTTAGTTTTTACGTGATGCTCTTACATATAGACAAGTTGCATTTTCGAAGACTGTTCGAGTCGGCTTAATTTCTTATGATTTATTAACTCATATGCTCAAAAGGTGCAAATAAATTAAAACATTCTAAAACTAAGACAATATAAATTATATAAACATCGACCATACCGACCTCATCAACCAGATTGACCAAATCGACTACATCGATCACACCGACCACATCGACCACATGGACCACATCGACCACACCAACCACACCTACCTCACCAACCACACCGGCCACATCGACCATACCGACCACATTGACCACACCGACCAATTTTACCAAATTAATCAAAATGATGAAAATGGCAAATATAATAATATTAATAATAATATTAATAAAAAAAAAAAAAAAAAAAAAAAACTGTCATGACGGGTTGTCTGCTTTTTCCGTAAAAATTTTAAATTCTGCAGTGATTGTAATTAACAATATATATTTGGACTTTTAAAACAATATTACACCGTGTAAGTACATAATAACAAATCATTAAAGCAACCTCCATAACTGTCTCAAAATTATCAAATAAATACAACGAAAATTTTCAAACATCAATGATGACAAGATATGTCAAGAAAAAACATCGGAGAAAAATTACGAGAATCAAACAATAACGGATTTTTAATAAACAAATAATGAAGTAGGATCAAGCAGACAACATGAGGAGCAGCAGACACGCACGCCCACCACCTGCTGTGCCCGCCTCGCCTGGCTCCACGCCTCGGTCGTCGTCAACGGATGAAGATTTCTTCACACCGGCGGCCACCGCGGCGTCGAGCACCAGCGAGGAGGGGCCAGCGCCGTCAGCCCCGCGACGAAGACCTGCGCGAGGCCGAGGACGGCCGCCGTCGGCACGCTTGGGGCCTGCGGGACGTATCCCGCGCCCGGCCCCCGCTACCGGTGGTGCTGTGCGCCGCATGCGATGGACTCAACAAATGAATGAGAACGTCATGCGAGCGTACTACGAGGCGACAGATATAGGAACCAACCTCACTGCGTACCGTGACCGCATGCTGTCTCTGTTTCAGATCCTTCAACCAGATACCAATGTCACGGCACAGCGCTTGTCGGATCAAGTGCGGGCTATTCAACGACGACATCTGTTGGATGAGTCTACACTTGATCGTCTGCGCACTGAAACACGAACCACCCGTAGAATCAGCGAGACTCCGAGTTCCCCACAACACCCAAATATAACATCTAGGGTGACGGCGTTGTCGCCGATGGAAATGGACGATACTACGGTTGGTAGCGTAAGTAGCCAGGATAATGAGCTTATGAGGAGGGCTTTGGAGGAAGCGATTGAAGATTATAAGGAGATGCCTATATTAAGTAGACCACGTCTACCACGGTTACCCACTCACAAACGTAATTTGTTGCTCATGGGGGTCTTGGATTCCTTACTGGCTCCATATTTTAGAGCCAGTAAAGATCTTACCGAGACACATTCGATTCTATACTGTGGCGCTGTTGCTGCATGTCGTGTCTCTGGTACCAAATTCCCAAATTTGGAACAGAGGTCACGGCCTAGTGATGGACGGCCTGCCTGGCAGAAGAGAATCGAATGTCGTATTGGTAAGGCCAGGACCCTCATAGCCAAATTACTTTGTTTTAGGAACGGAAACACCAGGCCAAAAGTCATGCGTTTTGTAAATCGCGCTTTCACTGGGACTGACATCAACCCCAGTGACTATTTACCTCGAGTTACAGAACGCATCGACTTTTATAAACAAAAAATTAGTGCGTGGGCCAATCGATTACGTCGGTATAAAAAACGAGCAGATCGTTATAATCTAAACCGCTTTTTCCAAAGAGACCAAAAACGAGTGTATAGAGGATGGGAGCAGTCATCTGTTTCTGTGGATGATGGTAACTGGCCAGATATCGACTCTATGACAGCGTTCTGGAGTAATATATGGTCGGTGCCTGTCACCCACAGAGAAGGCAACTGGACTAGGGTGGTCGAACAGGCTTGTGAAATGATTCCAGAAATGGAACCGTTAGCTCTTGAACCAATTGACATTAGTTGTGTAATTCGTGTGGCCCAAAACTGGAAAAGTCCTGGACCAGACGGATTGCACAACTTTTGGATTAAATGGTTCAAGAGTTCGCATGCTTGTTTGGCCGTTCAATTCCAGGAAGCTATAAACATGGGTTCGCTTCCTTCCTTTATGACTACTGGAGTCACTCATCTGCTCCATAAGTCAGGCAGTACCACGGAGGCAAAAAACTATAGACCCATCACTTGTTTACCAACTATATACAAGCTACTTACATCTGTTTTGAGAACTAAATTAATGAAACATTTGACAAATAATAACATTTTGGCCAATACTCAAAACGGATGTAAGGATGGGTCCCGTGGTACTAAGGAGCTCCTCCTCATCGATATGACCATTAGTCATCAGGTACGGCGAAACAGAAAAAATCTGTCTGTAGCCTGGATTGACTACAAAAAAGCCTATGATTCGGTGCCCCATACATGGCTGGAGAAAGTCCTAGAGCTGTATAAAGTAAATGCAACTCTCCGTGCTTTCCTCAGTTCATGTATGGGGCAGTGGACCACGGTCCTTAGGCATCCAGGGGACAGAGGGAATCTTTCTGTTTTGCACGACCCGATAAGGATCAAGCGGGGCATTTTCCAGGGTGACAGTCTGAGTCCACTGTGGTTTTGTCTAGCTTTGAATCCACTAAGTACTCTACTTAGGGAGTCAAAGTTAGGCTTTCAACTTCGGAGAGGGGGTGAGATTATATCACACCTTATGTACATGGATGACGTGAAACTATTTGCATCGAAAAAGCCAGATCTTTTGCAATTGCTAAAGATTACTGAAAGCTTTAGCAACTCCATTAGTATGGAATTCGGTGCAGATAAGTGTGCCGTCATGCATGTACAACGAGGGAGAGTTGTAAATTCAGAAAATTTACAACTATCTGAAAATATATCCCTCAAGACTCTCTCTGAAGGTGAAACCTACAAGTATCTTGGTATGTCAGAGTCGTTGGGTATTCCTGATGCTGATGTGAAGCAGGCGATGAAGAATCGTTTCTTTTCCCGCCTGAGAAAGGTCTTAACGAGCCTTCTCTCAGGTGGAAATAAGGTTCGAGCCTTCAACGCTTGGGTCATACCAGCATTAGCATACTCCTTTGGCATACTAAGATGGACTCAAACTGAATTAGACGCCCTGGATAGACGGGTTCGTTGTCTACTGACAACACATCGGATGCACCACCCGCGTTCGTCTGTGATGAGACTGTACATCCCGCGGAAGTGTGGAGGTAGGGGGTTTTTAAATACCAAAGACCTCCACAACCGTGAGGTGTACAATCTCAGAGAATATTTTCTCAAAGTAGGCGAGACAGCGGGTATGCATTACGATGTAGTGTCAGTAGACAAAGGGTTCACCCCGCTATCCTTATCAAAACAGAACTGGCAGAGACCGTTGGTAATGAGTGCTTCTGATCGTATAGACGTATGGAAGAGCAAGGAGCTGCATGGCAGGTTCTATCAGGCTTTAACAGGGCCTGATGTGGACCTACTAGCCTCGGTGAACTGGCTACGTTTCGGTGACCTATTTGGGGAAACCGAAGGGTTTGTCTGTGCAATTATGGACGAGGTTATCAAGACGAACAACTACCGGAAGTACATTCTGAAGGACGGCACGCTTGACATATGTCGGGCGTGTCACCGCCCTGGTGAGTCTCTCAGACATGTCACTTCTGGTTGTTCTCGTCTTGCTAACAGCGAGTACTTGCACAGGCACAACCTAGTAGCCAGGATCATCCACCAACAACTTGCTCTTAAATACGGACTTGTCTCGTCGGAGGTACCTTATTACCAATACAAGCCCGAGCCAGTTCTTGACAATGGTCAATATCTGCTCTACTGGGACCGATCAATTATCACAGACAGGACTATTGTTGCCAATAAGCCTGACATTGTCATAGTTGATCGGTCTGCGAGACGTGCTTTAATTGTAGATGTCGCGATCCCCCATGATGGTAACCTCGTGAATGCCGAGAAAGATAAACAAATAAAGTATATTGATCTAGCTCACGAGGTTACCGCCATGTGGAACCTGGACTCTACAATCATAGTACCGATAGTGGTGTCAGTGAATGGATTAATAGCGAAGAGCCTTGACCGCCACCTTGAAAGGCTCTCGCTTGGTATCTGGTTGAAGGGTCGGATGCAGAAGGCAGCTTTGTTGGACACGGCCCGTATTGTGAGGAGATTCCTGTGTCTGGAGCCTTAACCACCGGTAGTCTGGACCCGAGGCCCCACTGCCGGCGAAGATCAGTTTTTTATATATTTTTTTATAAATAAATGTATATATATTTTATAAGCTATTTATAAAAAAAAATGTAAAAGATCTGGATATTAAATATATATGTGAATAATATTAATAATAATAATATTAATAAAAAAAAAAAAAAAAAAAAAAAAAAGCTTGTCACAAATAGATGTCTAAATTTTCCTTATCATATTTTATTCCCGAAAACAACTAAATTACTCATATTTATTACCTATTTTTATCGATATAAACTAAGAAGTGCAATAATAATTCAATAAAATTATAATAAACCAATACGCATTAATATCGACATCAAGACAACTAGTTCAATAACCATGACAACAAATGTCAAAATGAAAAATACCAATATACAAAAGCAATAGAAATTTAATGAAAATACAGAATGTGGAACAATTATTGAGATGTGATAAGGTATTTGGACAAGATAACAAGCCGGACACGCGCACGTCTACCATCTGCTGCACCCGCCTCGCCCGGCTCCACTCCACGGTCGTCGTCAACGGATGAAGAGTTCGTGACGCCGGCGGCCACCGGGGCGTCGAGCACCAGCGAGGAAGGGTCAGCGCCGTCCGCCCCGCCGCGAAGACCTGTGCGGGGCCGTGGACGGCCACCGTCGGCACGCTTGGGGCCTGCAGGACGTATCCCGCGCCCGGCCCTCGCTACCGGTGGTGTAGTGCGCCGCATGAGATGGACTCAAGAATTAAACGAGTGCGTCATGCGCGCGTACTATGAGGCGACAGAGGGAGGAACTAACCTCACTTCGTATCGTGGCCGCTTACTGTCTCTGTTTCAGACCCTTCAACCAGCATCCACCGTGACGGCGCAACGACTATCGGATCAAGTGCGCGCTATCCAGCGGTTACACCTGCTGGATGAGTCGACACTTGATCGTCTACGCAATACTGTACGTATCAACCGCGAAAGTACTGACACGCCGCAGCCTACGTCACCGGCACCGCCTGCAGTCTCGCAGTGGCCGGTGAACTCTACCATGGACGACGTGTCAGAGGACTTAGCGGTAGGTAATGTAAGTATCCAGACTTATGAGCAATTGAGAAGGACTTTGGAACATTCGATTCAAGAATTCCGAGATCAGCCTATCTTAAATAGGCCACGCATACCAAAATTGCCCCTGCATAGAAATAATTTGTTGCTTATGGGAACTCTGGATTGCTTACTAGCGCCTTATTTTGGGTCTAGCGCAGACCTTATCGATACGCACTCAATCCTATATTGCGGGGCCGTAGCTGTATGTCGGGTGGCTGGTGTAAAGTTTCCAAATACACAGCCTACCCAACCTGCAAGCGGCAAACCTGCCTGGCAAATACGAATTGAGCGGCGTATCGACGGGGCCAGAGTTCTCATAGCCAAATTAATTTGCTTCCGGGCTGGCAATTGCCGGCCCCGAGTTATGCAATTCGTGGCTCAGGCATTCGCTGGTACTAATGTCAGCCCCAGTGAATATATGGCCAGAGCCACGGAACGTATAGACTTCTGGAAGCAAAAAGTCTATGCATGGGCAAATAGAATCCGCCGGTACAAAGAGCGAGCGAACAGATATTTCTTGAATCGGACCTTCCAAAGTGAAGAGAAAAGGGTTTATAGAGGTTGGGAGAAATCTAGCGATAGTGTCGCTGACAGGCAAATACCAAATATTGATGCCATGGCTTCTTTCTGGCGCAATATATGGTCGATGCCTGTAAGCCACACGGAGGACGACTGGATTGAGCTGGTCAAGCAATCATGCGACCAGGTGCCAGATATGGAACCTATTACCATTGAACCACTTGATGTTGGTAATGCAATTCGTTCGGCACATAACTGGAAAAGTCCAGGGCCGGACGGATTGCATAACTTTTGGATTAAGTGGTTCAAAAGCTCGCATGGTTGCTTGGCTAATCAATTCCAAGAAGCTATTAATCGTGGTTCGCTTCCAACCTTTATGACGACAGGCGTCACCCATTTACTCTTCAAATCTGGCTGTACCACTGAACCCAAAAATTATAGACCAATCACATGCTTGCCCACCATCTACAAGCTCCTTACGTCCATTTTGGGAAAAAAATTATCAAATTATTTTTATAATAATAACATTTTGGCAATAACCCAAAATGGGTGTAAGGCTGGGTCACGTGGTACGAAGGAATTGCTTCTCATTGACACAACTGTTAGCCAACAAGCCCGACGGAATAGAAGAAATCTTTCTGTTGCCTGGATCGACTACAAAAAGGCGTATGACTCAGTGCCGCATACATGGTTGATGAGAGTCTTAGAGCTGTATAAAGTCGATGCAACTCTAAGAACCTTTCTTCAGGCATGTATGAGGCAATGGGTCACACACCTTAAGCTTCCAGGTGGTGGAGGGGCTTCTTTGCCGGAGGGCACGATAAATATAAAGCGTGGAATATTCCAGGGTGACAGCCTGAGTCCCTTGTGGTTTTGCGTAGCATTGAACCCTCTTAGCACTTTGCTAGAGTCTTCAAAGCTAGGCTATCGGTTTCGAAGAGGGGGTGAGACCATGTCACACTTGCTGTATATGGATGACCTCAAACTTTTCGCATCCAACGAACCAGACTTGATTGAATTACTGAAGACAACAGAACGCTTCAGTAAGTCAATTAGTATGGAATTCGGGATAGAAAAGTGTGCGGTCATGCATGTGCGGCGAGGGAAAGTTGTGAATTCACCGAATTTAGAACTTTCAGAGAACATGTCTCTTAAATACCTCTCCGAAACCGAAACATACAAGTACCTGGGTATGTCAGAGTCCTTAGGTATAGCCGACGCGGACGTAAAACAGACGGTGAAGGACCGATTCTTTTGCCGCTTGAGGAAGGTTCTAACCAGCCTTCTCTCAGGTGGAAATAAGGTCAGAGCCTTCAACAGCTGGGTTATGCCCGTGTTATCATACTCCTTTGGCATACTTAGGTGGACTCAAACGGAGCTGGATGCCCTAGATCGAAGAGTCCGTTGCCTGCTGACAAAACATCGTATGCATCACCCACGTTCATCAGTAATGAGATTGTACATCTCGCGAAGATGTGGAGGCCGAGGCTTTCTAAATGCCAAGGATCTGCATAATCGCGAGGTGAACAATCTCAGGGCATATTTCCTTAAGATGGACGTGGGCCTGCATAAAGATGTTGTGGCAGTAGACAAAGGTCTTACCACGCTCTCGTTGGCTAACGAGAATTGGTGCAATCTGGCAGTACTGAGCGCCTCCGACCGCATCGACGTATGGAAGAGCAAGGCGCTGCATGGCAGGTTTTATCGGGCCTTAACAGGGCCCGATGTAGACCTGTCAGCGTCGGTAAACTGGCTACGGTTCGGTAACCTCTTCGGAGAAACCGAAGGTTTTGTCTTTGCAATTATGGACGAAGTTATTAAGACGAATAACTACCGGAAATATATCCTGAAGGATGGCACCTTGGACATCTGTCGGGCATGTCATCGCCCAGGTGAATCCCTCAGGCATATTGTTTCCGGCTGTTCACATCTTTCTAACGGCGAATACTTGCACAGACATAACCTCGTAGCCAGGATTATCCACCAGCAACTTGCCCTTCGATACGGTCTTGTGGAAACGGAGGTGCCTTATTACCAGTACTCGCCGGAGCCAGTTCTTGAAAACAGTTGTGCCACGCTCTACTGGGATCGATCAATTATCACGGACAGGACTATTGTAGCCAATAAGCCTGATATCGTGATAATAGATCGATCTGCGCGACGAGCAATACTAGTTGACATCAGTATCCCGCATGACGATAACCTCGTGAAGAAAGAAAAAGAAAAACTAAGTAAATACTTAGATCTTGCTCACGAGGTTACCGCTATGTGGAGGCTGGAGTCAACGAGCATTGTGCCGATAGTTGTCACCGTCAATGGTCTTATAGCGAAAAGCCTCGACCGTCATCTAGAGAGGCTTTCACTGGGAGGCTGGGTGAAGGGCCAGATACAGAAGGCAGCACTCTTGGACACGGCACGAATTGTGAGGAGGTTCCTAACTCTGGAGTCCTAACCACCGGTAGTTTGGACCTGAGGCCCCGCTGGCGGTGATCCGCAAGATTTTATATTTTTTTTATTAAATATGTATTTTATTTCTGATGTATTTTTATAAAAGAATAATGTTATTTATTTTTTTATAAAAAAATTTCTTTATATATTTTTAAAAAAAATGTAAAATTTTTGAAAATAAATAAATACGTAATTAATAATATATATTCCATGCTGAAGATGAATATAGCATAATTTTTATCCCAACAAATGGGATAGTTTCCGAAATAAGAATATATTTGTCTCTTTTATCGTTATGTTTTACGGAAAACTAAAGGACCGATTTGGCTTAAATTCGGTATATAAGAAATTTTAATACCGAGGGTGAACAATGGGTACTCTGGATAATGGGATAAATTTTGGGTTACATTTACGTAAGGTAAGGTTGTCCCAGAAAGCAGGATAGGTTTTATGTTACAGATAGACGGGGGATATATAAATAAACAAGAGCGGGTTGAAATAGAGGATGGAAGTTTGTATGGGACTAATCATTTCTCAAGTTTATAAATATAAAAACTCATCATGTATAAAAAATGCGATAGTAACTCGATCTGTCTATCTGCTAAGCTTTCACAGAAAAACTATTAGGAGTACTGGATCGGATTCGCTCTGATTTCGTTTAAATGTAGGTTTAATACCAAAATTGAGATAAATAAATACTTTTCATGCCAGGAGATTGGACAGCGATATAAAATGAAGTGAATTTTCCGGGGGCAAATAGCACTAACATGAAAATTTAGTACAATGTACAGTCCCCGGCACGTAACTTGGCAAGAGTCGTTAGATGCGCACAAGTCGTTTTTTAGGTCTCTTTGGTTGTCAAGCGGGACGCGGGGAATGAGTCTACTCAACTGTCTCCTTCATACTCATAAGCTTGAGCGCGCGCGAGAGAGACGGACAGACTTTTCATGTTGCGAATACCGTGCGACGCCAAACCACGCGGTTATTCACAAACACTACACAAGCACAACGTGTGTATGTGTTGAACGTGCCATGCGCAAACTTACCCCCACTACTATGAAACGTTGCCAAGTTGCGTGCCGCGTACTGTATTAAAACTTGCTCTTTAAACAAGAGGCACGCACAAGGGGTTGACCCGCGGCGCAGCTGCGGGGTAAACCCTTAGTATATGCATATTCAATGTTATTATTAGTCTTAATATTTATTGTAGGGAAAGCTGAAAGTTTATGTGAAGGGGAAGTTTTGGCGAAATTTGGAAATAAATGACATTTGCCATAATATGTTTTATGCGCCACTATTTCATCTATGGTTTAACATGACTAGTGATTGTTATTTACGTAAGGTAAGATAAAATATGAGTTAAGTTTATGTTTAGACTTGTGGCGAAACAAACCTTTTCGCCCACTGCCTGGCAGGCAATGTTTTTAGAATGAAGGATTGACAATTGTGATGTGACATGAGAGACACAAGAGAAAAGTCGTCTACAAAATGTACATATTTTCATCCCTTTAAATCTCATTATATATTTAATGTTATTTCTTTCGGATATGTAAATATTACGTACGAAATTACATATTTTATAAATGAACGGGTATTTATTCCTACAACGACCCGTCAGACTTTAGACACTTTTTTATTTCTCTTTCCGAATGTTTTAATGGAATGTCAAGAATCTTTTTTGATTAGAGATTTTTTTTACTGTGTATCTAGTTGTATTTTTCTTATTCTATATTCTAAGTTATTTGCAATATTCACAATCCGTTAAGAAGTTTTTGAGGTATAGGTATTTTATTTTCTATATAATATTTTTTCTGTTGTCCCGTAGCTAAATGAAAAAAAAACCACCTCGAATAAAGGTTTAACAATATGTGGACTGACACGGACTTACCCGATTGATTCAATATTTGTACAGTCATAATATTTACTTTCAGGGACATTATCAAATCAACCTTGATGTTCAACAAATTGTCCAAAAATATTACGCTGGAAACTTTCTCTACGGAATTTGGACGATAAAGGCTATATTTGGCAACGAAGAATGTAATTTTAACTGCAGCCTGTTAACTATGACAATATACCCAAAAAATTAAAATTGTTATTTAAGCTCGCTTATTATTTTTTCCTTAAATCGTACCTCTGAAACCATCTTCCCTCTCCGATATATTTTACTATTAAATTTAGAATTAGAGTTTTAGCTAATTAATATATGTCTTTAAAGACCACGGGCCATAAAAATTGGTCGGACTTTTGGGGGGCTTGCAAGGGTCCATAAAATGTGGCCTTTCTATGGAGGTAGCCCCCTAACCCCTTAACAAATTTAATGTAAAAGTCGCATGACACTAACTGGCGTTTATCCTTGTCTACACCTATAATAATGCACCCAAGGACAAGCCCCGTCCAGTGTAGGGCTGTTGTGCCCGCGGACTCATTTTACCTGTATAACGATGTACCTGCGCAGTACACCAATTTTAGTAGCGCGCCAAATTGTATAAATTGTGTAAGCGGAACAGAGCTAAGAATATTAGCAACCAACACTCAGCCATTCCCGCTTGCTAATAAAGTTCTATATAAAATATTTGCAGGTTGTAGACCGGTCTGCACTTTTCTGCGCAAAAGATATCTGCCGATCGGAATCATTCGGAATTATAAGTTGTGTAAAACTGTACCATGGTTTATAAATACTGTACTAAATGACTTTATATCAATATAAATTATAATATAAAGCGCCAGTTTCTGTAGCTATACGTACATTATGAAACAATATTAAAATATCATTATTCTTTTAAAAAATATTAGTAATATTGTTTATACATTGGCTATTACTTCATTGCACATCATCATCAAAAGCGTATTAATGAAAATCCCTATTAATATTATAAATGCGAAAGTAACTCTGTCTGTCTGTCTGTTCCGTTTTCACGTAAAAACTACTGGACCGATTTGGCTGAAACTCAGTATATATATGTTTTCGATACCGAGAATGAACATAGGATACTTTTTATCCCGAAAAGTGGGATAGTTTCCGGGATAAAAATATATTTGTCTTTCTGTTTGTTATGCTTTTACGGAAGAACTAATGGACCTATTTGGTCATTTTGGCCTATTTGGTCGTTTTGGCCTTTTTGGTCGTTTTGCCTATTCGGTCATTTTGGCCTATTCGGTCATTTTGGGCTTTATGGTCATTTTGGCCTTTTTGGTAATTTTGACCTATTTGGTAATTTTGGCCTATTTGGTTATTTTGGCCTATTTGGTCATTTTGGCCTTTTGATCGTTTTGCCTATTCGGTCGTTTTGGCCTTTATGGTCATTTTGGCCTTTTTGGTCATTTTGGCCTATTTGGTTATTTTGGCCTTTTGGTCGTTTTGCCTATTCGGTCGTTTTGGCCTTTATGGTCATTTTGGCCTTTTTGGTAATTTTGGCCTATTTGGTTATTTTGGCCTATCTGGTCATTTTGGCCTTTTTGGTCATTTTGGCCTCTTTGGTCATTTTGACCATTTTGATTATTTTGGCCTTTTTGGTCGTTTTTGCCTATTCCGTCATTTTAGCCATGTCGGTCACTGTGGTCTTTTGGTCATTTAGACCATTTTGGCCTTTTTGGTCAAGTTTTGTAATTTATTTTGTTGACAGATAGACGGGGGATGGTATATATAATTAGCTTAAAATGAAGTGAATCTTTTGTGCGCAAATACATAAAAATGTAATATAATATAACCTGTAGCACTTGCTCTATAAACAAGAGACACGCACTAGAAGGTTAACCCGCGGCGCAGCCGCGGGGTAAACTCTAGTTGATTATAAATAAAAATGAGGGCCGCTGTTTCAAAATGAAATCAGTCTCTCGCCGTCATGAACAGGATATGCTCCACCCTCATTTTACTCTATTACTATTTTCATACTTTTAATTTAACAGTAACTGGGCAAGGATATGTAAGTACCCATTTTTTTATTACAATTACTGTTCTAGATATTTTATAAATGTAAAGCATTGTGTTTAGGTAATATAAGCATGTCATGCAATTTTTTATTTACATATAAATCCACTAACGAAAATATTTTTGTGTCTGAATAAAATATGATAATAATTATTTCGAAAATCACATCAATAAAAATTGAGAAAATCACTTACTAGTTAAACGCATAATTTAAAAACGATGCGTAGGTAATAGTTGCCAAAACAAAGAAAATTTTATTTGAGAATTTTTCTTCAAAGCCGAACTTACCGATATATATTTCACAAGCCATTCATTCAATGAAATGAATTGTTAGAAATTATAGATCACTTGATGTGAATTTTTTCTTAATTAATACTATGAAAATATTATACACCAATACAAATATGGACTTACAGATTAAGGCTGGTGTGAACCGAGTTATAACCGATGGTTAAAATAAAATAATTGCTAAATATGTATGCATAAATAGTGATTATTTTATTTTAACCGTCGGTTAAATGTCGGTGCACACCAGCATAAAACTATATATGTACAAAGGGCGGTCTTCTTTGGTCATAGGTTTACATATCGGTAGCGATTTTGTTTGTCTGGTAGCAACAGGCAGCTCGTGTCAAAGTTCTATGGCCTCAACGGTAACATAGTTGTTGTTATACCAGCGGGTCCAGCCGATGTTGTCCTGTGCTGAAAAATAAAATTTTGAACCCAATTGCAATGCCACGCACCGGGCTCAAGTGTAAATATAAAACCATCCTAAGACCCACTCCAAAAAAAACTCATTAAAATCAATTCAGGAGCTCTCCTAAGCACCTGGACTGATTTAGATGGCTAGCTCCTCTCCTAAGTTCAGTGACATACACTTGAACGAATTTTATATAAATATAAAGATTTAGAAAGTCATTTTATTTTTCCTTCAAATTAAAGATCTACAACAAATATCTCAATTTATGTTTGTCGCCTTATTTAACGACTTTTTATCAATATAGGGCCCTTTCAGCGTGATCGTGGCTGGAAATAAGGATTGCAAAGGCCCTAGAAAAAAGGAATGCGGTGTATTGAACACCACAGTCGTTGACAACACTACAGTCCACTACGATTTTGATGTAAGCGAGAATGTTGCGCCTTTCCAGGTAAAATAACTACTAAAATAAATTAACAATAATTCTTTATTTTAAATCGGACTCTAGAAAAATAAGCATATTAAATAATTAATAAGCTCTTTAAGATTCCACCCTCAACAAACAGAGTGAGTAATCAAACATCAATATTAGAGATCCCGGCAGACGTTGTCCTGCCCTGAAAAAATAAATGCTTATATAAGACCTTAACCCAGTGCCACCTACCGGTCCCAATTGTCAATCTAAATAGTACAGGGATCCACTCAAACACACAAAAAAAAACATCAAAATAGATAAAGTCGTTCTCAAATTATGCACGTACTACATACATTTCTACGATTATATATATATATATATATAATCGTATTATTATCGGTATTATATACCGATATAATATATATATATATATATATATATATATATATATATATATATATATATATATATATATATATATATTATATCGATATTTTATTTATTGCTTTGTAAAACAAAAAACATAATAAAAATTATCAGAAAAGTAAAACAAATAGTTAGTTATAGTAATACATAGTATACAATTTCGTTTACTTGTGAAGTACAAGTGGACATTGCAGACATTGCACAATTGACCTTAAGTAACTCAGAAACCGTTAGAGTTAACAAAAAATCACAAGAGACCTTTTTTGTAGAAAGTTAAATTTTCTACAAGAATTATTGTTTGTCGACATGATCTGTTCATCCGTTCATGACGTAAAAAATTCCAAAGTAATAACAGATTTTTTCCCGTGTTATTTCCATTTAAAAGTTTTTAAAAATAAGAGCTATAACTTGGCATGTTTTTTTAAATAGATTTAGAAACGATTTAGGACTATCGTGAAAAAAAAATCGGATAAACCCAAAATAAGGACTACTCTAATATATATACAAATAAAATAAATTTCAAAATTGTCTTAAACTTTATTCGATTGGAAGTTGCGACTGTAGTCCCTCCTTACTGTCAGTGGGGAGATAAAGTCTGTAATTCAGGTCATCATGCTTTGTCGTGCGTCAGGAACGCTGGCAGAATAACAAACTATGCTGCTGTAAATGACATTATCCGCCGGGCTCTTGTCACGGCCAGGATTCCAGCCATCCTGGGACCTAATGGATTATGTCGCGGCGATGACAAAAGACGGGATGGGATCCACTCACTTGCCCGACTTTTAAATTTCTTATACAATTTCTTTTGCCTTAGGCAAAGTTGACTGCGATTATACACAACAAGGACTTGTGGACTGTAACCATAAAAGATTATTGCCACCACGTAATTTTAGGACAAATGATGCATCGTTTTATGAAAGTGGAGGGTTGTACTATACTGAAGGTAAGGAATTACTTGCATTAGTCAGAGAGAATGGTAATCCTGGTTCCCATGCTATCCAACCTAACCTCATAAGGTTAGTTCTCCCCTCATCAACCTTTATATTTACGAAATGTATAGTTTTTGAGATATTAATTTGATTGTAAAATCATAATGTCTCCAATTTTTTTCATTGATATTGATAGCATACTTCATATCGAGATGTTCTGTGTATATGAATAATATATTAATAGACAAAATTATAATAACTCTTCAATGTTATTTGAGAAGACTTTATAGGCTAGTAATGCTCTAATTGACGGTCTTATCATTAAAAAGGGATCTCCTACAGATAAACCATGTCAGCAACAAAGTAGACTACAACTGACCATGCCATAAAACGTAACTTTTAGTGCTATCGTAATCCTACGAAATAAATATTCATTTTAATTATATAAAAACATAATTATTTAATCATTTTACTATCTATGAATAATTCCGATGTTTAATTCTCTATTTTTATATTTATACCTATACCGTCCTGCTTAATATAGATTCTAGTAATGATGATTGTTTCAGGCGCAGATTTTTTTTATGGAATCCACAAAATGTCGTTTCTCTCCATATCTATTCTCGTAATACCGAACACTTTTTATATAAACATTGAGGACAAGTAGACATATCATTATATTAACGGCATAGACTTGGATTCTGATTAAGTTGCCGTCTCTAGTGCGTACAGACGACCAAACCCTCTAATACATATACGTCATCAGGACGACTGTACTTCGCTCCTTGCAGAAGAACTATTAAGACCAAACTCGCCAGTCAGCTACGCTGACATAACCGAGGTTGACAATGTTCACCTTTAATTGAGAATCAAATAATAAAGTATATTTCCACTAACCAATAAACAAAAGCAAATCTTCCTGGTATATTTATTAATGCGTTTTTATTTTCACAGGGTCACTATACATTCGCTTTGGATATACAGGAGCTTACACGTACATTTCGTAGTGGTGGCACTTTTTTCTATGGAAATGTAACGTTTAAATCTATTCTTTTCAACGATGATTGTAATTTCCTGTGCAGTATTATGACCCTAACGTTGTCTCCCCTCAAGAAGAATTGATATTTTTCATATAATAATATTTTGAAAGAATATTTACAACAGAATTTTATACGGGCGTCACACCTGTAAGTCATACTCGCCTAAGCCTTCTAGGTCTAAGCGCACGGTTTTTGTCAACACTAGTCTCAGCTTCGAAAGTATGAATGCAGTATTGATAAATTGTAGAGGACGCTTGGTCTTAGAGCATTACGCGAGCGATACTTACAGGCTTTATGAATAGAGCAGAAGCGTTGCGGGGAGCGTAATCCGAGAGCAGATATTATATCATAAACACATAATTGCGTTTATGTATGAATATTGACAGTTCCGATGGCCATCCCCTTCCATTCCAATCCCATGTCCCATCTCTTCTATCCCATTCTTTCGATCTGAACCCTTTATCTCATCCCCTTATCCTATGCTCTATATCCCATCGTAAGGATGGCAATGCTTCGGTTTCAACCCTGCCGTTGCAAACGTTTATAGGCGACGGTAACCAATTTCCATAAGCAGGGCTGTCTGTATACTTGCTAACTTCGCAATAAAAAAGAGTGATCTCTGCAGTCTGCACCGGGATAAGAGATTGATACTAGCTGATCGAGAGTAGGTAAACTAATTGGTGTTTCCCACTCGTTGAGTACTGCCTTAGATTTTCGGACAAGGAATTTGACTATAGTAGAATTATTTTCTCCGTGCAGTTTGGGTCATAAATAATCAGAGCAGTGAAGCGAGTATTTCGCTCTCTCTTCCACTCACGGGCCTTATGGGCACGCTTAGTGATACGCATTATTGTTGTCGATAAGCTTTATCGATAGTGTATTTAGTTTTGTCATTAGGGTTAGTGATATAAATGAAAGAAAAAATAGATAAAACAACGTAATTTATTAAAATAAGAATAATAATGATTTAAATAAAATTATTAATTTATTATATGTAATTATTAATTAATTCTATATGTATTAAAAAACTATAAGTACAAAAGTTTAGAATGTAACAAGTAATATTAAAAATAAATATAAATACTTATATCTAAGTTTAAAATTAACAGCAAAAAAGATAATAATGATTTTTATAAGAATGATAATCTTTCTTTGATAAGAATGAGTTTCTATCGTTAATGGCGTTGCGCCCGCGCAACATGCTCACCGCCCTAGCCGGACTGAGTCCGAGTTTGATTTATGACCCAAACTGCACGGAGAAAATAATTCTACTATAGCGCCATTGCCGCCATTACACCTGCCCACCTGTATGTAATACGCCTTCAAGTTCTGTTTCACAAAATCACGAGTCGCAGTATGTGCTTTGCGACAAAGAAGCGTCTCATCACGTCAACTCCCGTCCTCCGAGCCACTGTATTTCTACCTTAATTCTTTGGTTGTCTATTATTCTAAGCTATTGTTGTATAGGTTGTGTTACAATAATAAAATATGTATTTTACATAGCACTATCAGGGTTATAAATAAATAAATAAGTTATTATTTGTGTATCAGAACTTATTTAATCTACCTATGCATTAGTGTTTGTATTTACTTATATTAGGTATACTAGCTTCTGCCCGCGACTTCGTCCCGATTTTGAAACATTCTTCTGTGGCGCTCCACTCCTATTAGTCTTATCGTAATATATAGCCTATAAGCTTTTCTTAATAAATGGGCTGAGATTAGCGCGTTCTAGCTAACAAACAAACAAACTCTTCAGCTTTATATATTAGTATAAGATTAAAAACACTAGTATTCCATGTGATTGAACATTTTGTTTTGTAAACTTATAGTTTGCCAGTGTTTCAAGTAGCATAATGACCAAAATTTCATGAAAATCTTTAAGGCGGTAAAGATAGCAAGCTTCACAACTCACGTGAATGTTATTATATATATGACTATACAAACATATTAACATAGATTGATTGCTATCGAAGATCCATCATTAATGTTGGTTTTCCTATAGTGTGCAATACGATCCAGTAATTACTTTATAACGACACGTCATGGTGAATTGGGATAAAATAGACAGTCCATCGTAATATTATGTGAAATTGAGTTTTTTCAATGATGGCTTATTTATATGTTTGGGTGTTCTTTATCACAGCCTTATGATACGAAATAATTTTTATTTATATGACTGAATACATGTATCTTAATATCCATGGCTATAATTATACATCTCTTTTCTGAAAAAACCGAGAGTTTTCAGGACAAAATATGGTTCGAAATTGATCTCGCATGAAAAATCTTTAGATAAACCATATAATAAAATAAACATGAGTAAAATTCCAAACGGATTTATTTAATGTTGGTGTTTATGTTTTCTTGTTGCGTATGTATAAAATCGAGTAATATATTTTTTTCACACGAAATGTATATCCAACTTCGGATTCATCGGTTGAACTTTGACATTAGTGGCCTTACTTATAATAATCGCGTTAACAAACGATTAGCCATCTCTTATGTAAGAGACTCTTAACTTCCTAATCAATGAGTATAGTATCTTTTTTTTCACCTATAAACATGTATTAGCTATTGTTAACCAAAAGAGGTACAGATAAATGAAATTGGAATGATAAACGTAGGTTGTGACCGAAATAATCGATTAAAGACCAGAAGAGAACGAAATTTGGCTAGTATTACGAATCGCCATCTTGCCTCTTAGCAGTCGCTTAAACTACCTTTCAACGTTGGTTACTTTTGACAGTTATTTAAGAGTTACTTTACCACCTCTTATCCTTAAGAGGAGTTTATGGGTAAGATATTCACTAATCAGTTGCTCAGCAATTGCTTAAAATTTAAGAGACGATTATAAGTAAGACCATTAATGTATGGAGCTTATGTAAAATTTTAACCGAATTTAAGGTAAATGGTAATTAATAAATTGTAAAGTCGTGGTAGCGTAATAGTTAGCACCCGCACCCCAAAATCAAATGGGTTCGATCCTGACCGGAACACATGCACCTATTAGTCAGTTTTCTGATCTAATGTGAATATTGTTACAATTACCACGTGCCAACAACGGTTAAGGAAAACATCGTGATGCAACCTGCACATTGAGATAACCGATGTGTCAAACCTGCCAATCTACCTTGGACTAGTATGGCGGGTATACTGTCCGTTCCCCCTATAATGGGAGGCTCGAGCCCAGCAGTGGGGCATTTATAGGCTGATTATTAAGGCACATGAACCGTTGATAAGATATTAGAACCAGCCATAAGTAATGCGGTCAAAATGAATATCAGGTGGTTGAGTGAATAGAAAGCATGCATCGTAATCATCAGTTAAAATTTGAAATGTACGTACTTTTATAATAAAGATACACTGAATTGATTGTTTTCATGTAATAAGTTGTATTTAATACATTATATATAATTGAGTCCCCTATGTAAAAATTTGCCTCGCATGGATCATTCATTAGTTCCATGCATTAAGAAAATGATTTCGACTCTGATTTTGATATGAATTAATTTTAGTGATATTTGTTATATAGGTGCTTTCGATAGTGTAGATAAAAATTAAATAGTTCAGGAAAATGCAGTTTTCCAAAACACACAGGTTAGTTGACTTACAAGAGCAAAATAATATAGAAATAAACATAATTCTGGGTGTGATTAATATCCAAAACTCAACCTACTATTACATTAAATATCATTTTGACAGATGAGTCATTATGTTTTTTTTTTGGTTTTTGAGATAAACAACGTGGTGAAGCAATGTATTGATGAAACCCTTCAATGAAAGTGTAAGTAAATCAAAACCCATTTAATTTTTATATTATATTTGTTCGAAAACACCTTGTTTTTATGTGTAATTGTGAATCAAACACATGCAAAGTCCATCAAAATCCTGAAACTCGATTCCAGAGTCGACTACCAGTTTCAATTGTGAATCTAAACCATCCGGGTACCTATTCAAACATTTAAAAAACCCACAAAATTGGTCCAAAGGTTTAGGAAGGTCCTATAACTCGATTCCAGCGCAACTAACCAGTTTCGATTGTGAATCTAAGGCATGTAATCAACCCATTCAATATACACACAAAAAATCTACAAAATCGTTTCAGGGTTTAGGAGGAGTTCAGTTACATACTTACTCACTCACAGAAGAATTTTATATATAATTAGCATCTGCTCGTGATTTCGTCCATGTAACAAACATTAGCCAATTTTAAAATCAAAGGGTATTTTCAGTAGGGCAATGGGCTTTTTCGTATGGAAATACATGAAAGTCGAAAACTTCTATAAAATCTGGAATAAATAATGTTACTAAGCACAAATTCAACGGCAATAGTATTCTATAAAAGCTTTTTAATCAATATAGAAACTGTCACATCAAGTAAGTACCGAAAATCACGTAGTTTCGAAGTTAGGAACTCCCGGTCAGATATGTAATCTGTTCTGTGGTACCAAGCACTAACATTAAAAATTTATAGATAAAGAATTGTTTGCATCGTTATCTATTTTTGTATGCATATTTTTAATTTTGTTATACATAATATCAAATGAAAATCCATCCATCATTAGTGTTTTACCGTAGTGTACACCATGGTAATTGCTTTATAACGATACTTTACAGTGAACCGGGGCGGATTTAACTACAGGGAATAAAAAAATATTTAATATCGGTTTTTTAAAACATTAACTAGGTTTTGATGGAACGATAATAGTCAGTTCTTTTCTTCTCCTTTAACAGTAATTAAAATTGCTTTTGAAGCAATAGTAGTAAATAATCATTAATATTCGAGTTTAAAGTAAATATTGTATCGTCTTGTCTAGCTTGAATTTGTGACTTTGTAACTTAGTACATAATTGATTAATGTTTCATTCCAATGACGTAGATTAGAATCTTATACTAATTTAATGAGAATATGTTTAAAATTACCACGTGTTGATAGTAAAAGAAAACATAACGAGGTAACTTCTTTTGAAGTTACCTAATGCGAAACGTATATCCGTTTTCATAAAATATGAAGAAGCAATCCCATGGAACCGTTAAGGGCTAATATTCAATTAATATTTGTGGAGATTTTTTTTAAATCTGGTATAAACGTTATGCTAAATATTCTTTACTTGTTATGTTTTCAAAGTAAAATATTGTTGCCATCAGTACAGAACCTTGTAACAATTTTTTTTTGTAAAATATTTTTTTTGTATTAATATGTGATATTTTATGTAAAAAAATCCAAAAAAATAATAATGTATTCATAAAGTTCACTGACGCCGACAATATTTATTTTAAATAATTTGAACCTTTCCCAGCCTACTCTTACCTTATAGTTCTAAATATTGGTTTGATACCTAAATCATTACCTTTTAACACTTTAAGGATAAACAACATGATAAAACAAAGTATCAATGCAGTTCTACTACTTTTACTGTTTTACTTTTATTTAAATAAACCTGTGAGTATATTGTGATCATAATTATTATTACTTACTAATTAATTCTTTAAGACAATTCATGTTAATAGTGAATATGTAAAACATGAAAATATTCATACACATTAAAAACCTTTTAATTTTATATTCTGGTATAGATTAAATAGTGTAAAAGTAAAAAAATAGAGAATATGTAATATATTTATTATGTCTTATGATTTAAGCAAGAAACATTCACTTTGAGGCATAAATTTACCTTTTTTATGGGTTTGGACCTCAAAAGTTAAACAAAAGATCCCAAACAGATGAAGCTCAACAATCGTTACACTTTTACTGTTTTATTTTCCCCTTATTCCGTTATTTGTTAGACAGGAGCCCTCCGCACGATATCATCAGTCGAAATAAAGCATGCAGAAACTTGCAGAGGACCTAAGAGAAGAGAATGTGCCAGTACGAAAACTCACACAGATGGAAAATTAATGTTACACCTCGAAATTGAAGTAACGCAGAACGTCATACTAAGCCATGTAAGAAAATACTATGTAATTTATTTACCTACTATACTTAAAATAAAATTGGATATATCAATGCTTATGGAAAATAGATAAACAATGGTCAAGGTTTGTAAAATTTACTATTTCCTTACTAAATTTAAAAATACACCTAACATACATGGGACACTCGGAAAGTTTTGCAAAAATAAAAATAAATGTTTTATAGGTGAATATTTTTTTATTAAATATTTCAAAGTACCACCACCCTCTATACAAAGTTTCATACGTCTGACCCAGTTGTCGAAACACTTTTTCCAGTCTGCGGCAGACACCTCGTTTACAGCTTGCTCGAACGCTGACAGCGCATCTTCCAGCGATGAAAATTGTAACCGTTTGAGCTGATTTTTATATTCGGGAATGAAAAGAATTCACACGGTGTTAGGTCCGGGCAGTAACTGTAAATCCTGGGTCACCCCCCAGCCAGGAGTTTGACCGGCGTGCCTCGTTATGAGCGCGGTATGGGTGGGCACGTTGTCGTGGTGGAGCAATAGCCCGCGGAGCCCTGTATTTGGTCGCTTGTTCCTTACAACAGAGAAAACTACTGACAAGCATTTGGTAGTATATCATTCGGCAGTGATGCTTCTTTGGTTCCGTAAATAAATTTACACCAATTAGCCAGTCAAATTGAAAAAACTCACAATTACAATCTTCCCTTCGCTTCTAGATCGCTTCACTTTGGTAAGCGTTGATTCGTTTTGAAGTACGTAAACTATCGACTGGCGCTTCGCTCGTGGATCGTATTGATATACCCAAGACTTATCACCTATAATGATGTTGTAAACAGGCCGAGACGAGCCTGCTTCAAATTTGTTTGTCATATCACGGCACCATTCCACCCAGGCCTGCTTCTGAGCATCGGTGGGTTGTGCGGCACTCAGCGTTAAACTATCCTCCTCACGCGAAGATGCATTTGTAACTCTCGTGAAGGTTTTCCAATCCAATCTGCAGTACATGCTGAATCTCTTGATATGTAACTCTCCTATTGTCTTGGCTTAAATAAATATATAATTCACTGCTAGCACATTTTCTTCCGCAACAGTCGTCAAAGGGCGATCACTTCTTTCTTCGTCCCCCAAAGTTAGTTGACCGAGCTTGAATTCGTTGTACAAATGATAACCGTGTATGCGAATGCCATTCGAAGTCTATCGTCCGATTCGTCCAGTTTCAGGCGACACTTGAAATCATAAAAAATCATAGCGCGAAAATGTTCCTGGCGCAGATCCATTTTCAATGAGAAACGGTAATTTTAATTAACAATCGCAAACAAAATGGAGGAAAAATGTGAAATTGGAACATACCTAGTTTTAGTGATAAATAATCATATTTTCAAAATATATTATAATATATAGATAGATAACACTTTATTGCACACCAAAATATACAATTACAAAAACAGACCATATTTACAATATTTTCTAGGCAACAGGCGGCCTTATCGCTCAAAGCGATCTCTTCCAGGGCAATGCGAAGGCGAAGGTGGTGCAGGAAAAAGGCAATAGATACATAAATACTTAAATTAATTTAAGAAATAAATATACAGATACATACATAGCATATATATACAATAACACATAAGTTATTATAATAAATAAATGTCTTAGCATAATTATATTCCATAAATCAGAAATAGCTATTTGTGGACAAATAGTGTTTGCTGAGCAAATTTCTAAATGTTGATAAGGATTTGGCCTCTCTGACAGTAAGAGGCAGTATATTCCAAAGTTTGACAGGCTGCACCGTGTAAAAATTATCATAATAGGATGAAATGTGTGCAGGCGTCATAAGTTTTCGATACGTATCATGGCGCAAATTGTGGGCAGTGGATAGGCGAAGGAATTTAAAACGTTCCTTAAGGTACTGAGGTACTATTAGGAGTAAATAATATGTTATAAAGGAGAATGGCAATGTGAGTATTCCGGCGAAAATGAATAGGAAGCCACTTGAGTCTTTTACGATATTCGGAAACATGGTCATATTTTCGCAAGCCAAATATGAACCTGATACAAAATTCTGAAGCCGCTCAAGCTTGTTCAGCTGTTCTAAGGTTAAATCTAGATAGCAGGCGTATATAATAACTGACAGTCATGTCATACATAAAAACTTTTCTTCGCAATACTTTCTGAGTGGCCTGGTATTATAATAATTATCAGACATACACATTGTGTATCCCAGTGGTGGATTTACCAATAGGCTGAGTAGTCTGGAGCCTAAGGCGGCAGGTTTTGGAGGGCGGCCAATTTAAGGCCAATATTTTTTATATCTTACAGACATTATCTCTTACTTAAATTCTCAAACATTATAAGATAATTCTTATTAAGCCCACACAAACAATTCAACATTAATATGGTTCAACAATTAGATAAATATCTTTACAATATGAGTAGTCGCTTTTGGCTATGGCAAAACAAACCCATGGATCTCCTGCTTTACAATCTACTAATAACGGGATGAAAAGGTTGTGTAATTAAGACGATAGTGCACAAATCATAAAGTTACAATTTCATTGGCAAAAAAATAATTATATGATTCTGAACTAAGGATCGATTTGTAGAGGTCGACAAGGGCGGCAAAATTTGAATAGCCTAAAGGCAGCAAATTTCTAAATCCACCCCTGGTGTATACTCAAGCTAAGCAAGTTAGCTAACTAACTATTACAATACTATAGCACTTTTAACTATTACTATTGCAATTTTTATACATAAGAAGAAGATTATGATTTCCTTTGCAATACGCATCTTAATCATTAAGCGATTCTAAGATTGCGTTTTTCTTTACAGGGCAGAATGGTAGCTACTTCGAGCACAAAAGAAACAATAAAATATCAAATGAAGAAACCATGCGATCATTTGCTTCTCAAAACTTTATTACAGCATTATATGAATGTCACTGAAGACTGCATGCTTTTGAAGGTAATAGAAACAATAAATCGAAGTTTATGACAAGACCAAAAAAAACATACCGGCCAAGTTGAGTACCTCCTCCTTTTGGAAGTCGGTTAAAAATATACTCGTTGTGTCCGAAAAGGATACATACAGTATTAAACAAAAAATAACAGAGTTAAGAATGCATAGTAAGCATCATTCTGCTTTATCCTCGAGCGAATAAAATACAATATAGATTATTTACATGTCAGAAACCTAAGTGCAAACGAAAATTGCCGATCGGAATTATAATTGATGTAATAATGAACGCATCTTGCATCAACTCGCTGTTTTTACTTCGAAAGCTTGATATGAACTAAGAACCAATAAGACACTCTGAAATATGTATGGACACAAGTTTTTTTTAATCTCCTCCATCCTGACGAACTTGAAATGTCAGGGTCTTTTTTATCTTTTTATATCTAAAAACGACTACACTTTTCCTATTTTCTATTGTTACTACTATATTACTATACTATTTTATTTTACTTACATGTTTAGTCCTATTATTTAGTACAATATTTTTATATTGCTGTTTTGCTTTATATTTTCCTTCTTTCAGGTCATTGTTTACATTATTACTTGTTTTATTTCTTATTTCTTACTTTATTTGTTACTCTAATTACTATTTAATATATTACTTTTCCTATATGTTTTTCAAACACTATTTTGAATAGACTCAAGTTTAGAGCCGCGGTAGATTAATTTGAGTTTTACTACGGTTTATAAGTGGAACTTAAGTTTGCATGGCATGGCATGCATTTCAGGGCAGTTGAATTGCGCCTCTTTTTCTTTAATAGATTTTTGAAGAAGGAACGTGAAGGAGCTAGTAAATATATATATGGCGCACAAATTAAGTAACATTTGGTTTGAAAATGCGTCACAAAAATTTTAACCAAAAGAGCTACGGATACCTAAAACAACAATAAATTGTATATATGTGCCCGGCATGTATACTAAAATATCTAATAGCCTACAAACATCCTACTGCTGGGTTCAGGCCTCTATTGATAAGGGATTGTCTGTTCGACCATCTACGCGCCACTCTTGTCTAAGGCAGATTGGCGAGTTTGTTACATCAGTTATCTCTTTGTGCAGGTTTCATCACGATGTTTCACTTCACTGTTAACATACAGTATTTGCATAAACATACACATAAGGCCAAAAAAATGCGGTGCATGTTTTCCGGTCAGGATTCGAACCCGCGCCCTCTGAGTTTGGGACGCGAGGTCGCTAACCTCTAGCCTACCATTGTATGTATTTTACATAGGAATTTCTGCTTTTATTTATTATTTGCAGGGCCATTACATGATGTCCATTGATGTTGCAGCAGTGAACAATAAGTACTACTATGAAAGTTACATGGTTGGAAATTGGTCATTCAAAACCGTCATGTATGCACGTGACTGCAATGTAATGTGTACCATAATTGGAATCAATTTCTATTAAACTATTGACGTATGATTTATTTAATTTAAAATAAATGACGAAGATTATAGTCTCGGAATTTCATTGAATTAATATGAATAAAATGTTGAAATGAAACTTCTTTAGAATCGTTGTGATTTGAAACTCGATGATACGAAAAAGCGACACTAAAAAGAGATAAACATATGAATCTATAGGACTAAGCCTGCGAAAGAATGATAATAATATTTTTTAGGTTCAAACAGTGAAAATTAGAAAGTGATACTTAAGAAGTTTATTTTGAATTATATGTCGATGGAGGTAGGCTAAAGGAATTCTATTCATATTGATTAAAGTTAGAGGAGAATTATCTGTGTGTATATGCTCTGAAGTTTCACTTCTACTGCGTATGAACTGCACATCATTTATATTTTTTATTATATTATTCAGTCAACCAAAAGTTTGGATAAATAAAAACGGAAGGTTGCACTTCTTAAAAGATCTTAAAAGATTTCTGCGAATTCTGACTCTTTTAGTACTAGAACGACAAATGACTAATTTTGAAAAAAAAACCAAAATTAAATTAATTTGAAATTAGAATTCTTAACCATACACAAAATATTTTAATTTAAAAAGGCCAATACTGCAGAACGGCAATTTTATAGGTAAAGATCTAACTTAACCGATTTCTTTCTAAAACGTCTTGAAGTTGGTGCGAAGTAAAACATAACAAAACAACAGATGTGCAAAATATATTGATCTTTATGTTTTACTTCGTACTGACCCTTAAATGTGTTGTAGAAACAAGTCTATTCAATATTTATTTTCTGCGTTTCATTTTGAATTTGGTTTTGTTTTTGTAAAAAAAAACTTTTTAGTTGCGCAAATACTTGAATAGCTTTGGCAATAATATATTAAGCGCCTGTAGAAATTGTACTACTAACACGCGTATACAAGGTTGTTATCTCACTCGTCAACAAGGACGAAGGAGGAAGGAAGGAGTATAGACGCTCGTCAACAAGGGTCACTTTCGATTTCCCTGCGATCCATTCATCAGAACCTAACTTGATGACAATATGATCGCCTCGGAATATACTCTTGCGAACAAAATTGAAATACGGCCCACAATTGGCGGAGAAATCACGTAATAAACAATTTTTTTTTAATTTCTTACGATTTCCCATGAAAGTATTCATCAAATCAAAATTTTGAAACATTATTCATTGGTGCTCCGCTCCTATTAGTCCTAGCGTGATGATATATACTCGATCTTCCTGGATAAATGGGCTATCTAACACTGAAAAAAATTTTCAAATCAGACCAGTAGTTCCTGAGATTAGCGCGTTCAATCAAACAAACACACTCTTCAGCTGTATATATGGACTATAAGATTATATTTATAATAATTATTAATAATATTTAATACTTTGATAATCGGTCCCCGATCAACGGAGAAATCACTTAACACACGTACAAAAATCCCACAGCCAAATTAAAAACCTCCTACTTTTGGAAGTCGGTTGAAAAATAATTCGAGTTACATAAATATACCTACTTGGCCTATGCTAGCCCTATGCTAAATCAAAGGTTTTCACAAGGTTAAGCTTCCTGGCTTTCTCTTCGAGATTTACTTCTTTTTTCACCTTATTTCACTAGACATATAATATGAAAAACACTTGTTGGTTATTTGAATGTAGAGTTCGCGGAGCTTCGATGCCAAAACAATTTATTTTACAAAAAAAATGTTATTAGATAAGTTGTAGGAAATTTTCTCTAGTTTACTTTTGTATCCAAATTTTTGTATTGTGAAATGAGTTGAAAAGGAGATATTGTCAAAAGATTGTCATTAGGTGCCAATTTTTCACTAAAGAGGCACTAGTGGCAATGATACCAGGTGGCAAAATTGACTCCAGGAAGAGCAAAACGAAATCTTTAAAATTACCCTTATTCGAAACTCCCGTACAACGTTCCACGTAACTCCATTTACAAAACTCCCGGACAACGTTCCAGGTTACTCCTTTTTTCGAACCAAAAGGGCTGGGTTATTTGTTATAATTAATGTTTGCGTGAATATTGTTTTAGTACACAAATCCATCCATCCATGGCAATAAAAAATCCATCCATAATTAGTGCTTTCCATCCGTCCAGTAGCATTCAAATTGGTAGTTATTTTATAACTATACTTCAGTAAATCGGGGAAAGCTAAGCAAAACCTTGTTTTTACATTGCCTTCAATATAAGTAAGAAAAATACTTCATTTGTAAATAAATGTAAATCATATACCATAGAAACATAAAAACTTCACTTATAAATTATAATAAGTTTTTAATAATCTATGCAATATAATTTATAAATTTCGTCACTGGCCGATAGAGCTTGCATTCCCAATGAGAAAGATTTCTCTTTACTCGTGCTTTAGGGTTAAGGTATGCAGAAACTGTTTTCTCTAACTGATAACGCCCGTATACAGTCATATAAAGACCTGCGCACATCATGATCACATCACATTACAATTATTATTTAGTATCTACTAGGATACTTATGTGTTTGTGTATTTTATATTAATATTAAATTAATTAATATTAATTATTTATATTACATTTTATTATACAGTATAGTATATTCTATTCTATTTTTATGAGTTGCAGGACTCGAATTAAAATGCCGTTGGAATTGCTATAAAATTTATTAGAACTGTACAAACAGAGGTACAAATATAACTGGACGCAACCAGTACAAACGTGATGCACAATTCAATATACACGCGCAAAGTCCATCACTATATAGTTTATCGAATGTACATACGTCTTTGTCTCGCTTGTGCCTATTGCTAGACTGCCAGAACCCTCCGTTCGGGCATTCCTTTATACTAAGCTATACAATATATATCTACACAATACTCGACCGCGTAACAATAATTTTCAAGAATCACACCTGGCTAATGCCTACCATAAAGGATTACAATACACAATAGGCTGTTTTTCTAATTAAAAATTTTAAACACAAAGTAAACAAAAGAAGTAAAAATGCCTAAAAGGTATTTGTTGGTCGTAACACTATTATATATGCCCGCGACTTCATCTACGATTAACTTGTTATTGTGGAATAATATGATTTTCTGTCAGCGTATTTCTATTGAGTTTTCTCGATGAAAATAGCATATCAAAATACGGTACGTACAAATGAAAATATGCACAAACGTAACACAAGTTTCCATACCGATCAATTACTGTTCAACGAGCCGTCAACATGTTTTTCCCCAATTTTATATTTTTAATAAAAAGATCAGATAATCTGTGCACTTAAAATAATTTGTCTGTTTTAAAGTTCGAAAAGATATTATTTACCTTGGAAATTCAGTGGAGTATAATAATGTTTACGAAAACTATTTTTTTCATTTTTGTTTATGCACATTTGGTTGTTTCTAAGGCACTCCCTCAACAAGACAACTATGTAAGTAGGTTTTTTTATATACTTTTTGGTCTAAAAAACGGGGTGGACTGTAGGTACTGGTTTTGTTTTGGTTGGGAAAAGCGTCCGTATGCGACTTACTTGAGTTCTGATGCTGCGATCTTCTTGGGGCCGGTCCGTGCTTTTTCTTCTTACAAGATGAATTAACCACATACAAAGACACTGGACTGAATTGGAGCAGGGACAAAGGCACTTTAATTTATTATTTTATATTATTTTTATCTTGGGGGAAAGGGCAGCGGATGTAATATCAGCGCGGGCGCGGGAAGCGAGAGGGGCGGGAAACGCCAAAAGACATTAATTACAAGACGTTTTTTTTATTATTTTACGCGGTAAGACTTTGACCTTAACACTTTTAAATAATAATTAGCAGAAATAATTATTTTTAGCTATTTATCCCCAACTTCCTTGGTATTACAATCATGTACGCAACAATTCATCAGAACATTTCTCTTGCACAGACAGCTTAGGGTATTCTGTTGCGGTTTTCCCAGAGCTCTACAATATGGGTTTTTTAAAGGCATCATAAAATACCTTTGAGGCCAGCAGCACGATGGTTACATCTCCGATGTTATATATATCCATAGCCAATATCCGACCACTTTCCATGAGGTGCGCAAGCATTGTCACACGATTCCTTTATTTATTTAGGTTTATGGCTTAGAAGCTAGGCCTTTAAGCCAGATCTTAGTTTACAATATAGTTTCTTCATTTTCTTAAGCCTATGTGTAGCATAGCTGAACTGTAGGTAATCAGCTAGTGCCATTGAACGGAGTTCTTGTGACAACTCAAAAGGCCACATTTGACTATACAGATCACATTTCTCACAAAACACATAATTACTACTCAAAAACTATGAATATCCTACAACCATTTTCATTTTAAAGTAATTTTACACATTTTTAGAAAATAAAACTGCACAGCACAACATTTCCTTTTAGTTCCCGCCAAAAACTCCCACGATTCCTTTTAACCAAAAAGGCTACAGAAAACTAAACATCAAATATAGTATCTCAGTAATGTTTGATTTTTGACTCATCATTATTTATAAACTGCACCACCGTTAGTATTAAAAATCTATTAATCCCTGACAAGGGTTGCCTGGAAGAGATCGCTTTTTAGCGATAAGGCCACCCGTTGTACTATCTCTTGTATTTTTCCATTTCTGTTTATAAATACTTTGGTGTGTACAATAAAGCATCGTCTACCTATCTATCCATCTATAAATTACTTTAAAACCTAAGAAGTTTCATGTCAATTCTCTTTAAAATAGTAATAATAAGTTTGGAAGCGGTGTATATAACGTAGGAATTAAACCTAAGCGCGTTTTGGTTTGAAGGTGCAACAGAGGTTGGGTATCGGTAAGCTGGGTATTGGTATACGACATACCAAAAGCTTATTAAATGTTTATATTTCAATGAGCATTTCTTGATTCGCTCTGTTTGTGCTTGTTCCGGACCGATACTGAGGAAATTAGGAATCGCTCATAGAGTAGGGGCTGTGTAAGCTTTTGGTATCGCGTTTTTTTATTTTATTGCAAGAGTTCAGCAGACAAGCAGACGGTCCATTTGATGGAAAGCGGTTACCATCGCATATGGACATTTACAACACCAAAGGTGCTACAAATGCGCTGCTGCTCTCTTAAGGGAGACTGGAACCTGGTCACTAATGCCGAAACATAACACAAGGTTGTTATGCCGGCATACTCTAGGTCAGGGGTGGTCACCATCCGGTCGAGCAAGTACCCTACTACCTGGCTGTGGGTTGTTTCGTCGCCTCTTGCATAGATAGGTCGCCCGACCGCAGGAAATTGTATTCTTTCTCCGTTCCTGCACGGATAAATAACAAGCATACCGATTTCGTACCGCTACTTAACCAAATCGGACAGTGGCCTTAATTTTTTACTATACATATGTGAGAGGTCAAAATGTTTATTTTGTTCTTCAATAGAACTTTTCAATTTTGAAATTCGAACTTAATATTAAAAAAGCGGTTCAACTTTACAATAATTGACACTGAATTTTAAGTAGTGGAGGGGGGGAGGCGGAAGGGGGGAAAGAGTACTTCTCGCTCCTGCAACCCCCATGTCTAGGAGACATGTAGTTTTTGAGATATGATTTTTTTTTGTAAACATAACTTTATTAATTGTTTTCAAAATGGTGTACTTATTTCTTGTGTCTAAAGACGAGAAATGCAGAAGAAAAGTTAGTGGTCAATGTAAAAAACATTTAATACAGTCTTAAAACGCGGACTAAAGCCCACAAGCCTATCAAGCAAAGCAAGTGTGCCATGACAGCGGTCAACAAATGTCACAACCGATTTGTAACCACCATTTAAATAGTTATCAATAAATAAATGGTGACCAGTCGGTTCTGGAACTAAGGTCTAAACACTAACCCAACCCAACCAACTCACCGTTTAAGTTACTGGTCGCGAGAAACACTGTCCTTGCACCAGTTCGTAGTCGCTCATTATTAAAAAATAAAAAGGCGGCAAAATATTCATAGTGCCGCCTAATGCATCGTGTTGTTTGTAATAAAAATAAATCGATTATAAATACTACTCATTCAAACTCATAATATATAAGCAATAATAATAATTTTCGTATTTCAAAATGGATATTATTGGAATATCGAATGATATTCGAATTAAAAAATTGATATTATTGACATACTGATTTGGTAACATTTATTTATCGTCGTAAAGTGAAAAAAAGTGACAGTACTGTGATTTAGATTTATTATTATGTACTTTAAAATTATAATAACTAATTCAAAACTTGTTTACTAAAGTAAAAAATGGTTTTAGTGTTTATATATCATGTGTAAGTGTATTCCTAAAGACAAATCAGTTTTTTTCAACAAAAGTGACATAACCTTGTTTATCAAACGTATTTTTGTTTTTCCCATTATTCATTCAAAACTTGTTGGTGGACCCTAAAAACTTGTTTCCTAGCCCAAATAAGAGGTCTAGTGTCTATATATAAGGCGTATGTATACCCCTAAACTTGATTTTCGTAAAATTCAGTGTCCATTATTGTAAAGTTGAGCCAAAAAAGCTCCTAAAATAGAATTTATTTACTAAAATAAATAAACCAAAATTAATATTTCGAAGAAATCTGCTGTCACATGGGCTAGCATTATTATATTTTTCAGGGATCCTTTGATTTACTTGTTACAAAGTTTGAGTACTGTAAAGGACCAAAACGCAGAGACTGCTCCCATGCTATTACCAAATTGAATAGCAACTCAATAATAAGCTTTGACTTGACTGTTGATGAAAATACGACACCAACAAAGGTACGTTGTTCTTATTTTTGCCTATTTTTCTTCTGTGCGTGTGTATGTGCATGTGTATGTGTATGACTGAACGCCTCCTACACAGATGGATCGATTTCGATGAAATTTATTGTGTATATTTAGGTGGATTGGAGAATGGTTAACATAAGTGGTGCTACAATCAGGTTCTAAATTCTATTTCTTCAGGGCAGGACAACCTCTTCCGGGACAGCTAGTTTTGTTTATAAATCTATTGACACATGGGCTACTTTTGAAGAATAAATCGAACATAGACCTTAGTCTATATACGCATGTATAGTAGGCGCAAGATATTACAAAAGGTTCTCTAAGTATGGTATATTCATAATATAGTTCTGCTGTTTAATAGTAGGAATTAATGCCCAGTAGACAGATTTGATTTGACTTGTATATCAATAGCAGAGACACATAAATAGCTTAGCATTAGAGATGTAAAAAGGATATTTTTTATTTGAAAAAGCTGTTACGTTCCATACGTATGCAAATTTAAACCATTTGCAAGTGAAATCACATGGTAAGGATTAGTTTATAAACAATTAAATATCATATACACAAGATCATCATCATCCTAGCTTTAAATCCCGGTTGCCTACATATCGTCCATTTTGGAGCTCGGTGTCCATTTCTAGTTTTTCTCTTCTACTTCGCACAGTCATCGACGTACGTATCGTGAGGTAATTGGCGCACATATCATCGTACATAACGTTAAATCAGCATTTCTTGGACTTACATATTCTATCAAAACAGGAGAGAAGACAAGGCATTTGTTCGCCATATAACTAATAAGTAAAACGTGGCGGTATCTGCGCTAGTGACTCAATTGCAGTTTGTATTGTTACACCTGAGATCCCGACAAACACAAAATTTACCTGCATATCTGAAACAAAGCACATTTTTTACCCGTCGGTATTTGAACTAGTAACATTGAAAATCTTTTATGGTCGTCTTCTTTTGTTTACTTATTGGCATACAGCCTATTGTTGTATTGTAATCAAGCCAAATGTTACGGATTTTAAGTACAAGCTGATTATAGAAATTCGGTCCATGCGGCCGAGCGGACATATTGCATCTGTGCAGTATAAAGAAATGGCCCCATTGAGGGAGCAGACGTATATACTACAATCGGAAATCTAATAAGTGACGGACTTTGCGCGTTTTATTGATTTACGACCTTCTGCATTACGTTTGGACTTGTTATGTTCGGTTATATTTGTACCTGTGTTATACGTGATTGTATAGTTTTAATAAACTCTATAGTAATTCTAACGGCATTTTAATTCGAGTCTCGCGACTTGTAACAGAGATGAAGGCTGCAACGAATGCAGAAGGAACATAATCATTAGTTTCTTTTAGTTTAGACTTTTAAAAATTTAAAAAAACTGTTTCATGTTGGTATTAAACAGGGCAAGATCATAGCTATTTCAAACGGCAAAGAATTTTTGAGACTACAAATGAAGAAGCCGTGTGATCATTTATTTATGCGACCTTTGTTACAGCAGTTAATGAATGTAACACAAGATTGTGTGATAGTAAAGGTAAGTTATAATATTTGATATTAAATATAGCCTTTTCAACAATAAAAGTAAAGTTCCTGCTATGATGATAGGAGATTGTCACGCAAGGGTCGAAAGCGACCTATTTAAGCTCGTGTAGCGCAGATTTTTTTTTTCATTCATTCATTCATTTTAAGTGTAAGCATTTGCTGTCGATTATCGAAAACCACATCGAAATCGGCTCAGTAGTTTTTACGTGAATCCCGAACAAACAGACAAGAAATCTTATAAAAATTGCATCGTGTTTTCCATACGAGTATTGGGTATTCCAGTGTGTTTGTTTATTAGCTTCAGTGTACAAACATGGCATTTTTAGAATTTTATAACATTATAGATAGGTAGGTAGTGAGAAATTTTAATTATTTTTTTACCGGCAATAGGAATTCCTTTTAATATATATATATAAGAAAGTCGTGTTAGTTACACTATTTATACCTAACTCAAGAACGGCTGTAACGATTAGGCTGAAAATTGGTGGAGAGGTATTATAGCTCAGAAACAGGAGACGGAGAGGAATTTCTAGAATCCTCCTAATCACTTGGATCGATTTTGTTGTTTTTATTTTTGGGTGTTTGAGCGGGTTCCCGGATTGTTTACATTCACAATTAGAACCGGTAGGTGGCGCTGGGATCGAGTCCTACATTTTTATTTTTCCAGAGCAGGACAACGTCTGCCGGGGCTGCTAGTTAATTTAAATTATAAGTTTGAACCTTATTAAGGTTCTGTTGTCAAAGACTATACTTCTATAATCACAGATTTCGACAATGCTACACTATTAATTTGACTTTAACAATAAACAAAAGAGTATATATGCGTGTGTGTCAAATACATGGTAGTGTGTGTAATGCTTTTTTCTATTGATTTAATGTATTTTTATGCATTATTTAAAAAAAACAGCATTCTGCATTCCCTCTATATAAACTACAAGTGTTACATACTCCTCCGTTCGCGCAATTTTCGAAAAAAGGGGTACAAAGTTTTTAACCGACTTTGAAAAAAGGAGGAGGTTCTCAATTCGTGGGGATCTTTTTTTTTGCATCTCATACTAATATAACGATTACCGACTAATTAAATTAATTTTTCAGGGTCACTATAAATTCAAAGTGGATATCCAAGAGATTGCCCAGAAATATTATGCAGGTTCATTCCTTTATGGCAACTGGACGTTCAAATCTATGTTCTATAATGAAGAATGTAATTTTTCCTGTTCTGTGGTGGAAGTCGTACTTTCACCTAAAACCAAAACCACAACACTTTAGTTTCTATCTAGCATATATACAAAGTTACTCTACCAATTATAACATAAATGTTGAGAATATTTCGCATACTTTTTGAATTTTATGTTGTATTTTTCCTTATTACAACATTATTTTTAAAACAGCATACTTTGTTTTTATTTATAAAATTAATCATGTATACAATATTCTTTTATAAAAAAAACATTCAAAATACAATATTTTATATTATAAAACTAATTTAAGTCGAACTATTTAATATTCTGTCCGAAATACCGCTAGCGCTGTGGGTTAGAGTGAGAGAGGAGGATTGCCTACCGATACCGTATGTGTGAGAGAAAGGGACGCCAGACAGACTGGCGCCGTAACGCGTTACGTAACGAAGAGGTTTACCCTTCCATAAGAAGTTATCACTTCAAAAATTGTAGTCCACCGGCAGCGGGGCCTGGGGTTCAAACTATCAGTGGTTAGAGCTCCAGAGACATTAACCTCTTTACAATTCGTGCCGTGTCCAAGAGACCTGCCTTCTGTATCTGGCCCTTCACCCAGCTTCCTAGCACGGGCCTCTATAAGAATTGTAAATACTGGAATTTTATTATAACTGCATGTCTTTTAAGATCACGGGCTATAGATCCGGACATTTGGAGAGCTTGCATGAGGCCATGGAAAGGCGTAATAACGTAAAGGCCCCTTGACAAATTTAATGTAATTATTGCGTGACACTGACTTGATTATCCCTGTCTACACAATATAAAAATGCACTAAAGAACAAGCCGCGGACAGTATAGGACTACTGTATGGAATGAGAACAAAAGGTACCGGGGCTATTGGGATGAACTGCTAGTGGAACTAGGGATCTGGGTTATGGGGATTATGGCGTCTGCCCGTCGCAATGTTCGGGGAACATGAAAAAATGGGCAGACGGTAACTCGCCACTTACTCCATGGGTCCTTAAAAATGCCGTACAAGATTGGCAAGAGGCAACATGGGTGATTCTGTATTATGAGGATGGTTGGGATTGTCCGCTATGGTCATAAAAACTGACATATCATAACTAGAACTAATTTACTATTAAATTAAAAAATTGTTAGGAAAATTGGACCGATTTAAGCAAAAATGTTCCAACCCACAAACTCGACAATTTTGAGTTTTTGTGACCTATGTACTCCAAATAAGGTATATTTTAACATATCAAAGACTCATAACTCTATGTCAATAATTGACGAAAATCCGTATGGCCCAACCCACAGCTGAAATGTCGAAGACCATTTTTTAAGATGAATAAGTGTTTCAAGCTGTTAGAATCGTTTTTGCATTTTCTTGATTGCCCTGACATGTGTTTTTTTTTCTATAATGATTCAAACTACTTGGAACAATCATGCTTTTATACAATATGGAAAATATTACAAAAATCATTCTGCTTAAATGTTTCAAATGAAAACTACTGGGCTAAACTATGTCAATTTTTTAGGCGACCAAATGGCAACTATTCCGCATCAAATTAAAGAGGACTTACGTGAATCGGATTATAAATCACAGCGTAATCAGTGTACATATGGAACGGAATGAATTTTTTTCATAAAAAATGTTCATAAAATGAAAACTACTGGGCAAAAGTATGTTAAATTTTTAGGGGGACCAAATGGCAACTATTCCGCGTCGAACTGAAAAAGAATCACGTAAATCGGATCATAAATCTCAGAGTAATCGGTGTACATATGAACCAGAATGAATTTTTTTCATAAAAAATGTTCATAAAATGAAAACTACTGGGCCAAACTATGTTAAACTTTTAGGGGACCAAATGGCAACTATTCTGCGTCGAACTGAAAAAGAATCACGTAAATCGGATCATAAATCTCAGAGTAATCGGTGTACATAAATAAATAAAAAATACCGACCAAGTTGAGAACCTCCCTCCTTTTGGAAGTCAGTTCAAAAAGGTGTTGATTTGGGTGTCGTAGAAGATTTAAAAGAATTATTATAGCTGTCAGGAAAACGGGTTGACAAAAAGAAGTTACACGATTTGAAATCATTATTTTATCTTAAACCGAATGATTTCATTGACTAGTATAAGAAACTGAAGGTAGACGATGCAATAATAGATAATATAGATAGTTATTGTGATGAACCTGACTTTGATTTGGATGAGGAGTAGGGTCACTTTGGTATTTTTTAAAATAAAACTAGAATAATAAACATTTTTGAGTTTCTATTTTTGACATTTTTAAAACATTTTTGCATTTTTCTTTCCGCAGCCTACACAGCAAACCCCATATAAAACTTACTTTGTTAAAATGATCCAGGCCGCAAGTTTCTTGAATATCTACTAAACTTAATAGTTTAGTAGATATTCAATTTATTCACTAAATACATGCATGTATATTAGTTTAGTACACTTAAAATTACATTTAAAAAAACACAACGTTAAGTATTACAAAGCCAGAGAAAGACAGCAATAAACTTTAAAGTCAATTATCTCGAAATGAGGTTTGTGTGGTTTGTAACATTTTTGCTTAAATCGGTCCAATTAATGAAGTGTTATTGGATCGGTAACTAAGCGCTTTTAGAGGTAGTTTCCACAGATTCAATTGACGAATATGAATTATCAACCCAAAGTGGAACTGTATGCTATGTCTTACTACTACCAGTATATATCGAGGGCTTCATAACATATAGGCGTATAGGCAAAAATGACATTTTTTTATTGTTTAACAAAAGCTATGCATGTTACAAATTAGAAAGTCTTGCCAGTATGCAAGTGTACCTAAAAAGAAGGGCATTCCAAATTTCAGCCTTGTACAATCAACTAGTTTTGTTTTATTTACAATTTTGTCCCTTGTGTAAAACTGCACTTTTGTCTGTACGCCCATTTGTTATGAAGCCCTCGATATAGATACGTGTCAGTATCACTAAGCGATTTTCCAAAGGCGACCGCTTTAGGCCGTAAGTTCTGGAGTAGAGATCACATCTCAGCAAACTTAGTTCAGGACGCCGTCCGCTGATCGATGCCTACGTGAGGTAACTGATAAGGGCTGCGACAAGCGAAAGAAATGGATAGGTACAATATTTTTGCTTCACGTATTAATACATAGATAACATTAAGGAGTGAATTACATAAATAAGACAAAATCTATTGTCAACAAATAAAAGTTATTTAATTAATATAAACAAGCATTTTCCTATTTACAATAAATACTTAAATATAATTAAAATTCTTAAGAAACTAGTCAAATGGACAATCTTCCTGGTGGTCCAATCTGATGCAATACATGCCCCGGGCTCTGAAAAAAGAAAACACATAAAGTAAGTATAGGAGTCACAAGAATGTCTTATCATGCCACCTCCGCCTGTTGCAAGCCTTAGATATACTAGCTTAATTTCGTGAAATGCTAGCCAATGGTTTCACAATAAGGGATTCCGAAGACCGTATGAAAAGAAAACGTAGGTAATTGGACCCCGCATTCGAAAGGGACGAAAGTTAGTAACATGATGATGAATTGTAAGAATATATGAAAACTATTTGCAGCAATAATTAATAGACTGCATTTTGCCATTTGCATTGGCATTTGCCCGACTGGATGGCTACCACCCCTGGTCTAAAGTATGTCGCCATAACAATCTTGAGTTGTGTTCCAGCATTAGTCACCAGGTTCCAGTCCCCCTTAAGAGAGCAGCAGCGCATATGTAGCCTTTAGTGTTGTAAATGTCCATAGGCGATGGTAACCGCTTTCTATTAAGTGGGCCGTCTGCCTGTCTGCTGAACTCCTGCAATAATATATATATATATATATATATATATATATATATATATATATATATATATATATATATATCGCAGAACGGCCTCATTCTCACGACATCTTCTTTAGTTATTGCAGGTTTAGTGGGCGTCATCAGGATAAAATGCGAGCATAAAACACAATAGCCACGGTTTATACACTTTTAATTTAGATTTGATCAACATTATGACATAGTTTAGACCGAGCAGCGGGTTCAGGGCACCCGCTCATACTTCCAGCTTCAATACTTTCTTTAAAATACTCCATGGTCCAACTCGACCTGTTGCCCCCAACCAAATGTGCCACAAAAACTCCTCCGTCTACCGAAGTAGATACTACCAAAGTATAGAGGGCGCGTCTGACCCCGCTCTAGACATGCTCTGCTCTCATTGGTCGTTTATTAAATTACAATATTCATAACTTTTATTACGTTAGAACGATCTTTAAGTTATAGAAACATTTAATAAATCAAATTAAATTAAATTAAGAATTTTAGAAGTAATTATAATGTAAACAAATGATATTGTGCGTTATACATCCAGTCAACAATACATCGTCATATCGTCATAGTCATAGCTTCCCTCCGACATATATATATATATATATATATATATATATATATATATGTCGGAGGGAAACTTTAATTGGACGTATCGCTGACTGGATGTATAACGCACAATATCATTTGTTTACATTTTAATTACTTCTAAAATTCTTAATGTAATTTAATTTGATTTGTTGAATGTTTCTATAACTTAAAGATCGTTCTAACCTAATAAAAGTTATGAATATTGTAATTTAATAAACGACCAATCAGAGCAGAGCATATGGCGGAGCGGGGTCAGCGCCCTCTATACTTTGAGTAATATCTACTTGGGTAGACTGAGGAGTTTTGTGACGCATTTGGTTGGTGGCAACAGGTCGAGTTGGACCTTTGAGTATTTTAAAGAAAGTATTGAAGCTGGAAGTATGAGCGGGTGCCCTGAACCCGCTGCTCGGTCTAAACTATGTCATAATGTTGATCAAATCTAAATTAAAAGTGTATAAACCGTGGCTATTGTGTTTTATGCTCGCATTTTATCCTGATGACGCCCACTAAACCTGCAATAACTAAAGAAGATGTCGTGAGAATGAGGCCGTTCTGCGACATCAGAAGTGGGATCTCAGCCTGTGCCCACAATGAAAGCAATGACTGCGAAGCCTTGCCAGTATAAGAAGGCGTGCTGAGGGATTGAAGGATGCCCACAGTGGAAGCAAAAGCATTTGAGGACGATTGACATGTCGGGGCCATCGGCGGCAATAGCGGCGACGTAGTGGTGACGTCCTGAATGTGCCTGTGGACGGCGGTGTGTCGGCCTATGCATGGTTTGGTCACCGTTGGGCCTACTGTGTGCCAGCAATGGTTCAAATTCACGTTAGTACAGCGAGTAGAAAGGCAGTTTTATGGATCGTGAAGTCTAATCTAAGGTAAAAATTACGTGCCTATTCTACTTGGCACAGGAGGTATGGTAATTTTTAATTATTATTTTAGTGCGAATTCTGTAAATGAAGAAAGCGAGATTTAAAAAAATTATAGTTCATCGTTTGTGGTAGACAATTGTACTACCCTCATATTTAAGTGATATTTTTCGTGTACGAAAAATTACGATATGGTTGCCAAAAAAATGGAAAACGAACAAATTACGTAGCTAGTTTACTTTTTCATCATTATTTTTGGGAGTTACTTACAAAGAAATTTGTGTTCGTTATAAACGATGTGCGTGTATTCATTGTCTTTTCAAGTCGACCTTCCAAGAGTTTTTATAATGTGAAAATTGGGTCTAGTTTTTTAAATTATTTTACTTAGATTATGTATGGTAGAAAGTTGACTTTGACATATTATTCCTATGCGATGTTTTCCTTGGTTTTCTGATTAAGATAAGAAAACTTCTGTATGTTATAAACGATGTGCATGAAATTCATTGTCTTTTCAAGTTTACCTTCCAATAATTTTTATGTGAAAATCGGATCTAGTTTTTGAGTTATTTTAGATTATGTATGGTGGACAGTTTGTTTTGACACATTATTCCTATGCAATGTATTCCGCTGGTTTTATGATTAAGATTTTCTTTCCTGTAAAAGTAAGTTTGCAGGCGTTGTATGAGAGACATTTTAGATTCAGATGATAATAATTTTATCGTGAAGAAAGTGTGGCTATGAAGAAGTTTCAAAGCCACTATAAGGTACTCAGGGGGTATTTACGTTAGTAGACACTTTGGTAAGTTGATTTTTTATTTAAGATTATTTTTGTGATAGTTTCAAATTCGAATTAGGGTGAATACTCTAGTTATTGAACGCATTGTAAATTGGAAAATTATTTTGAGTTTGTTTGTTCCTCTATTATTGTGAGTTTTCATAAGTTGTCGACCCTGGAGCCCGTAGAGTGATAACCTTGGTTACTCTGATTGTATATTCTGGTCAAAATAGTGTCATCCGAGCCACGCCCAGCGGGGGTTGGTTAAGAGAACACACTCGTTTAGTCTAGATGTGTTGGTTGATTGACTGGTTGAGAAGTGTTGTTAGCGGGTTGGATGACTGATGCGTTCACACGGTTTTTGATTGAAGTTAAAATCATGGAATTTCAATAATTATTAAACGTGGTAAATGCAGTTGACTATTATAATGGGTAGTTTATAAATTTAGAGGTACATATAGAGTGAAAGATTTTAGTCTGATAGTCAAAGATTGTGAATTTGTGATATTATTATTGAAATAATAGTCGTTGGAAATTTTGAAAGTTTATTTTGACTTGGATGTTGAAGTAGTCATTAGTGCTCAGGGGTAGCAGAGTGCTTGTTTGAGTTTATTTGAGCTTTGTAGCGGGCGCGGTGGCCATTACAAAGTGAAATAGAGGCGAGGTGGCCAGTGAAATAGAGGCGAGGTGGCCAGTGAAATAGAGGCGAGGTGGCCAGTGAAATAGAGGCGAGGTGGCTAGTGAAATAGAGGTGAGGTGGCCAGTGAAATAAAATGCGAGGTTTTTAATGGGTGCCGTGGCCGTTGCAAAATAGAATCAGTGGAATAAAAAGCGGGGTGGCCATTGAAAAGTAAAATCAGTGGAACGAGAGGCGAGGTAGCGATTGAAAAGTGGTATCGATAGAATGAGAAGCTGGATATTATTTGGGAATATTTTTGTTTTTGATGTTTTGATTGGTGTTTTGATATTTGACCCAAAATACGTAGCTCGATGGCGACGAGGTGGCAGTTTCGATACTGCTGACTTGATTTGGTGTGTAGTCTGGAGTCTGTTAGGACTCGGATCTCAGAAAAAAAAATACAGAATGAAGTTGTTGCGCAGAAGATAAAATGTACACGATGTCCTTGGTCAGGAGTGGCCGAACTATAATATCTTTCTTTTTGCAGATAATCCATAATGGGCGGCCTATTACACGAGGGCGTGTAATACGTCAGGAAGGCCGTGTCGGAGGGAAGCTATGACTATGACGATATGACGATGTATTGTTGACTGGATGTATAACGCACAATATCATTTGTTTACATTTTAATTACTTCTAAAATTCTTAATGTAATTTAATTTGATTTGTTGAATGTTTCTATAACTTAAAGATCGTTCTAACCTAATAAACGTTATGAATATTGTAATTTAATAAACGACCAATGAGAGCAGAGCATGTCTAGAGCGGGGTCAGACGCGCCCTCTATACTTTGGTAGTATCTACTTCGGTAGACGGAGGAGTTTTTGTGACGCATTTGGTTGGTGGCAACAGGTCGAGTTGGACCTTTGAGTATTTTAAAGAAAGTATTGAAGCTGGAAGTATGAGCGGGTGCCCTGAACCCGCTGCTCGGTCTAAACTATGTCATAATGTTGATCAAATCTAAATTAAAAGTGTATAAACCGTGGCTATTGTGTTTTATGCTCGCATTTTATCCTGATGACGCCCACTAAACCTGCAATAACTAAAGAAGATGTCGTGAGAATGAGGCCGTTCTGCGACATACATATATATATATATATATATATATATATATATATATATATATATATTCTTCATGGATATCATGATTTCAATTGTACAGTCCTATCTTATTCCTGCTCTACATACATTGCTAGATTAGTTAATAATTTATTTTAAGTAGGTTTTCTGTATGAGATCGTTTTAGCAATAAGGCCGCCTGTTATTTTGCCAAGAAGTAAGTATTGTAATAATTGTGCATTGTGTTGTGCAATTAATTGTTATCTAATCTATCATGCCTAATACTTTTTGTGAAAAAAACGATGTTCATTCTGTAAATTCTGCTTTGGGCCTGATTTAAATTTGCGTTAGTTAAGTAGTCAGTGAAGCGAAATTGGCGGGCTTATCAACGTTTGGGAATATCCAGTTAAGGAATATGTTGTCGATGGCTACGCGGCCAGACTTCTGGGCTCACTCCCTTCTGGCAGTGATTTGTCACATTGTCTTTAATCACTTATATTATTTACTAGCTTTGCCCGCGGTTGCTTTCGCGTTAACGTTATCCTACGGGAACCGTAAATTTTTCCGGGATAAAAAGTAACCTATGTGGTATTTTAGACTTTGATCTATCTCTGTGTCAAATTTCATCAAGATTTGTAGAGCGGTTTTGACGTAATTGAGCAATAAATGTCGATCCAAACTTTTGCATTTATAATATTAGTATAGACCGTATTGAAGAAATATAGATATCTAGGGTTATTTTTAGTATTTAGTTATATTTTAATTTTAATGCAATAAACTACAAAAAAAGTTGTTAGTAAGTAAGTTGTCAATTAAGTAAATGTCTTTCCTACCCTAATGAAGAACTAATTCTGAAGTTAACTAACTACTTAACTATAGCAAATATAAATCAGGTTTCGAAAATATATTGAGGAAAAAACAAATTCATTAATTGTTTTATCGGTTCCTTCAGACACTTGCCATCCATTTAGATATCCAGTTACTTGATAACATACTAAGTTAGATAATGCTATCATAGCAATATTTTTTTTTTCGTAATAATAATGACTATTTATGGAAATATATAAATAAACTAGGATATGCTCGTGACTTCGTCCACGCTTGACTTGAAATTGCCGAGGTATTCCTGGGGCACAAAGTACTGAAGCATTTAAAAAGTAACGAAAGCTGTCGTTTTAGTAAATAATGCTGGAATAATCTAATCTTTATGCACCCGAAAAAACTTCAAACCGCTACCGGGATAATTCGTGCAGGATTCCCGGGATGAAAAATATCACACATTCTATTACATACAATTTGCTATCGATCAGTAAAAAGATCGCCTTGGAATTCGATTGTTTTTTTATTTGGCCATTTAAAATAAAAATAAAAATCCCGCGGAAATCCCAAGATAAAAAGTATTGCAGATTTTAATTCTAAGAATTTGCTGTCAATCTGCTATATACTCATCGAAAGTAGCCCAGTAGCTTTTACATGAATCCCGAACAAACAGACCAACCGCACAAACAGACAAGAAATAAAAAAAATGCATCGTGTTCTGCATTGTGTATATAGTCTATTTCAGTTGTTTTTTTAATAGCGTCAATATATTAGAATATTATAATAAAGTAAGCTAATGTATAATTGCTTATAAGGTATAAATCCGTTTATTTAGTTTCCAAGGCATTTTATGACCTTTGAAATTTGGCATTTCTTTATAGGGGTCTATAGCTATTCTAGCAATAATAGAACCCTGATACATACAACCACTACATACTATCGTCATATGTGTTTGTTCATCTGTCTTTGTACATATGATGTCTTAAACATTTTTCTCAGAAACTAATACCGGGTTTATAATTATGGTTGAAGAATATTGACTAAGCGTGTATTGTATTTGCCGTTATGATATAATGATATGAAGAAATCAAAAAAATATAATATCTAAAAAACCACTATATCACCTGAAAATTATGAATTTCCATCAATCGAAACTCAAACAGTACTTCTTTATAATGTACTAGCAGTCTCGGCAGATGTTGTCCTGCTCTGTTAAAATAAAAACCTAAAACCCTATTCCAGCGCCACCTACGAGCCTAATTGCGACTTTAAACCACCACTCAGACACACGTAAAATTTCAAAGTATTTTGTTTAGATTGATGGGTTAAATTTTTGAAGTTTTAGTACAGATCCCTAAATATATATATAATATAGCCTATAGTTATCAAGAATAATGTATCACTCGAATGGTGAAAGAATTTTTGAAATCGGTCCAGTAGTTTTTGAGTTTATTCGTTACAGATATACAAAAATAAAAATCATCCTTCTTCATAATATTAGTATAGATAGTTTTGCGTCTGAGCAATATTGCACCTGATGTCAGATGCAATGTCGATCAATACCATTAAATTTTTAAACAAGATCTATTGAGTGGACATTGAGATGTCGAGTATTTTTGATGAAATTATTTTAGAGTACCGTAGTTGAATAACAGGAACTAAACCATTGACGTTAATTTTTGCTTCCACGAAGAAAATTACAGACACACAACTATATTTATTTCCCGCTTATTGAGATTTATAGGATAAGATAAATCTCGCTGCGCCTGAAAGAAGTGACGCAATATTTAAAAGTTAGTTAATTTATAGATAACACTCGTGTACTTTATTTACCTAACTATGGGAAATTATACTATTGTTGTCACTCCAGTACACCGACTGGCATCTTATTATTTGCCCCAAAGCTTTAAAAAATATATATTCATTTATTTTTTTGAGGCAAATATTTATTTATTAATTGACTAAACTAACAAAAAATGCACTATAGTAGAATTATTTTGTGCGTGCAGTTTGGGTCATAAATCAAACTCGGCCTCAGCCCGGCTAGGGCGGTGAGCATGTTGCGCGGGCCCAACGCCATTATCGATAAAAACTCATTCTTATCAAAGAAAGATTATCATTCTTATAAAAATCATTATTATCTTTTTTGCTGCTAATTTTAAACTTAGATATAAATATTTATATTTATTTTTAATATAACTTGTTACATTCTTAACTTTTGTACTTATATTTTTTTAATACATAGATACCTAATTAATAATTTCTTTTAAATCATTATTATTCTTATTTTAATACATTGTTTTATCTATTTTTTTTCTTTCATTTTTATCACTAACCCACAAAATGACAAAACCAAATACACTATCGATAACGCTTATCGACAACAATAATGCGCAATCACTATGCCCGCCCATAAGGCCCGTGAGTGGAAGAGAGAGGGAAATACTCCGATTATTTATGACTCAAACTGCACGGAAAAAATAATTCTACTATAGTTCTTAATAAACGTTTTAACGGTTTTAAGCGCAGTATTTGATTTAGAACCGTTAAACGTTTGCTTAAAACCGTTAAAACGTAGTTTTATTATATGTACTAGTCACGAAAACTTAAGAAAATACTTTTTTTGTAGCCAAACAATGATAGTAATGATATTGTATTGGTACAAAAAGAATTTAAAAAATAAGATTTTTAATGAATCTTGAAATGGGTGGCAATCACTGGAAGAGGTGACAAGGATAATATAGTTTACCCTAATAAGAAACTTACGAGTCCGGTACTTGGTCGCCAAGTGTGACGGTCTTTCTATCAAATCGTAGACCCCACCTTCCCTGCTTCGGGCAAGACGTGTCGCACGGTATGCCAATCATGCGCACGCGCCGGCGTACACTCGCTGCGAAGTAACACGAACTCATGAAATGGCTGCATCGAGATCTCCCTGGAAAAAAAATATCACAGTTATTATAGCATGAGAAACGTGAAGGACTGGGATAAGTGGTGTAAACTTGGGGAGGCCTACGTCTAACAGTGGACAACGGTTTGCTGATGACGATAATACAGTTAGGTTGCCTGGAAGAGATCCTTAAGGCCGCCTATTGTTGTTCCTCAAATATTGTAACTTGGATATTGTGTCTGTTATTTGATGAGCAATAAAGTATTATGTATCAATCTATACCTATCAGAGTATTCCGACGATTATTCAACTGTATATGAATTATTCAGACTGCAAAAACGGAAACGGTCTTATTCTATCTCGACCTTTGTAGATAAAACCAATGCAAGGAGGCATTTAAAATTATTATTTGCTAAGCTAAGTATTTAGGTTATGTGACGACTGTGATACTCTAAAATCTCTTTTACTAATTTTCGTGTGCACATTTACGAAGATATTGTCTTAATAAAGAATATTTCTATCATAAACAAGTGGTCCCGGCAGACGTTGGCTTTGCTGAAAAACTTAAAACATAGGACCTAATTCTAGTGCCTCCTACTGGTTCCACTTTTAACTCTAAACTATCCGGGGACCCACTCAAATTTTAATACAGAAAGTCAGCAAAATCGGTATAGTCATTCTCGAGTTATGCGCGTACATATAATTCAGCAATTCATTTTTATTTATATAGAGAGATATATTCAAATATATCGTAAATAGTGCTAAAAGGTTCTAATAACCCAGAATCCAAAATATTGATACAAATGTTATATTGGTCTCTAAATTTTGAACTAGGTAGGGCGTGTGTTTCAACAGTTAATTTAATTATTCAACTGTGTTTGGAATAACTGTCTCAAAAGAAAATCTATACAGAGGAAATATGTAACTTATTTTGAGAGTTAAAAATGTAAGAGATTTAATATGCATCCCAAACATTGGATCGCAGAGCCTTATTGCTTTGTTAAAACAGGTATTTTTTATATTGCAGGAGTTCAGCAGACAGGTACACGGCCCACTGGATGGAAAGCTACTATCTTGGAGATGGAAAGTTACTATCGCCTATCGACATTTGCAACACCAAATGTGTTACAAATGCGCTGCCGCTTATGGGAGACTGGAACCTGGTCACTCATGCCGGAACACAAAACAAGGTTGTTATGGGGGCATACTCTAGACCAGGGGTAGTCGCCATGCAGTCGAGCAAATACCCTGCCACCTGGCAAATTGGTATACTGTAATATTATTAAAGTAGTATAAATTATACACCGAATTAATTTACATCTGAATCTAGAGTAACCATCTCGTGACAATAAGTTGTTTATCATAAAAAGAAACGTGAAAAGTTCTTAGAAAATGTCGTGAATGAATCCGTGAACTTAGTAATTAGGTCTGTTGTTTTATTAATTGGAATTGAATTGTAGATTAATATTAAGGTCATTAAATAAATTAGTTATTTTATCAAGGGTGGGAAAACACGAGTGAATGTATTTAAATTATTATCAGCTTATTAACATCTTACATTCTGTGTTTGCTACTGGATGTTAGGCTTCCCTGGTTCTTCTACCAATATTCTTATTCTTTATTCTTATTCTTTCACGTGTTTAGCGAACCTATTTCTATGAAAGTCACGGTATGAGTAGACTGATTTTCTAGTGTATTGGCGGGACGTATCGATTCACAATGTGCAAGCTCCTTTACGATTATATCTTGGCCGTCAGCGTGTGGTGGTTGTAAAGTTATACACACACATTAAGCCATAACAACATCTTGTTCTATTCGAAATTCAAATCCAAATAGTTTGATAGAGATGCGCTTGTTTGGTGGTTATAATTCATCATATTTATCCATTTCTCTATATTGGATTATATTAATTAACTAGCTGCCCCGGCGAACTTAGTACCGCCTATTTTCTGAATTTCTAAAAGACTGTTCCATGACACAAAAACAAAATCACCAAAATCGGTCTAGGTGATCAGCAGGATTCTAGAACCCGATCTCAGCGCCATCTACCGGTTCTAATTGCGAATCTAAACCATCTGGGAACCCACGCAAACGCACAAAAACAAAATTACCAAAATAGCTCCCGGTGATTAGGAGGATTCTAGAACCCGATCTTAGCGCCACTTACCGGTTCTAACTGTGAATCTAAACCATCCGGGAACCCAGTCAAACATACAAAAACAAAACCACCAAAATCGCTCCCGGTGATTAGAACTAGAACCCGATCTCAGCGCCACCTTCCGGTTCTAATTGCGAGTCTAAACCATCCGGGAACCCACTCAAACACACAAAAACAAAATCACCAAAATCGCTCCCGGTGATTAGGAGGATTCTAGAACCCGACCTCAGCGCCACCTACCGGTTCTAACTATGAATCTAAACCATCCGTGAAACCCACAAAACACAAAAACAAAATCACCAAAATCGGTCCAGGTGATTAGAACTAGAACCCGATCTCAGCGCCACCTACTGGTTCCAATTGTGGCTGTAAACCATCCCGGGACCCACTCAAACACACACACACAAAATGTCAAAAAGGATGTATAATTTACGATTCTATAAAGGACATACAGACAGACACTAATTTTTATGTATCAAGAAGAAGATAAACTCAACTTTTGTGGGATTATTTTCCTTGTAATTTTGTTAGTAATCTAATATTATAGTTACAATGTTACGCTCTCTGCTCAAATTGATGTACCATAATAATATATCCACTTTCATTTTGGAACTTTAATACCGACAATATATATAAAAGGTAACCGAAACCACTCATGCTCTCACGAATTGGGTATTAATTAGTCCTAAAAGGTTTAATTTGTTAAATTTATAGAAGCGGACGAATAAGTTGGGACGCACCTTGAAAACGTTGCACTACAGAAGCGGAAAGGCCGCGTAGATTAGCACCCGCTGCAATTTTGAACCAATCCTAAATAGGTGATTAGGCAATTCTAATGAATTTAAGGGAATTTTGAATTTAATAAAAAATCTAAAAACTAAAATTTAAATTTAAATAAAAACACACTAAAATCTTTTTTCAGTCTATCTGTTTTTAGGATGAAATATACCTAGTATATTTCAAAAAATTATGGTTCTATGATTAAAAATTTACCATATTTTCTTTAAAAAATTACATTGCTTTATTTTCGAAGTTATTTAAAGTCAATCTATCAAAAACTCAATAAATTAATATGCTAAAAAATTTAATCAAAGGTTAAACTAAAAACTACACTACATGCAGAAAATGTTGGACAAATTACATACGTTTAGTCGTGAAAAGGTAAGAAACAGGGTTATTTTCGCATACCTATATAAATTAGTATAGATATGGATGTGTGGATATACCACTAATACTACTACTACCACTCCTACTACTAATAGCAACTTACGCATAAAATGCCCTTTGCATCCTGGCTGCATTCTACCACCGTTCACGCAGAAATCTGCATGGCCTATAAGGCCGGTCTCGCCCAAAAAGCCAGCGTTGGTGTGAACAACTTGGACTACATGAGCGTCGTCTCTTGATAAGCGGAATTGTCTGGAGCCGTATGACGACACCAAAGGACGGGCTGGATCCAGACCTAAGAAAAAGATTACATAATTATATTTATTTTCACTTCTTATTTTCAGCAGATTAATTCACATTCAGTATTCAATAATAAGAACCAAATATTTTTTTAAAGTGATCATTAATAAGATCTAGTCCTATTAGAAGAAAGTTTTTCTCCTTCTTGCGACAACACGCATGCTTCACTGTTTTGAGGATATTATGTGACTGATAGTCCCTAACAACTTCTATTGCATTAACTATTTACTGTTAGCAGACAATGCATAATTTTTTAGAATTATTATCGAAGCATTAAATCCCGGATGCATTCGGAGCTAGTGTCTTTCCTATGTGGAACCAATGGATTTTAATCTCCAGTTTTCGCGTTCTTGAACTATTCGCAAGCATATCACGCATTCACGACGATATCGAGCCAACGTTCCTTGGGCCTATCGCTCCGATCAAGACTAGGCGGAAGAGGCATAGCTATACATTTCTTGCTCACATACATACAAAGGTCGTTTTCACAGATTCGTATAATAAACAAGTACAAGACAAGTATCAAAATAAAGCGGAACCTTATGCTGTGTATTTTAACTACCACTATATCTAGACACGTGTCAATTTCGTTTAGGTAGCGATTCTCCGAAGGTGACCGCTTTAGGCCCTCTGTCTTCAGCAAATAACAAGCGTACAAACTACATATCATTGGTATACATACAGGCAACTGTAAAAAGGTAGAAAATAAGTGTAAATATACGAACAAAAACCTTTTATCGTCTATTACCAATTAGACTGAGCGTGCCCGTCTCTTAGCAGTCTTGAAGTGGGAGTCAGGTTTGTGGCTTTATGGCCTGCCCTCGTCAAATTTAGTCACACTTGTGGACGATGCTGCGAAAAGAATTGCTGTCTCTATTCGACTGGTGGCAACGGGTCCCTTATTGCTACCGGTGTGGGGATAAAGTCGGTAGTTTGGGTTACCATGGCTTGGCATGGATCCAAAGTGCCGGAAGTATACCGTGCCATGCCGTTATAAGTAACATCTTTCTTCAGGCTCTTGCCACAGCCGGAGTACCGACCGTTCTTGAACCAAATGGTCTGTGCCGCGAGGACGGTAAGAGATCGGACAGGATGTCTTTGGTGCTCTGGAAGATGGATCGACCGTTAGTGTAGGACGTTACGTGCGTCGATACTTTGGCTGTTTCCCATCTTTCAGACACATCCAAATCGTCTGGCACAGCAGCCGAACATCAGGATGGCCTGAAATGCCGCAAATATGCATCCATTAGCCATAGGTACATATTTGTGGCTTTCAGTGTCGAAACTCTAAGGCCATAGGGGTCCCGAATCTCATTGACTCTATTGAGACCTGACAACTCGTTTAAAAGAGGTCTCACTTGACCTAAGTCATGTATTTGCCTGTAAATTCGCCCAGCGTTTTGTGAACGTTCTCAGCTGACGGCGATTTAGGACTCATATGTTGTTTGTAATTTTCGTTGTTTTAGTTTATTAATAAGTTAGTTTATTTTTAATATTGTTTTTTTAAGTTAGTTTAAAATTACCTATGTAATACCGCCATAGATACATCGATATAAATATATACACGGTATATTAAAGATTTATTAATAGAATAAAAAATATGAAAAATTGAACCCGAGAGTTATAACACTAAAAAAGAGGGTGAAATAAATTGAAAAAAAAATTCAAAAAATAAAATCACAAAATAAATAGTCGAAGGGAGAGGAGGAGAGAAGAAAAAAACATATACATAGATACATATTTACGTAAAATATGGCCATAATAGCATAGGCAATTCAAATAACCCGCATCAAGTTAAATATGTTCTCCAGATAAGCTGCAGTGCATTGGCTCAATGGGATTTTGTATGATAAAATATTTATCGCGTAACGATCTCTCAGTGAATAAATGCCACCGTACTGTTTCTCACATACGATTAACTAAAAATATGGTTGTGTAAAGTTTTTGTGATCTACGGCGCTTAGGGTGGTAAAAGTTAAGCCACCCAGTGTAGTGTGTAGTGGATGAGATATAGAAAAAAACAAAGATAATCCTATTTTTTACATAACAAAACATTTAATAACTCTAGTATCTATTATCAGAAACAGAGTGTCGCCAGTCGCGTCTAGTATTGCACGCGTCCTAAAACAAATCTGTCAATACAATATGGCCAAAGTTGATATTAAATACACAAAGGTAATTAAACATTACAAATCTATTCTTTCATATCTGATATTCAACTTAATTGTTTATTATTTAATAAAATTATATTCTGTGTTAATGCTATAAATACTTATTAGTATAATTTGTTTCTACATACAAGTAAGTAAATAAATTTATATATATATATATATATATATATATATATATATATATATTAAGATTGGCCGGGCTGGAACGATTGTAGTTTATAACGTTATAAATTGTTTTTTAAGGGAATAATTTAATAAAATTCCTGACCAATAGTCAAATAATAGAAGTAAATTTATTTTTATATTTGTAATTAAATGACTAGTAGTTATTATAATAAACTGTATCTAAACTGTAAAATGATGATCTTATTTGTTTTATATATTAAAATACATTTATTATTAAATTCTAATCGAAGAATAAGTTTTACATAAATGTAATTAAATAAGTATGTTAGCATACGCTTTATTTTTAATGAAAGAGATTTACAAAATCCCATTTTTACAGTGACATTTTGTTATCTTTTATAGTATAAGAGGTGTTAAAACCAGTCAGTTAAATGACTGGTTCTACATAAATAAATATAATATAAACAATAATTAATAACACGCAATATAATATATTTATTTTATTCGTATTTTATTTGTTTAAAGGATAGTAATAATTTGCTTCATTTGCAGGCATGAGTGATGCCGTCTTGGGGAGGCCTACGTCCAGCAGTGGACTATGAATGGCTGACGACGTAATAATTTGCTTCACAAATTTCAAATGTATTGGCTCTAAAATTATATAGAGAAGTGACAACATTTTTCATTATATTTATTGAAATTTATTGTATTTTATGTTGTTCAACCGACTTGATTCAATTTGATTGATCAGTGTAATATTATCATTACCTAACCTTCATTTTTTTAACATTTACCTTATCTTTGTTTATTATGAGATGTTGCTCATCTTGTACAGACGGGTTGCATAATAGATATATTCGACGTAAAGTTTACGAGATCATCTACAGAGAAATAAGCTATGATAGCTTAGTGGCTAGCACACTCGCGTCTTAAACTCACGTTTAGGGCGTTCGAATCATGACCGGGAAACTTACACCATTTACCTAATTTATGTATATATATATATATATATATTGTTAACAATAGAGATGCGGACACATGTAACAATAAATTCTAATATTAGTATCTAATATATTATAGTATTAAAATAACAACTCACCATTTGCATAATAGATTTGCCAAATCGAGAAAATTTCCATTACTCAATCAGAAAACCATGGTTGGATGCTTATTTTAAAACAAGTGCACATCAATGGTGAAAAGACGATTGGGTCGGCACATGATACACACGTGGACAGAACCTTATTGACCTTAGCATATTAATATTAATAATGTTTCTCATTTTTATCGACTTTTATATACATCATACACAATAATAAGAGTTGTATAATTCGTTGATTGGAGATATCGAGACACCGTTAATCAAAACCAAACTAACCCCAGTTTTCATTCATCGGCTTAACGTTAGACTATAGTGATAATAACTACAGAACGTTGTTTAATATTGAAGTGCCAAAATTCCGTTTCTTTTTCTTTCTAATAGTGGATTAGTATACAGTAGTATACATATAGCCTAATATCGTAAATGTAATATTCAAAGTCAAAATAAATTTATCAAAATTAATGATAAATTAGCTTCGAGACGTTTTTGCTTTTGTATTAGTATACTGTCAACACATAAATAAATAAACTAATACTTTATAGACAAGTACTTAATATAAAACGAATAATATTAATATCAATATTAAAATAATAAATATTGCACTAAGTGTCTCAAATATTTTTTCAAATTTAAGTTGTTCATCAACAATGAGTGGGTGGACGCCGTCAGCAAGAAAACCTTCCCGACCATTAACCCTCAGGATGAGTCAATTATCGTTCAGGTCGCTGAAGGTGACAAGGTAAATTTTATCCGTATAATAGATATTTAGGCAATCTCAGACTTCAAAAGAAAAACTTAAAAAAACTCGTAATTCTATAAATATGTCTTTAAGAAAAATGATTTTGAACAATATTTATGTTGTACATAGAGAAGTTTTTAATATAATTATGGTTTTATTGGTTATATTTTTTTTCACGGAGAACGTAAAACCAACGCGCTTTGGGCTTGTTTTTAAGTTTATCAAATATTTTAATACATGAATTATAAAAGGGTGCAAAAAACATTGGATATTAGAAACTTTTCTTCTAAGTTGTTTCCTCACAGCTGGCAATTGTGATTTTGATAGCAGTGAATAATAGCTCTACTCCAACGAGATCGATTTTCAGCACGGTGGATGGCCGAATTTATGGATATGCCCGCTAGTCATCAAACAGGTCAATCCATCTATTTGGAATTCTACCAAGAGATCTCTTATCGTCAATTTTACCAGTGATCAAAAGTATCTTCATAGTTTCTGGAATCTATATGGCCAAAGTACATTAGTACCCGTAGTCGATATACTGCCGCTAAACCTCTGGTGATCTCCAATATCACAGTAGAAAATAATAACATGGAATACAATATTTTTTTCAGGCTGATATAGACTTAGCAGTCGCTGCAGCTAAGAAAGCGTTTCATCGCTACTCAGAATGGCGAACAATGGACGCATCTCAAAGAGGACGCCTGCTTTTAAAAGTCGCAGAGTTTATGGAAAGAGATGTCAAATATTTGGCTGCTCTTGAAACATTGGACTCCGGAAAGCCTGTGAAAAATGCTGAAGGAGAAATCCTTTGGGCTGCGGGAATAGTCCGGTTCTATGCTGGCAAAGCTGACAAAATCTTGGGAAACACGATTCCTTCAGGTTTGTCTCAATAACAATAAGCAAAAGCCTCTACAAAACTTTTGCAGCGGCTCTATTCGCTGGAACTTCTGAACTGTATGTGTTGTATGCTTTCTTGAATTGGACAACATAACTGCGGTTTTGTAGCATTTTAGCAAAAAGTAGTTTTTTAATATGGGTAATTTCGATTCCTCAAACACATAACTTACTACGTAGTATCTAATTTTCATGAAAAAGCGTCTATTGAACTGTATTCTGCTGCTAATTTCGAGCTACGTTGCAGGTTTGGTGTGCACCGTATTCTTTGAGTATATGAAACAGAAAATCTTATATATCTTTCAGAGTTGATATGTTTTCGATTTCAAACGATTAGAGTAAATCTATTTTATTGTTGTTTTTAGATGGAGAAGTGTTGACTTTCACACTGAAAGAGCCAGTCGGTGTTTGTGGACAAATCCTCCCATGGAACTACCCAATCCCCATGTTTGTTTGGAAGTTCGCACCCGCTTTGGCTGCAGGTATTAAGCCATTAAGTATGTGTGTGTTATTATGTGTGTGATATAGAATATCTCTATAAATCAATACGTAAAGGAAAAAAAAAATTATGTTGTATTTTATGTTATAGTATATGGCGCTCATACAAGAATGTACGATTTGGCATAGTAAAAGTTTATTTGGAGAAAGAGTACGGAAAGCTAAAATTTATACATAATAAGGATGTGTTACAAATTATAAATAATATAAAAGATTCATCATAATTATTTTATGTTGACACTAAATAAGGATTTTTTAATATTATGCCTTTCTCTCATTTATCTTATCATCGACATTTTTCAAATAAATAGATAATTAATGCGGAAAAAAATTATTATAGGCTTTGTAGTAGATTAACTCTACATTTCATAAATCACGGTCCAATTTTGACTACAGAGCGTGCTTATTAAAACATCGTTTGTTAATTCGGAATCAGTGGTAGGTACATAACATACATAATCATAATAGTAGATAATGCACGTGTTACTGTAAATACAATTTTCTATAAAATTTAATTTAACTAATTCCGTTGGCTCAGCGACCCAGAGTGAGTCTTGGCCTCTGAAACGAGAGCATGCCACTTTCCTCTATCCTGCACAATTTCTTGCCAATTGTGGGCTTGTAGTGCAGTCAGGTCATCTTCCACTCTATCCTTTCCAGCGATACTTGGGACGACCAACCGGTCGCCGACCGACTGGTCGCCCTAATCATTCTTTCTTCACTCCCCGATCCTCTTCCATCCGCTCTACATGACCAAGCCAGCGGAGACGTTGAGATTTTATCTCTACAATTATGTTGGGCTCGGCCACGAGGTCGTTTATTTCGGAGTTGGTCCGGACCCTCCAGCTGCGATCTTCTTTCATTGTTGGGCACAAGATTTTTCTGAGAACCTTCCTTTCTCGCGCTGGCCCTCACGGCGTAGAGAAGCGTCCCCCGGATGGCGGATGTAGGATTGGTCGGTAGTACAGTACAGCCCAGTTACGCTTCCGGCTAAGTCCGATGGACCCGCTGACCAACGATGGGTGTGGTCCTCCAGCATTTTGGGGGTTGTGCAACGGGTTAACAGCCCGTTTACGGAACAATTTATTATTACGAATCCGGAAATTAAAAAGTAATTTAGTAATTAATTTTCTTTCAGGATGTACAATTGTTGTCAAACCAGCGGAGCAAACACCCCTTACAGCACTTGCTATGGCTGCTTTAATAAAGGAAGCTGGATTTCCACCAGGCATTGTCAACGTAGTTCCTGGCTACGGACCCACCGCTGGCAACGCTCTCACACACCACCCTGATGTCGATAAAGTTGCATTCACTGGCTCCACTGAGGTTATCTGTTAAATCTGGTTTCATTTATGAAAGTATTAGGTTCTTGTTCCGGTCACTCCAAATAGTAGTCCAAATAGTAATGTTACATAAGACCTTTGTTCTATTTGGCGGAATAAGAGAGCGTACAGAAAATATTAGCTTTTATTTAATGCAAAAATTAGTTAAAGAAGCAGGCTGTCGATCTGGCTTGATCACCAATATCGGTCGATCTCCAGGAAAGATGGCAACACGTTACCGGCCTCGAAGTAAATGTATGACATCCTTCCCAAATGATACCTTGTTATAGTGCACAAGGAAAATCTCGGATAGAAGTTAGTACCTTCCAAGTTGTTATGGCACACGGTATAAGCTTTGAAGAAAATACCGTTTCATAGTAGTCCGCGAAAACATTTAAAAATATTCTCATAAATATTATATTTTATTCACTTCACCTGTAATTTCTTATAAATATCTATACCTGTCGCTTGTTAATATTAAAATGCTAATAATGATATTTTTTGCATTAATTAAATTATGAATATTTATATTTGTCAGAAAAAAACCCCTTGTTTTTAGCGATTCATGACATTTTTATTACTATATTTTATTTCGAATGGAATGACAATAGTTCTTGATAAGTATAAAATTTTGTCAACGTAAGATATGTATAGTTTAGTAATGCAATGTGTATGGTTTTCAGGTTGGACGTGTCATCATGAGAGCAGCAGCAGCTGTGAACCTTAAACGTATCACTCTGGAATTAGGTGGCAAAAGCCCACTAGTTATATTCAATGACGCCGATGGTACATATTATCTTTCAGTTAATTTTTTAAAGTAACTGCCTGCTTAAATTATGGGTTGGTATTGAACTTTTAAAATACTGGACTTTTTTCTTTTTCAGTCGATAAAGCTGCCGTAATTGCTCACAATACTACATTCGCTAATGCGGGACAATGTTGTGTGGCTGCCACCAGAACTTATGTCCAATCCGCTATTTACGATAAATTTGTTGCGAAAGCAGCTGAAATTGCAAAAAACAGGAAAGTTGGCAACCCCTACGATAATGTTGACCAGGGACCACAGGTAAGCTGATTTGCTTGTATTGATAATTATGCACATTGACACCATACAACGAAATGAAAAATACACATTAAGTTTATTAATTGAATCAACAACTTTGTCCCCACTTCATCAAAGAGAATCACATATTTGAACAGGGAAAATTATTCTTACAGGTCGACAGAGACATGTTTAAGAAAATAATGACCTACATTGATTTGGGTAAAAAAGGTGGCGCAAGGTGCGTCGCCGGTGGTGATCGTGCAAGCAAAATTGGCTACCATATACAACCCACCGTATTTGCTGATGTCACTGATAGCATGAGGATTGCTAGGGAAGAAGTAAGTTGTAGATATACAAATTTTGTGTGTGGGTTTTTTGAAATATGATTACGTAAGTATGTGTTCTAAACTAATACAGGTGGCGCAATAGAACGTGCATATTTAAAATATTGATTAAAAAATAAATACAAAAGGTATAGTTAAAATAAAACTGAGGTATTATTAAGAAATAACTGAAGTTTATTTTTTAAAAATAACATCGTCTAAATGATGACCCTCTCTACGACAACACTCCTCTAATCGCTAACGGAAGTTATTGAAAACTTTCTTCAGTAATGCTGGTGTAATTGCTGCCATTTCACCACGGATATTCTCCTTGAGCTGATCGATGTTTTTCGGATTATTGCTGTAGACTTTGTTCTTGAGGTATCACCACAAAAAAAAGTCAGAAGGCGTCACGTCTGGACTACGTGGGGGCCATGGGATATCACCTCTTTTCTAAATCAGTCTGCTAGGGAACAGCTGTTTCACAACCGCCATGGAGTCATTTGATGTGTGACAGGTAGCTCCGTCTTGTTGAAACCAAGTCCTAGAATTGACTATTCTTGAATTTTCAAGCTCTGGAGCCAAAAAACCTTCCAACATCGCAACATAGCGTTCGGTATTAACAGTGACGTTTTGCCCCCGCGCATTTTCAAAGAAAAACGGTCCAATTATTCCTCTACCAGAGATTGCTGCCCATACTGTCACTTTAGGACTATGCAGTGGTTTCTGGTGCTTGAGTTTGGGATTCTCACTGTTCCAGTAACGACAATTTTGACGGTTTACGAACCCATTGATATGGAAGTGGGCCTCATCTGAGAAAAGGATATTGTCAAAATTGGAAAATCGATTAAGCATTTCATTAGCAAATGCAAACCTTGCTCCGAAGTCAGACTCTTTCAATTCTTGTGTTAACTGCAGCTTGTAAGGATGCAGTTTAAGATCCAAGTTTAAAATTCGTTGCAAACTTCGTCGCGATAAGTGTAAGACAGACGATCTCTTGCGAGTAGACATTTGTGGATCTCCTCGTACAGACTGCATAACTCTCTCAATATTGTCGTCGGTCCTAGATGTTCTTGGACGACCTTTTGCTTGTGGTTTAAACGTTGAACCAGTCTCTTCAAAACGCTGTACCCATATTTTAATTAAATTAGCACTCGGAGCTTCACTAATTTGCCGTAGTCCATATTCAGAACAATATAAACGCCTAGTAACGATGTATTAACGAGAGTTCTCGTAAAATGCGCGCACGCAAAATGCGCGACGCTTCCCGTCGAAGTGACTCATAGTGACTAAAACTCCATGAGCCCGCCTACACAACGATGCAGGCTCCCCCCGCCCGCGCACTTTCTACCCCGCGAAAAAAGATGATGCAATATGCACGTTCTATTGCGCCACCCTGTACCATTATCAAAGCACCTACGTCAAAAACTGGTTTTGGTGCAAGAAATCAGTCTCTATACTTGATTGAATGTGGGAGATCAGCAACCGTAGTAAGTCAGAACGCGTAAAAAGTAAATAGACCTCTGTTAGGGTTGCTTGTTGATAGAGGATAGGCGACAAAATCGATTTTAGTTATAAAGAATTATAATAGTATTAAACTTTTTACTAACATTGATATAAAGCTGTTTTTGCTTATCAGATACGTTCGTATTCAGATCATGATCAGGTATTTCGTATGAATTAAAAACATCGAAATAGAATTTAAAAAATCTTATAACTTTACTGAAGTGGAAAGATTAGTTTTCGTTTGTTAGCGGATATTAATTGTTAAATTACCGCAATTTCCCTTATAACAAATTATAACATAAATGAGTGAAAGCTTGAACTCTTTTTTAACAACTTCAAATTGAACTTAAATTTATCTAACTTTAAAATACAACATTATACGTGTAATAAAGCCAAACCTGAGCTAAAAATTAATTATAGACAATTTTAAAATACAATACTTAGATACATATAAATCAACATAAGGAATATGCGTTATTTGCTACCATAATTATTATTATCGTTTACTCATTACAGATTTTTGGCCCAGTCCAGACCATATTCAAGTTCGATACATTTGAAGAGGTTGTTGATCGAGCCAACGACTCCAATTACGGCTTGGGTGCTGGTATCATAACTAATGACATTACTACTGCTTTGGCATTCGTTAAACATGTCCGCTCAGGATCAATGTGGTAAATTTTATTTATCAAATTATTTATTCATTCTATTAAATGTTTTTCATGAAAATTGAAAATTCCTTTGGAATAAAAAAAATCCTGTAATAATCATCGTAAAGTCACTCTCACATCTATAAATCACTATTGATTCTACACAAACTTTTATTTTATTACAATGTTTATAGAAAATAAAAGATATTTCATTCTGCAATTTTTTACCTACGTACACTTATTTTTAAATATCAATTTCAATTGCTTTGTTAAAGAGTTAAATTTCAACCATAGCAAGATGATTTAGAAATTTCCATTATTCCTAGGTTAAGGATGGAATTTGTTTCAAATATCTACATAATATATTGTTCAGCGTTGGTTTCCTTTCAGGGTAAACACATATGATCACGTCAGTCCGCAGACACCTTTCGGTGGAGTCAAGGAGTCCGGAATTGGGCGTGAACTGTAAGTGATTAAAATTGATCCAAATCAATAAGTAAAATTTAAATATATTGTAACACGCCAACAAAGTGAATGCACCTGGTTTATTACCTTTCCCGCATTGGGACCTCTTTAGTTTACTTTGTGTTTAAAATTTGCCATTACACAATAGCCTATTGTTATTGTACTTGTTCATGGCCGCAGGTGTGTAGATTACGGTTTCTCAGAAACTTCAGTCCATGCGGTTGATTGTTATATTGTACAGTTTAGTAGGTACCTGTAGCTCGTAACAAAATGTTTGTGATTTTGAAATAAATGCCGAAATATTAGTGAACATTGATATAAACATAATACTTATCTTAAATGATCATTTTAAAATTATTGATTAATATGATTATTATTATTATATTATATAGACTACAATTGTTTTTTTTTCATTTGACCTAGTTTTGATGACATCATTTCAATATAAATCAAATTCAGTTATTTCATTCTCTTTGTATTAGTGTGACCTGGAAATAATAATACCCCTCATTGGCTCATGTACTGTTTTTAAAATGTATCGTTATGTATGGTATAAAGCTGTGTCATCTTTGTTGACAAATAAATAATTATGACTAAATACATTAACACATTGAATAAATGAATAAATATAAATAAGTAAATTTTTTGTTTCTTAGTACGACTAAAAGTTTGTCTCGTATAGGTTTAAAAATAGCTCAATGGGTTGAAATAATATTTTTTGAGATTAAAACAGATTTTTTTTTCTTAAAATGTAATGCACAATTTTCATGATTCAATAAAAACGAATATAAAGTCCATTTTTGCGCACTGAAGCGTTTGTCTCAGCTACTCTATATTTAATATAATAAATTTATAGAGTTTTTATGAAAAATTTAAGTTGGGTGTAATTCGGTCCAGTAGATGTCTAAAATACAATATAGTACTAGTACAGAATAAAATTACAAATCCAAACCATATTTCATTATGCACAAAGGACAGACTCAAAGAGCGATTTTCAGGCAGCCTCAGGAATAAATTTGATTAGTAGACGTAGAGTAAAGGTATATACATAATGAAGTATGATAGGTTTAATTTAAACAATAAACACGTAGGATAACTATTGCCTAACAGTGGTAAATTCACCAAGAACAATGCTTATTCATATACTACGTAATAACTCTGTTACGGATTTGTATTTTTTTTTTTTTTGTGTTTAATACTAAATACTAATGTGAGAGGGCACTGATTCCCGAAACACAGGCTTCATGCCTAGCTCGGGAGTTAGGGACTTCTATAAGTTAAGGTATCAAATTTTTTTGGCAATAAAGATTTATTATTATTATTATTATATACATATAAAACTAAAGTTTAACTAGCGGCTGCGCCGTTTGTTACACCCTAAGCAGTAGCTTTATTTTCCTTACACTAAAACTTAATTCGGTTTTTATATATAATAATAACAATGAAAATAGGTAAGTCTATATATTATAGTCTACACAACTGCCCAGCAAAACATAGAGGCGACTCGAAACTAACCTGATTTGAAGTAATACTATAATAGGAACAAAATAAAAATACAAACTTCAGCGTAAGTACTCGTAGAGGAAGGTTATTGGAAAAAAGCAAATGACTTCCACTCTTTTGGGATACGTATGTTGAAAGTGGGTGCGAACCACCTTCCCTCGTGTTTAACATAAAACAATATTTTAAAATTAGCACGATAGTTAATTAGGTCAGAGAAGCTGCCTTAATAGTGCATGGTCCTCAGTCGGATTTCATAATTATGATACCCTTTTAAAATACTTGTTTTTTTCAGGGGAGAAGACGGCATCCAACAATATCTGGAGACTAAGACTGTAACCCTCAGCCTGCCCAAGAAGCCCTTATTGTGAATTAAAAACTGATAAACACACAACTAATTTCGTAAACACTATAGATACTCGTAAGCTAACATTTATTAAATTTTTACAACAATACTGTGTTTTTGTTTTGTTTTTATTAACAATTCTACGCACTCGAGTTCCGTACTCTTTCTACAACTTGATTACTGTTAGAGTTTTTTGAGTTCATACACGCTTGTTGTTAATTTTTGTTATTGTGTGTGACATTATTTTTGTGGTTTTTTAACCGACTTCGAAAAAAGGAGGTTCTCAATTCGTCGGGTTTTTTTTTTTTTGTCGTTACTTTTTTTTATGTATGTTCGCCGATTACTCCGTCATTTATAATCCGATTTACGTGATTCTTTTTTTGTTCGACGCGGAATAGCTTCCAATTGGTCCCCTAAAAATTTTACATAGTTTGGCCCAGTAGTTTTCATTTTATGAACATTTTTTTGTTCCCGGTTCTTGGGACCTATATTTTTTAAGAAGCGCGGCACCATTCGTAGATCCACCCATACATAGCTAGACACTAAAAAGTAACAAATAAAATTTAAAAACTTCGTTTAAAAAAACCGACTTCAAAAACGAAAAAACTAAAATGTATAAAATAACTTATTTCTTAAGCTATTATTATTAATATATATTATCTAAAACATCTTGAAGTCGGTGCAAAGTAAAACATAATAAAAATTACTATATTTTGAAAATGACTAAGCACCGACTTTAAGATGTTTTAGATAATATATATTAATAATAATAGCTTAAGAAATAAGTTATTTTATACATTTTAGTTTTTTCGTTTTTGAAGTCGGTTTTTTTAAACGAAGTTTTTAAATTTTATATGTTGTGTTGTTTACCTTAAGAATAACTTTTTTTTTGTAATTTTAATACTATACTTAAAAAATGTGTTTGGATTCAAGCAATAAGTATCTAAGTATGTATTTTTAACCGCTTCAAATAAGGAGAAGGTTCTCAATTCGTCGTGTAAATATTTTTATTTTTTTATGTATGTTCAGCTATAACTTTGTTATTTCCGAACAGATGTTGAGGATTCTTTTTGTGGTCGATTTAGCAAAACTTCTCAATGGTCCCATGTAAATATTATTGCTATCAGATTTTGGGTTCCGAAGATATAGCAGAAAAACCTTTCAAATCAGTCTGACCTGAAAAAAATGGCTTTTCAATCACTTTCACATTTTCATTTTGAGTTGGATTTATAATAGTTTCAGAATAATCCCACATAAATCGTATTCGAGAAGCTAGCATTTGGGATACCATATATGTAAGTTAAAAGTGTAACTAAAAAAACTTACAAAAAAAAGAAACCGATTTCAAGAGTAATCAAGTCAAGTCAATAAAGAGCAAAAAAATAAATTTTCTACAACAACTTAAAGTTGTTTGTTGTGTGTTTTCTTGGCACCGGCCAAGAAAAACATAAAAATTACCATATACATTGTTACATCAACAAAATATAGCAAAATTTTACTTGACACCGACTTCAAGATGTCATCGTGTTTTTTTTTCGCTTTTTAGTTACACTTGAAGTCGATTTCTTTTTTAAGATTTTTTTATCAATGATGGTTTGAAGATGAACTTGAGATGAGGAAAAAATTCAACAAACTGCACTACTTGTGGGGACGTAGAAGATATCCAAAACTTGTTGATGGATTTTGGCAGAAATAAGAAGGCAGGCACTGATGGGAGCTTGACTCTAAATGTTACGATAGCATTCCTTCAAACAATTCTGTCTGGTCTCACTTCAGAAAAACACTGATGATTGTATAGTTTGAGTTCAGTCCTACATCAGTCACTAGATTTTTATAATATTCTGTATGTATGGTAAGACAGTTAAGAGAGACAGTTAAGAGTTCCTTGTGAATAAAAGAAAGGCTAAAACATCTAATCCTGGTTGCCAGTCCATCGGTTTTTTACAGGATTCATTTCGGAGAGTGGGTGGTTAAACTGTTCCACCTACACCATTCCATTTTCCGACGACAAGACGCTCTAGTTACGCCATCGTTTCACAGTGGAAGTTTTTTCACATCATAAAGTACATTAATATAATAGGAGATTTAACATTAAGCATGATCGTAGTCAAAGGCAAACCTATTTAACAAAAAAATAAAATTGAAACAAGAAAAACAAAAAAAATATAATAATAATAATAATAAGAAAAAAAAAACAAAATAACAATAATGGATAAACCTTTTGGTTTATAAATTACCGCGCTTAAAACCGTTAAAACGTAGTTTTATTATGTGTACAAGTCGCGAAAACGTAAGAAAATATTATCAAAATAAAAATGCTGCCTTACTACTAAAGAAGACTTTATGTATTGTATAAATTAACATGTCATCAAGTACAAAAGAAACACGGCTGAACTCATTTTAGAATAACTTCGGTTAAAAAATAAAATACAAATTTTATTATAGTATTGTGCTCGTTCCAACAAATTAAATCACTACTGTACTCGGAATTGCACGGTGGATTAACTTAGCTACTAAAAGCACTGAAATACAATATACTGAGAATATTAATGTCTATTTTATTCACTACGATTGTTTATGTTTAAATTAGAAAATGAAATACAATAAAAGAAAACTTTACTTGTTTGTATTGTATTCTACCCATAGTCCCTCAAGACTATAAGTAGAATAATGCGCATACATCACCGTCTTCTATGGGTAAGGTGCCCAGAAGGCTGGCTACGTTTCCTCACTGGTTTGCCATACTGATCCGTGGCCCGAGGTAAGCACCAGCCCTCTGATCACCTGAAGAGTCAATAAGTCGTTTTGATAAATATTGCATTGAGGCTCATGGCCTCAGGACCCTACGGTCCAAGCGTTTCGACAACAAACGGCACAAATATATAACTCTCACTGAGGGTTTCATAATTATTTGCGCCGCTTGAGTGTTAAGTTGTTTCCGCCGCAGGACCAGCTGATCTAGATGTGTTTGGTAAATGGTATGCGGCCAACGTTTCTTCGCAAGTCGCATTCCATACCAAAGGCTTGCCACACTGCCAGGGAGTTAGAGTCATTCCCTCAGGACGCCTACCATCGTCACGTGGAATACAGTTCGACTCCAATAAAGCCAGCACGTCAGATTTCACTTATAAACTAGTAAACAAGTGCCTTTTGGACCAACTTTTTTCAGCAGTCTCCGAAAATTATAAATGAGGTGTCATTCGATTCGGAATGGCATCTAGATGATTTTCGAAAAAAATGAAGTTCCGCTTGCAAAAATTGTAAAAGTTATTAACAATTAACTAAAAAAAAGAAGGGGGGTTTAGTTTTTTGCAAATGTCTCAAAAAGTAATAAAGATTTTTCAAATTTGAAAACAGATTCGAAAAGAGGAGAAAATTTCCTAATAAAAAGTCTCGACTCCCGAAACGGTAAGATCAATATTTATAATTTTCCCAGAGGGATGAAAATACGGCCGAAAACGGGTACTCTGGCTTACGCAAGCCACACCCACATCGGCCCTTTAATGAATAAATATTATTTAAACATACTAAATATGAAAATAAAAATTGAAAAAATTCAGGCACTAACTGGATAGATGAATGAACAATAATCTGCTTGTTTTTTTTTACAATTTTTCATTTACTTGTTCAATAGTTAATTAATATTTTTTTTTTGCTTGAACATGAACATTGCAAGTGTGATAATTGTTAAACTATAAATTTAAGATTTTTTTCCTTTCTTGGAGCAATTCTTGAAAGGCTTTAGAATAGAACCCCGTTGGAAAAATTAGAAAATGTTTACTTTTCATTTTTTTATTAATAATTTTCGTTGTTACAAAATATTTTGGTTTTGTTTGAACATAAACATTGCAAGTGTGATAATTGTTAAACTATAAATTTAAGATGTTTTTCCTTTCTTGGAGCAATTCTTGAAAGGCTTTAGAATAGAACCCCGTTGGAAAAATTAGAAAATGTTTATTTTTCATTTTTTTATTAATAATTTTCGTTGTTACAAAATATTTTGGTTTTGCTTGAACATAAACATTGCAAGTGTGATAATTGTTAAACTATAAATTTAAGATGTTTTTCCATTCTTGGGGCAATTCTTGAAAGGCTTCAGAATAGAACCCCGTTGGAAAAATTAGGAAATGTTTGTTTTCATTTTTTTATTAATAATTTTCGTTGTTTTAAACTTTTAATTTTGTAACAACGAAAATTATTTATAAAAAAATGAAAAATAAACATTTTCTAATTTTTCCAACGGGGTTCTATTCTAAAGCCTTTCAAGAATTGCTCCAAGAAAGGAAAAAAAAATTATTTATAGTTTACCAATTATCACACTTGCAATGTTCATGTTCAAGCAAAAAAAATATATTAATTAACTATTGAATAACTAAATGAAAAATTGTTGTAAAAAAAAATTTCAAGCAGATTATTGTTCATTCATCTATTCAGTTAGTGCCTGAATTTTTCAATTTTTTATTTTCATATTTAGTATGTTTAAATAATATTTATTCATTAAAGGGCCGATGTGGGTGTGGCTTGCGTAAGCCAGAGTACCCGTTTTCGGCCGTATTTTCATCCCTCTGCGAAAATTATAAATATTGATCTTACAGTTTCGAGAGTCGAGACTTTTTATTAGGAAATTTTCTCCTCTTTTCGAATCTGTTTTCAAATTTGAAAAATCTTTATTACTTTTTCAGATATTTGCAAAAAAACTAAACCCCTTCTTTTTTTTTAGTTAATTGTTAATAAGTTTTACAACATTTGCAAGAGGAACTTCATTTTTTTCAAAAATCATCTAGATGCCATTCCGAATCGAATGACACCTCATTTATAATTTTCGGAAACTGCTGAAAAAAGTTGGTCCAAAAGGCACTTGTTTACTAGTCTATTAAATTTCGGTATTTAAAACCACAGAGACATTTTTAATTTTATTAGTACAATTATTTTTTTAAATAAGGAACATACAATAACGAGTGTTTGTTTAATTAATGCTGGTTTTTTTGGAGTTATGGTTTGGCAACAAGTCATTTAATCTGGGAGGCTGATACTTATGTAGGTACATCAACAAAATGTGATTCAACGGGCAATAATACTGTCTTTTTAGGTAGAAAGTGATTTTGTAGTCTTCAGTGATTACTGGCAGAAGGTAGAATAATCCAACAGGAATATAAGAAAACGAGGTAACGATCAATTATATACTCAGGAGAGGCTCAAGGGCAATTGCCCACAAAAGTAACCTACCCTAAATTTCACATTTTTAAAGGGTAAAAATCGACGTTATGGCATTTATGTCAACACTTAACCTAGAATAAGGCGAAGAAACAGACAATAAGATGAATACATCGCCCTAAAGATAACATTGTACCGGTGCTCAATATGCATTTACAACTGGTATTAAATGAAATACGTCTTAAAAGTTAAAATGTTTAGATAATCTAGTCGGCTAAGCCGGCCGGCAAATGAGATGTAAATACGTGCGTACTTCACAGTCGATATCAGTCCAGAGCACAGAGTACTTTATATATACCTACTGGTAGTCCAGAGCGTCGCCGGCAGCGTCCAATAACGCACGCGTGCTACTACATAAACAAATTAGAACCACGAAATGGCCAAAGTTGATATTAAATATACAAAGGTAAGTTACAGCATTTTCTTACGTTTTCACGACTAAGTACACACGATTAAAACTATTTTTAACGATTTTAAGTGTGGCATTTCATTGGATTTTTATTTAAAGTTTCTGGCCTCTTTCAGTAGTCGTGATTACGAAAAACAAAGATACCGAGACCATGCCTACTGAAAAGTGTCTGAAACATCGATATCAAAATAAAGCATCGCGCTGAAAACCGTTAGAACATAGTTTTGATCAATGATCTTATAATTAGTTTTAATTAAATAATTATATGTTCACTATTTTGAAATCTAATTTTCAACACATATTTCACCACTTATCAGGTTGTTACTTTATGGATAAGGTTATTAAATAATTAATTATTATAAAAATTATACACAATTAATTAGTATTAAATTAGAAATAAAAACTTGTTATCATTACTTCTTTTAAACCCTCAAGTTTCCGCTTCAGAGATCTACGTCCGCTTAATACATATTTTTAATGAACTTTTGCTGAAGCATATATATCGGAATATTCTAGTTGTTTTATATTTAAAAGACTCTAAATTATAGTGAAATTAATGTTTAATTTATTATTTTTTAACAATAAGGAAAAAATATAGTTTACACCTAAGAAAATTCTACTACAAATACCGTCTAATTTTTCAACTTTTAATTTATTTTCTTAGTCTTGTTTGAAAGACTGTTTTGGTAAATTAAACGTAAAACGCATATTAAGAGTATTTCTCCGTAATAGTACAAACATAACAGGTTATTATTTATTTTAATAAAAACAGTATAGATAGATAGGTAACACTTTATTATCCACCAGTACAAATAATATCTTACAGACTAAAATTCTATCTGACTGCACAAAGGGCGCGTCTTGTCGCTAAAGTGCGATCTCTTCTACACAACTCCGTATTGCGCGAAGAACATTGAACAAAACATGATTATCAAAAAATCCTAACTCCAAAAAAAGAGCTTAAGCATATGCAAAAGTTATACGGACGTATCTTTATTCCAACAAAATTTGTAATATCGTACAATTTAGTTGAGGTAATTTTTTGTAAGTTTACAAAGAATAATATTAGACTTATTATTGTTTTAATAAAATATCAAAATATTATAACACTTTATGGTTCACCAGAATAAACAATATTTAGTTAATCATTCCTAATATTCTTCCACGATATTTATACAGAAATGGATGCTCATGATTGCAATAATTTAATGGGAAAATAAAAGGAGGCCTCATCGCTATCTATACTAAGTATAAACTAAATTGATAGAAATTGCACTCACTAATCTTAAAGGGATCAAAAAACGCTTTTTAATTAAATAAAAGTCGACCTGGTGCGTGTCAGACCATGTACAATGAAGGATTATGTATACTTTAAGGTGATGAAAAAATCGAAAAATTCTCAATGGATCCGAGTCACTAAAAAAGTTTAAAAAAAAATCTAAATTATTTTGTACGTTAAAAACTATTGAACGGAACTTATTACAACCAATTATATTTTAATGTATAATAAAATACAATAAATTATAAATTGTAATATGTAGATATTAATATAATATATATTTATTAATAATAGATGAAAGAGCATAAAATATAAATTTTAGCTCTTTCACCGAGATCTTACAAGAATTTTCCACCTCGTAATTTCAAAATTAGAAATGGACACGAATTTTACTAGCGAATATTTGCTTTCTTTTTGATTTAAATTGAAAATACATTAAATACCAATAACAACATTCTAATTGTGCATGACCTGTCTAACGACGTGGAAGGAACTATTTTACCAAAGTGCCGTCTGCCCTTTTTCATTTTTATATCATTGAAAAGTATTTTAAAATTTATATCACGTATTAAAACGATAAAAAATGAGGTAATGTCTGAATTTGATAAGATGTGATTTCTGATATCATTGATTACCAACTCTAATAATTATACGCATTCCATGAATGAAAAACAAACATGATATCTATATACGACAATTTCTTTTTCTTAATTTTTTTTTTCTAATCTAATCTGCATATTTACAAATCACTTGATGAGGGTGAAGGTCAACGTTGCGAAGAAACTTTTCCATCGAGTTTAAAAGTGTATGAGACCCCTCAATCTGCCTTAGTTTAGCGTATAAATTGTGTCATCCATTTGCATGAAATAGAAAGTCCTGAATTTAGACTGAAGGTTCTCTATTTCTAGAAACGTCCTACTTCTAGATTCTCAAGCATTCGCTCTAGAAGTGGGACGTTGAGGGCTGATACTGTACTATTACGCATATTATATAGGTATGTATATATATTTCATTTTATTGAAATTTAATTCGTATGAACTGTACTGCATCTGTAGCTAATCAAAATACTGTTAGACTTCAAAATGATAGACAAGTAACTTACTGAAAAGAAACATTACAATTTTCAATATTTGACTTTATTAATCTTAAAAAATGTTTTAAATAATAAAACGTCAAAAATTAAAACAAGAATTTAGAGAAGATATAACAAATTCAAATGACCTGTTGTGCAATGTGTTGTGAACCATGATTTATGGACTCGTGCCACGGCATGCGAAGTTGGCCTTTATTCTCCTTTTCCTGCCATAACGTGAAGTAAGGAACATCGAGAAGGTATCCCCGAATCGGGTGGTGATAGCATTTCTTTGACGATTCTAGTACCATCCCAAAGTGGCGAATCCCACACTTCCCCCGCCGTCGATAGTCATTAAACGGATTTCTTCCAAGAGAAGAAAGTTGCAGAGTTAAATTCTTTACTGGGCGAGTGATTTTTTACTGTTGTTATTCAACGATATTTGTAAGGAAATAGATGTTAATATTTACAGACATCATTATCAGCAGCAGCACTTTAGATTCACTTTGAATCTATATTCAATTAACTTGATGCGACAATAATAGCTGCACCATTAACAAGGGCAATGCCCGGATGTAATAGGGCTTTGAACGCTTATCAATATTTCTAAAAATAATACGCAATGCAGTAAATGCGTTATATCTACTTTTAAAGCAAAATGAAAGTATATATAGGAAAATAACTCAACTAAACTCTGCGGGAAACAATGTATTTAGAATCGTCAAAACATTCGTGAAGCGCTAAAAATATCCATCACACATGTATGTGTTAGTTTAGTTGCTGATACGTAAAGCTGCTGTATATTTTTTATGTTTTACCTACTAGCGTTTTATCCCGACAATAGAAAGATTGGAAGACGATGAGATTTGAGGATATTATTACATATACGAAATATTAAAATCTAGCTGTCCCAGCAGACGTCTCCCTGCCCGGAAAAACTTCAATCGATATGCCGACAGCAGCGCCACCTACCGAGTCCAATTGTGAACCAACTCCGAAACCTTCTTGGGCTCATGCACTTCAACTTTGCTAAAGATAATCACAGGATCAAATGAATAGTTTACGATTTTATAAAGGACATACAGACAAGCATTCATTTTTATATACAAGAAGAAGAAGAATATTACTGTGGTTCTGATAAAGACGTAGGTCTGTAATGCTCCTACACATTAAATATAGATAGATAGATAGATAACACTTTATTGCTCACCAAATACACAATTTCAAAATATACAATTACAATATTGTTATGGTAGAAACAAAAGGCGGCCTTATCGCTGAAAGCAATCTCTTCCAGGCAACCTAACTTAAGGAATAATTTAATCTAATCTGGCGATGTAGGTAGTGCAGATCATTAAATATCAAATATCATAAATAAACATACTTAAACTAAATAATTTATAAATAAATAAAAAATACACATACTTAAACTACTTTATAAATTAAATACACACATACATATATATTAAATAGTCTATAATATAAGAATTAGGCATAATTATTTAAGGAAAAGTAGTGTTTTCTGAGTGCGTTCTTAAATGTAGGCGATGTTTTGGCCTCTCTGACAGTAAGAGGCAGCGCATTCCAAAGTTTGACAGCCTGCACTGTGAAAGAGTTATCATAAAAGGATGAAGTGTGTGCAGGTGTAGTGAGTTTACGATACGTATGAGTGCGCAAATTGTGGGAAGTAGAAAGGCGAAGGAATTCAAAACGTTCCTTAAGGTAGGGAGGACTACTAGGAGTAAATAAAATGTTATAAAGTAATGTGAGAATGTGAGTATTCCGGCGAAAGCGAATAGGGAGCCACTTGAGTTTTTCACGAAATTCAGAAACATGGTCATATTTTCGCAAGCCAAATATGAACCTAATACAAAAATTCTGAAGTCGCTCAAGTTTACTTAGCTGTTCTACGGTTAAGTCCAGATAGCAGGCGTCAGCGTAATCTAAAATGGGTAACAAAAGAGACTGTGCAAGCATAATTTTGGTGGCAGTAGGCAGAAAATTTCTCAGCCTTCTCAGGGATCTAGAAGTCAGAAAACTCTCCGACTTAATTCGGAGAGGTGAGACTTCCAAGACAGGTCACTATCGATGACTACACCTAGATTTTTGACAGTGTCACTCAATGGGATACAAGTGCCGTCAAAAACAATGTTCGGTAAGGTTGCGAAATCAACTTTTGCACGTATTCTGGGGCTACCGATGACTCAATTATATAACTGATTTATTTACTCTGTGGACTGGATAGCACTAGATGACATCCTTCTCTCATTTTTGAGCTTTTAAAGACCAAATCATTCAAATATGAAAAAAAAAACTTTAAAATTTTGTCCGATTTAATCTATTTTTTTAATAATAAAGTTTAAAAAAAAGATTTAGCACCTGTTTAGAGTTAGATCTTTTAGTTTGTCATTTCAAATATTACATACATACATAACTTCACCCCAGGTCCCTTGCGGGGTAGGCACGAACAACAGAGCGCCATTCAAGCTTATTCTTACACACCTCACTTGCTTCTTTGACATTCATAGGTCTTGTCATGCACACTCGTCTGTTCTTAAGGCTCCTGACATTTTAAATATTCTTCTTAAATATAATGAAGGTAATGTGAATGAATGAATGAATGAAAACACTTTATTGTTCACCAAAAATTAAAACTACGTTCTTAAAACTAAGTACAATATATATGTTGAACAAAGGGCGGCATTATCGCTTAAAGCGATCTCTTCCAGGCAACCCCCCTTCATTCGTCGTTCGTCGTCGTTGTATTCACTAAATCTCTCTAAAATGTTTACAGATTGCAGTAGAAACATAGATTCTATATATTGTGGTATATGTTGAAGGAAGAAATATACTTCTGTTGTCTCTTATAAAATACCACTTAAATCCAAGTCTTTCAATCCTCTACATAAAGTTCAATTCACTTATAAAACTATTATAAGAAGGCAGATAAGTCAGTCTTAGGTCTGGCAGATGAGTCTATTTAGTTGTTTCTGCGCGTAGGTTTATTCTATTATGTATGTACAATATTATAGCACTGTTCTTGTTTAAAAAAATGTACAAAAGTAAGGCAGAAAATTATTACGGTATTAGATCATTATGAAAGTATTATGAATTGAATGAATAATTGTATTATGAAAGTAGGATTATGTCATGATCCCGCATGAATGGTAACCGTCAATTATTGACGTAGGAAATAAGAAGCTCCGTCAGCTCCCGGGAAAATCACCGTGGGATTCCCGCTATAAAAACTGACCCATATTTTATGTATGACAATTTGTTGTCGATTAGCGAAAACCACATCAAAATCGGCCCAGTAGTTCTTACTTGCATCCCGAACAAACAGAAGAGAAATCTAAATAAATTGCACCGTGTTCTCCATCATTTATATAGGCTATTCCAATTGTTTTTTTAGAATTTAATTATACATATTTCAGAAAGCAAACAAATTTCAAATTAAAACTAATAAAAACCGCTTCGTTGCCCGTTATCGCTGGATTTCAGTAATAAGCTTTAGACATTTGGTAATACTCTACAGACATAATACATATACAGCATAATACAAGCGAGAACGTTCCAATTGGTCATTGATTATACGGAATTGAATGTAACACGAGTGTTCTGGTTAGTAACCACATGAAGTAATTTCAAACTACCATACAATTGATGTCGCCAACACAATGCATTCGTGAAACTGCTTATTGTCATATAATGTTTATACTACTGAAAAAACTTTGCCACGACCTTGGATTTAGAGATGTACAAATGCAATGTCTTACACCTGCCAGTATATCTAGACACGTTTGAATGTCGCTAAGAAACTTTCCAAAAGCGGCCGCTCTAGGCCCTCTTATCATTTAGGAGCAGTCAGAATTACGCCGAAATGATGGGCATCTTAATCTTCTTGACGAGTCGGTCTCGGCATGGATTTGGAAAAGACGAAAGACATGTTCAATAAACACGTCATGCCGACACCGGTAAACGTCGACGGTGTCCCTCTGGAAGTTGTGCAGGAATATATATACCTTGGACAGAAAATACAGGTAGGCAGGTACAACTACGAGCGGGAAGCCAATAGGAGGATTCAGTTTGGCTGGTAATCTTCATCAACTCTTCTCGTCGACCATCCTTCAATGCTTGAAAACAAAAAACTCTTCGAGCAGTGCGTCCTTGCAGTCCTGACCTACGGGGCCGAGACATGGACACTGACGGCAGGATTGGTCCACAAGTTCTATTTCGCTCAACCGCCTAAGGAGCGAGCTATGTTGGGTGTTTCTCTTATTGATAAAACTAGAAATGAGGATAAGAGAACCAAAGTAACCGACATAGCTCGCAAAATCAGCAAGTTGAAGTGGCAGTGCGCTGGTCACGTCCGCCGCAGGACCGATGGCCGATGGAGCAGACGAGTCCTAGAGTGGAGACCGCGTCTCGTTAAACGTAGTGTGGAACGCCCTCGAGCCCGATGGACCGACCACCTGTGCAAGGTCGCCGGTAGCCGCTGGATGAGGATATCAGAAGTCAGGGACGAGTGGCGCTGACTTAGTGAGACCTATGTCCGGCAGTAGGCTGCGAATGGCTGACGACGAGAATTACGCCTTTATTGCGTTTTTATTGGTGTACTGGTCAATTTTTAATCGAAACTCAAAATAATACATTTATGTCACTGTAATTGTAAGTTTTTCTTGTATTTATACTATTTGTATATTCGTAGTATTTATACAACTGTGTGAGTAAATTTTAAGTAGGTATATATTTTAAATTCAAGTTGAAAATGTATTCAAATGTAACCACTGTTAATGTCATATTTGCATATGTTTTATATATAATTTCTTATTGGTTTAGTTGTTCATCAACAATGAGTGGGTAGACGCCGTCAGCAAGAAAACATTCCCAACCATCAACCCTCAGGATGAGTCAGTTATCATCCAGGTCGCTGAAGGTGACAAGGTAAATAGATTTTTATTTCTAACTAGGACATGTCTGCGAATTCATCCACACTTGACTTGAAATTCCCACGGGATTCCCGGGACACAGTACCTACCGCTGCATTTAAAAAATAATGTAAGTGTGTCGTATAAGCTAATTCTTATACACCCGAACTACTACAAACCGCTCTCAAGAAAAATCCCGCGGGATACCTGGGATAAAAAGTAGCGCAGATTTTAAGTCTAAGAATATGCTGTCGCTCTGAGAAGACGGCATCGAAATCGGCCCAGTAGTTTCACGTGAATCTCGAACAAACAGACAATATTTTTTTTTAAATCTTGCACATCAAATTTAACAAAAAACCAGAAGTTGGTAATTTGGACAAGTAGATTCCTAAAATAAAACTCTTTAGAGTTTCTGTCTGTCCGTTTGTCACGTGAAAACTACTAAACGGATTTAAACAAAACTCAAGATGATGCTAGCCTATATTCTGTGTTAAAATTTGAGTGACGCCGTTTCTGTGGGATACACGATTATAGCCAAAGGTGGTTTCACGGTTGCGTTCTTTTGATACCGCTGTGACCGTTGCAATTCATGAACACAAATGTCATCGTCACAGCTAGCAACTTAATAATATATAGCAGTGTGGTTACTAAGTTATTGGGTTTGTGTTTATCTTTTTCTCCTTCACGGCTTTGGGTTTAGACCAATTTTCATAAATAATAAGAATACTTATTCAAAAACTTAGGCTCTATACACCGTTGGCCGGCGAATGTGTTCCGAAGTAGTTTGAAGTTACTGGACTATACATACATTGTATGTCTAATTTATAATCTATTTTTATTTTCAATCATAATTTAGTAATTTACTTAAATGAAATATGCTTGACCATAATTTGATATTGTATTTCCCAAAGTAGATATATTTAATATGAAAATGTGCTTGCTTGGTTGTTTCTACTTTCTCTTATCATGTCGTAAATTCGATTTTTATAAAATTTTAAGCTTAAGAAATCGAAAAAAATATGAGGCAATTTTATACCGAAAAATATGACTTTTGTGGCATATCTAAAAGTTTAAGCGATTTAGTTTTCTTAGCCAAAAATGAACAGTGGGCTTACTCTCAAACGTCTTTCGTCGTGCGTTTTTGTCCGATCAGCCTGAAAGTGTTAATAAAATTTTAGATAGAAGGAAGAAAGAGCAAGATTTCTTTATTTATAAAACACAAAAATAAATGGAACATATACATATACAATAAGTGTACGGTGTAGCCGTACTCCATACAGTTCGGTAGACGCGAGTTCAGTTCTCGCCAATCATACGCGCACGACACTCACGTCAAACAGTCAGTTTAACCAAATCAATTCAGTTTTATTTGATGTTAGGCGTTCACCCTACATCATTTGGTCCTTCAAGCCTGCAATTGCGTATTTACAAAATGTATAAAAATAAGATTTTCTAAAACGAAAAGAAAACCACGAAAGACCGTTGACGACAGTAAGCCCTCTTTGATTATTATACATAATCAAAGGAACATCCTTTACAAGCATTCGACCTTTTCCCACACCGCTATCTACTCTTTGAGTGGCGAAATTCTATACATCTTCTGAATAAAAACTCTCAATCAATCAATATCTTTACTTGTAAGAATGTCGTTTATAGAGGTGTTGTACATTAAACAATAAGTTCTACCACAAAGTGGTGTAAAAAATGAATGAAATTTAAAATTAGACTAACATAAATATTTGACTTAAAAAACAAAGTCAATTTTTGTAAATATATAAGCAATTAGGTAATGTCAAGAGAAAAAAATAACAAATAAATCACTAAGATTTTCCATATAGATAATAACGACAAACACTTTTTTTAAGAAATTCATGTACAGTATAGAAAAATTCCTTGATCAGTCACTTTTTAAAGACTACTGTGAATTTTCATGGTGCTACATTTATAATATTATTTGGCAGAGTTATAAATAAGAGTATAATACAGTTCCTTCTGAAGAGATCCAGAGAAGGCACAGGCATCTTTAGTTTTACTTGCGTCACAAGTCTCGCGACAACATTTTTAAATACTTAAAATAAAGATTTGGATAAAATTAACTATTTCTAGTATATAGATACTAAGGAGATTGTGAGATTTTAAAAATAAACTTCGTTTAAAAAACCGGTCTTCAAAAACTAAAAAGTATAAAATAACTTATTTCTAAAGCTATTATTATATATATTATCTAAAACATCTTGAAGTCGGTGCAAAGTAAAACATAAAAATGATATTTTATTATATTTTAGTTTTTTAGTTTTTGAAGTCGGTTTTTTTAAACGAAGTTTTTATTTTTATTTGTTACTTTTTAGTGTCTAGCTATGTAATGGTGACGCGCTTCTTAAAAAATATAGGTCCCAAGAAATGGGAACAAAAAAATATTCGTAAAATGAAAACTACTGGAACAAACTATGTCAAATTTTTAGGGGACCACATGGCAGCTATTCCGCGTCGAACAAAAAAATAATCACGTAAATCGGATCATAAATCACGGAGTAAGCGGCGAACGTACATAAAAAAAGATTCCGTCGAATTGAGAACCTCCTCCTTTTTTCGAAGTCGGTTAAAAATAAAGACCCATTTAATTGGATAAATTTAACTATTTCTAGTATATATATACTAAGGAGATTGTGAAATTTAAAATAAAATAATAAAACTCTCTACTCTGTCTAAAAACTACCGGCTAGTTGCAATACACATCGGTTTATCTACCAAGGTCACACCATTTACAGTCGAAACACACACCATCAAAATTTTAAATGAGCCCGTTAAGTTGATCTCAGTTTAAAATGACGTAATTTTACAAACCATTCATACACAGTATATTCAGAGAGTATTTATTTATTTTGCAAATAGAGTACATACGTACATAACTTCAGGCCAGGTCCCTTGCGGGGTAGGCACGAACAACAGAGTGCCATACAGGCTTATTCTTACACACCTCACTTGCTTCGTTGCAAATATAGTATCCTTAGGAAATGGTTATATCCTGTCTTTCCATCTATTTCGTGTGTTAATATATGCCATCATGCTCGGTTCCTATATGTTACCAAACATTCATTTCCCTTACTGTCGGCTAAAATTTTACATAGACATATTAGTGTTACGAGTTACGCAGGACTCGAATTAAATGGCGTTGGAATTACTGTACAATTTATTAGAACTGTACAAACACGTGTAAAACAGGTACAAATATAACTGGGTACAACCAGTACAAACGGCACGATTCAATCACACGCGCAAATACCGTCACTATATCGCTCATCGAATTTGTCTTGCTCGTATCGTAATCCTCGCTTGACTGCAACACCCCTCCATTCGGGCATTGTTTTATACTAACTATACAGTACAAAAAATCGACCGCATGCACTGGGGTTTCCGAGAAACAGTAATTTGCACACCTGGTTAATTATTCCTGCAAACGGCCAACAAAGTCGAAAACAATAACGACCGGCTATGGTCTAATTGCAATTTGTTAATACGAAGTAAACAAAAGAACTCCGAATGCGGGAGGGGCAATAAACCAGGTACGCGTTTCTTTGTCGGTATGTAATACTAGTAATGTCAAATTTCTCCTTTTTTTTCATTGCTGAAGCACAGCAGTCAGGCTGACGGCCCAACTATGATGGAACGTGGCTACCCTCGCCTATGGATATTAGCAATACAAGAGGTGCTCCAATATGCTGCCAGCCTTGAAGGAGAAACTGGACCCTGGCCACTGATGCCGGAACGTAACTTTAAGTTATTATGGTGGCAAACTCTGGTAATGACGTAGCAAACTAAATATACAAAAGTGAAGATTAAATTTGACCATACAATATATAACCGAGGCTTGAAATTTAATATTCTATGTATATAGTTAGATCTTGAAATTGAATGAAATCATTAAATTGGTCCTTAATAACTTATACGCAAAGAGCAAATAACGGGTTATATGGATTTTAGTGAGCAGTATTAGATAATACTACTACTATTAGACTTAGTATTTTTGTTAAATATTTACAGGCTGATATAGACTTGGCAGTCGCTGCAGCTAAGAAAGCATTCCACCGCTACTCAGAATGGCGTACAATGGACGCATCTCAAAGAGGACGCCTGCTTTTAAAACTGGCAGATCTTATGGAAAGGGACGCCAAATACTTGGCAGCTCTTGAAACATTAGACTGCGGAAAGCCCGTGAAAACTGCTGAGGGTGAAGTGTTTTGGTCTGCTGGTATTATCAGATACTATGCCGGCAAAGCCGACAAAATTTTGGGAAATACGATTCCTGCAGGTTTGTTACTATACATTCATTTTAATAAGATGTTGGTAGCTGAAAAAGTAAATAAATAAAGACTTGTCTGGAAAACATCAATATTGAGAGATAATTTGTAAGAACCAAGCTTTTAATTGACGAACAATAATGTTTTTATTCTTTCTTTCATTAATAATAATAAAAAACACTGTGAGGCCTGCATAGAGAATAATCTTTAGCCAATCGACATTTTAAGTGATTCATATTGAAAAATTAGGTATTTCTAAATACACGAAGCGTCAAAGACCCTTTACAATATTGTTACAGGTTTAAATTTTGAAACGAAGTTCTTTTTTGTACCAGTTGTGTTCTAGAATAGGTATTAAATTAGAAATGTAACAGAATTTCCTTAAATATGCTATCCATGCATGCGACATTAAAATTTACTTCTTTATAAGTATTTCTGAACCGAAAGAAAGGAAGAACGGATTATGTACTAATCAATCCTCATGTACTAACATTTTGCGAAAACTAGCTGATATGACTTTTTTTTATTTCAGATGGAGAAGTGTTGACATTCACTTTGAAAGAGCCCGTCGGTGTTTGCGGACAAATTCTGCCATGGAACTACCCAATACCCATGTTTGTATGGAAGATCGCGCCTGCCTTGGCTGCAGGTATCTATTAAACCAAATTAACTTATTTGTATTTCAATTATGACAGTAATAGGATTCAGGCTGGTGTGCACCGCCATTTAACCGATGGTTAAAATAAAATTATTGCTATAACTATATGCATAAACAGAACACCTCAGAACAAGGAAACTCTTGGTATAATGCGATAAACGCATATTAGACGGGCGAATAGGTATAATCGAGTATGTAATAATCAATACTTATTTTATCTTATACTAATATACAAAGCTGAAGAGTTTGTTTGTTTGATTGAACGCGTTTATCTCAGGAACTACTGGTCTGATTTGAAAAGTTAGCTTATTGTTAGATAGCCCATTTATTGAGGAAGTTTATAGGCTATACATTATCTAGGTAAGACTAATACGAGCGGAGCACCAATGAAGATTGTTTCAAAATCGGGGGGTTTTGAAAACAAATTCCACGAGGATGACGTCGCAGGCACTATTTATTCGTAAATTTATTCGTTTATATATTTAGATTATCTAAAACGTAACACACGCATTTTACTTATACGGAAACTTGCGCCTATATCTATCCGACTTTTTTATAAGAAGTCTTTTACTGCATCCTAGTGCATTTACTTTTATATAAAAAGTAGTATGTTAAAATTAAAAAACAATATTTATTTATCCATCATTGTTTCAATATATGAAATTTCCTCCGTAACAGACAAAAAATCAGTTAAATCTATGTATTTACCTATCTATCTATAATCAATGTATGTCATTCCTATTTTTAAAAAAGCTCTACCACGATTAGAGTATCCATTATGAGTATATAATCTACAAGAAAACAGACACCAAAACAAATACTACCTCCCATCCCCGACTCGGTTAAATTAGAGGTCTTTAACCAACGCCAATATTAATTCATCGACTACAAGCACTACGACATCTATATCCAATTAGTGATTAATCATCTCTTTCAACGAAAACACTAATATTTAACCAAAATATTTTAAATTGTACAATTTCTCCAGGATGCACAACTGTCATCAAGCCAGCAGAGCAGACACCCCTTACAGCACTTGCCATGGCATCGCTAATCAAGGAAGCTGGCTTCCCACCAGGTGTTGTTAACGTTGTTCCTGGCTACGGACCGACCGCTGGCCACGCTCTCACACACCACCCTGATGTTGATAAAGTTGCATTCACTGGCTCCACCGAGGTAAGCTTTTCTCGCTTAATATATATTATTTCAACTAGCCACTCCCAGGAAAATTCTCGCAGGATTCCAGTGATAAGAAATATCACACATTTGATCACATAAAATTTGCTATCGATCAGTGAAAAAATTATATTGGAATTCGTTTTTTTTTATTTGACTATTTTAAATAATCCCCAGAAAAGTTCCTGCAGTATTTCCAGGATAAATAGTAGCACAAATTGTAAGTCTAAGAATTTTCTGTCAATCTGCGAAAACCGCATTGAAATCGGCCCAGCAGATTTTATGTGAATCCCGAACAAACAGACAAACTCGACAAAAACCTAAAAAAATTACATCGTATTCTCCATCGTTCATATAGTCTGTTCCAGTGGGTTTTCTTAAATAGCTTCAATGCACAGACACGGCATGTCCAGAATTCAATAATATTATAGATTTTAATTAGTACGGATACACTGAAGAAAACAAATCCGTCATAATATGCAACGTAGTCACCCTAGAGTAATAAAATTCAGTTGTTATACTGGCATTTAAAAGCTTTTCAGCAAGTAACACAATACTTGAATGTAGGATTGGAGATTACTATGTGTGGAGACTTGCTTTACCTTTTAGATATAATTATGTTAGAATATTTATTTTGCTACACTATTTTGACAAAAAATAGTAAATACTTTATTTGAGCATGTGCAGCAGATTACTTGGTTAAAAACATTACTTAAACAAATACCTTTTACAAATATTAAAGTTTAAATTAAAGGTTTAACAAAAAATCCTGCATAAAATAATTAAGTTAATGTAAAATATATGTTAATGAAATGCTTCAAAAAAGAACTGACTTACTGATGGACATTTATTCATTTTAATGTTATTTTTTGTTTATGTTGTTATTGTGGAACTTTGTGGCTGAAATAAATAAATTATTATTATTATATTAGTATATCTCTGCAAACCACGGACTATGGGGACTATGGCGCCTACACGTCGCATTGTTCAAGGAACATGGAATAAAATATTATTATTATTATATAAATTTGTAACTCTCTATAGACCACGGGTCATAAAAAATGCGGACCTTTAGGAGGGCTTCCGTGGGGCCGTGGGAAGTCTAACACGTAGAGGCTACTTAGACAAATTTAATGTAAATTGGCGTGACACTGACCGGCGTTTGTGCCTATCCACGTCATGTAAAAATGCACCCAAGACAAGCCCCGGTCAGTGTATAATTATTGTAGGGAATGAGAACAAATGATACTGGGCTATTGAAATGAACTGCTAGTGCAGCTAGGGATATTGGCTGTGAGGACTATGGCATCAGCTCGTCGCAATGTTCAAGGAACATAGGAAAAATATTGGAAAGACGGTGTCTCACTGCATGGGACCCTAAAAATGCCAATGGCGAGGGGTAACATGTTTACTGGTAATACAATAATATGCAACTGTATGTTCTTGATCATATTAATTAATTTCGTGTTTGTGATCAGGTTGGACGTATTATTATGAGTGCAGCATCAGCTGTCAACCTTAAACGCGTTACTTTGGAACTCGGTGGCAAAAGTCCACTGGTAATTTTCAATGACGCTGATGGTAAATATTTATCACTGGAAACGCTTTATATAATAACTAATCTTTCGTTCCTGAAAACCTTACAATATCGAAAATTTTCTATTCTAGTTGAGAAGGCAGCCGATATCGCCCATAGAGCTGCTTTTTCTAACGCCGGACAATGCTGTGTGGCTGCCACACGAACTTATGTACAATCTGGTATCTATGACAAATTCGTAGCAAAGGCTGCTGAAATCGCAAAGAACAGAAAAGTTGGTAACCCCTATGATGATGTTGACCAAGGACCACAGGTAAACAAGCTGCTTAAATGTGCTATACTTGCTGTTGTAACAATTGATGAAAAGTATTTCTTAAAGAACAGGTTCGAATTTAATTAGTTCCTCATCTTTAGTTAAATGACGGTATGTTCTATGATACAGCGCGTTTGTTTAGATAAACATTTCTCCAAACGTGCTTTAAAACAATTAATTAATTATCATTTTCCGGCAAATTTATTCAAAATGGTGTAATGAAGAGAGAAAATATTCCTTCATTTAATACAGCGATCATGAATGATCTACTTATACTCAGCTGATCTTTTTATCACCCTAATAATATATTTCCAGATCGATACAGAAATGTTTAACAAAGTAATGAGCTACATCGATGCTGGTAAAAAGGGTGGCGCAAAATGCATCGCTGGCGGTGACCGCGCAGGCAACGTTGGCTTCTTTGTACAACCCACAGTATTTGCTGACGTTACAGATGACATGAAGATTGCTAGAGAGGAGGTATATGACAGTCTCATCAAATATAACAAGAATATTTGTATTCGAATAATATTTCAAAGTTAAAACAGAACATTTGCATTTTACCAGATCTAAAATCTATAATCCAAATACTTCTAATTATTAATGTTTTTATATTCCAGATCTTTGGCCCTGTTCAAAGTATCCTCAAGTTTGAAACCTTTGAAGAAGTCGTAGACCGTGCGAACGACTCCAATTACGGCTTGGGGGCTGGTGTGATCACCAATGACGTCACCACCGCCTTGGCTTTCGTTAGACATGTTCGCGCTGGATCTATGTGGTTAGTAATAAAATTTCAATCTGTATTCATTAGAACATGTTGTAAGGTAACGGTGAAATCTTGATAAGAAGTTTCCTCCGATAGTTTTTAATTAACTTTTTCGTAGTTACGCACGGTAGCTCAAAGAAATATGAATGAATATTATGTTGATGGGGAGGGGTGTCATTTTTATATTATATATAAAATTCTTTAATTAATTTTTAAAATATAACCTATTAATTTAACTTCAGGGTCAACACATACGAACATATCGTGACTCAGACACCTTTCGGTGGCTTCAGGGAATCTGGCATTGGACGTGAACTGTGAGTGTATTTAAATTATAATATTTTTCACCATTTAAAGCTAGATTTAATATCATCTAGATCTAGTACCTACATAGTACGTCTTGATGTGTAATACCGATATTATATTATAAGTTGTGCACCAGCCTGCAGCTGTTAAATGTATTAAATATTATCTGATATATAATTTCTGAATGTATTCAAGATTAACTAGATGGTCAAAGAATGTATACAGGTCGATAAGCTTACAAAATACGGATCCAAAGCTATGTATACCCGGTATACCTACTGGTGTCCTTATATAATTTAGGTAATGTTTGTAAGCTTATAAACTTCTTATATTAATCAATTAGAAGTTTATATAAAAATCAAAAACAAAGGATACCTACTTTTAAACATCTTTTAATAAACCATTTAATTATTTCCGTATAATCTGAAGTTCAAACAAATTGCTTTTTTTTTCAGGGGAGAAGATGGCATCCAACAGTACTTGGAAAACAAAACCGTGTCCTTCAGCCTTCCCAAGAAACCCTTACTCTAAATCAAATTAAATTGGTCAAAGCTGTGTTTTATTATAGCCCATATTTCTGCTAACTATTGTATAATATTATTTTAAATACACTTTATTATCATAAGCGTTGTCTTACTTATTTTAGGAAAAATATTTCAGTTTAGCCCTTCTGAAACTAAATAAATATAACCGGGCGACAACGCACATACACACACACACACACACACACACACACACACACACACACACGCACACACGCACACACGCACACACGCGCACACGCACACACACACGCACGCACACACACACACACAAATATAGTATATCCTAGTCATGGAAAAATAATAGGTACTATTCTTCTTTAATGCCCAACTCAAATAAGTTTACTATTGTGTTATAGGTATACAACGGGTCACTCTGGCACCGATCCTAGATATCCAGACCATAGTAAATAACGAAAAGTTACGAAATTTGCCATGTCAGGTTGGAAACCGCGTTCCAGTGACCATGCCAGCAAAAATAGCTGATGAATGAAAAGTTTTACGAGTCTGTAAATTTCATAAATGTATCCAATGGAAGCTATCCCATTTGATGGGATCAAATATATCCTATGTTCTTCTAAGAAAATGCGCGTGCTAGTTTCATCACAGTTACTTTTAAATTCATATCCGCACTTATTATGTAAACGTACTAACTATTTAAACAGCCAGATAATTCCCAAGGCCCAGTTAATATCATGAAAATCAGTTAATCTTAATTCCACAAAACGCTATTTTCTGTAATCAAAATAATATTTATACACCAATATCATAATAATCCCATTTTTGAAGATAATAAAGGCAGAATAAACTAATTATGTACCTAAGACACTTTACAATATGTATCTTTTACGAATTTGTGTGTAAATATTGAAACATTATCGAGATATTCCATTTCAGTCAGAACTTGGCAGAAAATGTATATAAATGCCGTAACAAGTTACTTATAACACAACAGAGGTTATTATCAGTATAATAATCATAAAGACATAATAGGAGAGTAATAATTATGTTGTGTATATGAGATAATAGATATTAGTGTATAAAACCAGACAAGTCACTGAAATACGGCTATCTTCACTACAATATAACCATTTATAATATTGAGATTGCTTTGTAAAAAAATATATATCGTATTCTTTACACATATGAAATCTATTAGAATGTCCTATTAAATGAGAATAAGTAAGTCATTGGGAAATGTTGAAGAATGGATTATATCACCTTACCTTAAACGTTTTAAAATAATTCTTATAACAATAACCGTAAAGTTGACATTCGAACTATCAAAAGTGTATCAGGAATTCCAAGTTCAAGAGCAATTGACCAGTCAAATGAGTTCACTTTCAATCAACTTCACTTCAGTTTGCTGAGGACCGGCGAAGATAGTGCACGCAAGATATAATTTAATCCGTCATTATGGTGCAAGTTGATGTAAAATATACCAAGGTAATTTTTTTAATAGTATTGTTTTAGATGTATGTGTAGGTATAAATCTCAAAAAATTATACATAAATATAGTAGGTACTTTAATAAAAAAATGGTTTTTCTAAATCAATATTAAATTAGTATAATTTTTACAGACAATAATTGTAGTATAAATAATTGCTAGCCATAAAATAGATAATTATGATTGTGAAATTAGGTAATTATTTGTACTCAATTATTCCGATACACCTTTGATCTGCAAATTCTTGATATCTTCTCTAGAAATGTAAACAATGTTTAACGTATTTGGCCCATTTTAATTACTTTGAATGCTGATAAACAACATTTTGCATTGATAACAACCTAATTATTCATGATTGAATAACCGGACTGTATAATATCTAGGCATTGTTTTTGCATATTACCTAATAATGACGGTAGGGACAATAAAACTAGTTATTGCGACTAAAAGAATACAGAAAATCATATGAAGTCAATTTTCTCTTGTAGGTATCTTTTTTTGCGTGAGTTCAGCAGACAGGCAGACAGCCCACCTGATCGAATGTGGTTACTATCGCCTATGGACATTTGCAACACCAGAGGTACGACCAATATGTCTTGTCGCTCTATAAAGATAGACTGAAACCTGGCCACTAAACGCAAGATTGTTATTGCGGCATGCTCTAGATCAGGGGAGATAGCCATCCAGACAGGCAAATACCCTACCACCTGGCAATGACAATCTATATAAAACTAAGAACTTACTATATAACTTTTAAATTCCTAATAACAGGTATCTAAAAATATTTATCCTGGGATGAATACATTACGCACACTCCTATATTGTTTACTGCTCCACTACTATCGGGCTATTGCCCGAAAATAGACAGTGAAGTAGTATGGGACTTGAGAAGACTCCTAAAGACACTAAAACCACCCCAGTATTCTCTACTGCACTAAACCATTGATAAAAGACGATAACTTAGGTAACGCTCCCTGTTATCCTATACTAAGCCTACCCTCCTCCTAAAAGCTTGTCCACAACCCTACCAAGTGCCGGCCCAGGGTTTCTCTCCTTTCTATAAGAGCTGGCAGGCTTCTTCCATGTTAACAAGTGACAAGCCCTCTAGGGATCTTCCTTCTCATGGGTAAGATTTTCGCGGCTTGGGTGAAGGCTGCTGTGAGGTCATTGTCCCACTTAAACACGCTCTCCGACACCGACTACCCTTGCATGTATGTAATGCCAGGTGGTATACAATATGCTATTTAAAAAAATACTCGTTTCTCGTTCCGCCGCCTTCGTAAGTGATAACTGTTTCGTTTTGTTAAAGAAAAATACTCTACATTTTCAACATATTATTTTATAAATTTATCAATTTTATTATCGTCGTCGACAGCCAATTACATCCCACTGCTGGACGCAGCCCACCACAAGTTTGTGCCACATACTTCAGTCCAACATTTTTCTCGTCCAGCGCCTATCGTGCACCTCAAACAGATCGTCAATCCACCGGACTGTAGGGCATCCTATACTATCTGTAGTTTGCTCTACACGTATTACTTTTAAATGTATTATATTCCAAGTGAATTATTGTATAATTCTTTACCCACAGTAATGGTTATCTAAATATTTGAGGTAAGTATTTTAATTGGATATATCTCTCTTCAGCTTTTTATTAACAATGAGTGGGTGGATGCGGTCAGCAAGAAGACATTTCCAACCATTAATCCCCAAGATGAGACTGTCATTACACAAGTCGCGGAAGGAGACAAGGTAAATGATTAAATATGGTGAAGGTAAATTTTAAGCAATGTCTTTTTTCTTCTTACAATCTTATGTGGATTGCATTTCTACTGATGTCAAGATGAAATTAAAATCTTCTACTGTTAATACCTACCTCTTGAATTTCTTGGTTATTTTAGGCTGATATAGATCTAGCAGTAGCTGCAGCGAAAAAGGCGTTTCAGCGTTATTCACCATGGCGTATTATGGACGCATCACAGCGTGGAATTCTAATGTTAAAACTGGCTGAGCTTATAGAATCCCAGGCTAGATACCTAGCTGAATTAGAGACTTTAGACTGTGGTAAACCTGTGAAACAGTCTGAAGATGAAGTTTATTATGCCGCAACGGTTATAAGATACTACGCTGGAAAAGCAGATAAGATTCTGGGCAACACGATCCCTGCAGGTGATTATCATACATACATTGTTGGCCTATTCAATTCTGTGCGTGATTCATGTCATAAAACTACGTTTTAACGGTGTTGAGCGCGTTAATTTATTTCATTTTTGTTATTCTGACGTTTCGACCACTTTTCAGTGGCCGTGATCATGGAAGACAAAGATGTCAAGTGTCAACAAGTATTGTTAAAGTTTTAGTTAGCCTACCGCCAACTTGTTCTTTATTTAGTTTTAATTTTGTTTATGGCTATTATTTCGCTATTTCGCTTCGCGTGCCGTAAAATCCGTTCTTAACTGACCTCTACGTGTGCGAAAGGAAGGTCCATGCCAAAATTCAAGTATATATATATATATATATATATATATATATATATATATATATATATATATATATATATATATGATACAGCAGTAACCCTAAATTTTCAACCCTCTACGATCAACCCCTATTTTTCAGGCAGGACGACGTCTGCCGGGACAGCTAGTAACTATAGAATAAAACCTAATAGGTACAAATAGAAAAATGTACATTTTCTATATATTGCATCATAATTTTTATTGATGATGCTATAATATTTTATTTAATATAATAAAAAAATGCTAACAAATATTCTATCTCCCTAATCTCCGACGCTTATCGGCCGAAAGAATGCGGACAGACCCAAGTTTTAGAGCGCTTAATTTACGTATGTATAAAAACTTTAAGAAAGGTAAAAACTGGAAGAGATCGCTTCTTAGAGATGAGACCGCCCGCTTATCGCTAAGAAATGATCTCTTCCAGACAACCCGTATATATATACATACTTACCCGACAATATATATACATATATGATTGACATTTACATATTTCTAATGAATTTGATTTCAAGTAGGTATATTTTCACATTTTTATTATTATTTAAAATGTTAACTTGCTCTCGTGGCCATATCGTAATATGGCCGTACGACCGACGAGTACACTCTGGTTTATACGAAATTGTGATTATAATTTTATGCAATAAAACAGTTAATTTCAATATTTGCTTATTATATAATATTTCATATCCATATTGAAATTTTAAGCTTCCGTTGATAAATCACAAAAGCTGAAATTCATCACGTCTACAGAACATGCACTTGGTCGGTTTTATTTAAAATAAAACCAAGTTATTTTCGTCGAGGTTCCCCACCAAAACTAATTTTAGATACTCCATTAATTATAAGTAATACAATTCTGAGATTCCAAAACATTCTGTTATCTAGTTATGTTCACAGAAAGTGTACTTTTAACATATGACCAAACATCGTGTTTATCCACGACATTTCTTTGGGTTGATATATAAACACATTTGCAAGTTAAAAATAGCCTTAAACTAGTGCCGTCTAGTCTGTCTGAAGGAGAATAATATTCCCAGACAACTATAACTTAAACTGCTATATCATTAATACTTTAAAATCATTGTCAGTCAATATTTTTTTTGGTATTCTTGAAAGAATTAATGACTTATATCCGGATATCCAATTTCTATTTCAGATGGTGATGTCCTAAGTTTTACTTTAAAAGATCCAGTTGGTGTTTGCGGTCAAATTATACCATGGAATTATCCAATTCCAATGATGTCATGGAAGATTGCCCCTGCTTTGGCTGCAGGTAAAAAAAAAATCTACATCACAAAAAAACTGACAGTTGATATGATAAAAGGTAAAATCAAGACGTCGTACAACCCGATGAAGCCTCGTAATTCAAAAATACGTTTTGATTTCGACGGATTAACATATAAAACTTCGAATAGCGCAGGAGTATTATTTTTGTAGACAACGGGCCTCAATTCTATATTTAAAATGAGCACTTTAAATATAGAATTGACACTTTAAATTTTAAGCACATAGATTACATTTTTAGCAATTTTGCACGTTTTGGTGTGCATGGGAAGGAAATTACGTGCAAATTTGTATCATGTATTATATGTTAAAATAATTATGCAATTTCTTATCACATAAGTAAGATTAACCGCAAAGGATTAATGTAAATTAAAATTATTTTATCGTGACACTAAAGCTAGTATTTGAACGCCCGCCCTTCAATATGTAAATTATCTATACTTATAATAAAATTGTAGAGGTCGAATTTCTGTGCAATAAAAAAATTTGCTAAAAACCGAGTCAGGGGGATGTAAGAAGTGAAATAGAATTAATTTAGATTTTTTTAGAATTTTTTGTTTCTCTGTCTGTTTGTACCGGCTAATCTCAGAAACGACTGGACCGATTTACATGAAATTTTGTATGGTGGTGGTTGATAGCCCTGGTCAACATATATTTTGATTTGATCCCGAAAAATTAAATAGTTCCCGTGGGATAGTTAAAAAGCTTTAATTACTTAATCAGCTTATAAGACTAAAAGTAATTTCTCTGCAACGTAACATAATAGAAGCGGATAATTTGACAGGGTGTGGTGTCAGTGAGAGAGTTTTATCTTGTATATATAATATATAAAGCAGATAAGTTTGTTTCTTTGTTTGTTTGCTTGAACGCGCTAATCTCGGGAACTAGTGGTCTGATTTGAAAAAAAAAATCAGTGCCAGATAGCCCATTTATTGATGAATTTACAGGCTATAAACTATCACGCTAAGAGCAATACGAGCGGAGCACCAATGAAGAATGTTTCAAAATCGCGGGTGTTTTTTAACTTCCTTTCCACGCGTACGAAGTCACGGGCAGAAGCTAATCTTATATATAAAAACGAATCGCAAAATGTGTAAGCGCATAACTTGAGAACGACTTTACCGATTTTGATGAAATATTGTGTGTATGTTTGAGTGGGTCCCGGGATGGTTTGAATCCACAATTGGAACCGGTAGATGTCGCTGAGATCGGGTTCTAGAATCCTCCTAATCACCTGGACCGATTATGGTGATTTTGTTTTTGTGTCATGAAACAAAGTCTTTTAGGAATTCAGAAAATATGGCGGTACGAAGTTCGTCGGGTCAGCTAGTTGTAGAAATAATTATAACATGTGTCACATTTCTTCATATATGTAATACACATTTTGTCTTGCTGTTTTCAGGTTGTACAATAGTTCTGAAACCAGCAGAGCAAACTCCTCTAACTGCTTTAGCAGTGGCTGCTCTAATCAAAGAAGCTGGTTTCCCTCCAGGAGTGATCAATGTGGTACCTGGCTATGGCCCTACAGCTGGTGCTGCCTTGACACATCATCCTGATGTTGATAAAGTTGCATTCACTGGGTCTACTGAGGCAAGTTATGATCTTTTATTATTATAACTGTTAAAAAAAGTTTTATAATCAAGGTTAATGTATAAGTATGTTTGAATGTTTTTTTTATTATATTTCTTCTCCACTTCTCCTTCTTGAAACCAATGACTTCATTGGATTTCTTGATAACATAAGGTTTGAAAGTTTGAATAACTAATTGAAAAAGAAGTAGTCGGAATGATAGTGCCCAGTAAAAGACGTATCTCTGAAAAATCCCAATTCTCACATTGCCCAGAGGCCGTACACAAAGCTTTTAGACACAAAATCTCAACTTAAATATTCAACCAACATTTTATAAAATAAAAATTTTAGGCTAAGGGCGACACATGGCGATCGCGTTCGTTTGGCCATAGTGTTGCTAATACATGTTTCTTAGCGTGATCATCGAAAATAATTCTATTTTGGATGGCGTAACAAAGGATAATATTATTATTTTGTCATAGCATCACTTACGTTGAAACAATTATATATTTTAAGGTGTTTACTGCTAGTGAATAAAATAAAATAACCTAATAAAGACAAGACGCCAATTACTTCGTTACATTTTATAATAAATAGGATTGGGCTCATATTTACTTTTCAAAAGATAACCAGTAAAATAGTTTTAACGCTTATCTACAAAATTATTCATGCTGAATTTCAATGTTCCTATATTGTTTTCTTAATTAATTGCGTTGAAAACACACAGTCTTTAATTTCAATCTAAGCATTATAGCTTTATTATGTTATGGGTAAAGTTCAATGTACACCGCTGGGGCTGATTCCGCGTTATATATTTTTGTATAAATTTGTTTTTTCTAGGTTGGTCGTATTATACTGGGAGCTGCTGCTGCAGTTAACCTAAAAAGAGTCACACTTGAGCTTGGAGGAAAGAGTCCTCTGGTGATCTTCAATGATGCCGACGGTAAGTATACATTTTAAACCAGAAACTTCGATGCAAAATTAAAGTGGATTAATTACTAGCCGTTACTAGCCTACCAACAAAATCCTACAACAGAGATGTGTTGTAGGATTTTGTTGGTCCGACCGATGATTTAGCTAGTAATTAATAATATGATTCTTCTTAATTGCTTAGCATTACAATTTTATTGATAGAGAATAGCTCTCCTCTACACAGAAACCTATTTTATTGGTGTATTACCGATTATTTTATTTGCCAATAATGTACGTAGTTCTTAGTTATTTTGCCTCTTAATCCTATGCAAGAAATTACCAATTCCACAAAAAAACGATGCTTGAGTTTTGAGCCTAGTATTAAACGTATATGAGAGTTAAATGAAACATACTTTGCAAAGGCATTAATAAATCTGGATTTAAAAATGTACTAATAGTAATAAGAAAGCAATTTTGGATGTTTCCACATTATAGTTTCCATATTTAACACTGGTATTGTTTAGTAAAAATGGGAGCTATAATAGGTTACCCTAAAAAACTCCAGATCTAGGTTCGAAAGCGCTGAGGTAGTCGCCCTAATACAGAATTTTGATAAGAATTCTATAGATAGCAAAAATAATAATTGCGAAAGAAATCAAAAATAATTAAGGAAAATATTTCAACAGTTGAGAAAGCGGCTCAAATTTCTCACGCGGCCGCATTCGCTAACGGCGGGCAGTGCTGCTGCGCAGGTACAAGGACCTATGTCCAATCTGGAATATATGACCAATTTGTTAAGAAGGCTGCTGAAATTGCTAAAAAGAGATCTGTAGGAAATCCATTTGATGATGTTCAACAAGGACCCCAGGTATGTAAGAATTTTGATAATTGTCTCAACGTCCACAAATTACGTCATATGTTAACGGAGGGGGGGGGGGGGATCGACAAAGTGTGACATTGTGTGACAAAGGGTGGAAAAGGCGTCCTAAATTTCGTGACATCTCATTTCAAAATATTTTTAAGGTTTAAAACACAAAACTATACTTATCAAAACCTTCAAAATATTTCCAATTTATTTGTATGAGCACAGTGTTTAAATTATTAAAGAATAATTTAAATGGAAATAAAACTAAAATTGCGAAAATGCTGCTATAATCTAATAGTTTCTTGATATAAAATTGCAAAACATGTAATGTCACAATAGGGAGGGAGGAGTCTCACGAATGTGACCAGCTGGGACAAGGAGGGGGGAGGGGTCAAAAAAATAATGAAATTCGTGTGATGTAATTTGTGAATGGCCCTTAATATGACCCATCAACATAATATAACCTTCTCCTTTTAGGTTTCTATAGCTTGAACCCTTAGCAAATATATCTCGTCAGTCTGTCTGTGCATCTGTTTTGTATAACACTATCATTTTTTTGGAAAACACTGGATCAAAAAATTAAAAAAATCAATTGAAAAATTGCAGTATGGACATAAAGTCCACAAATTATAACCTATAATTGTATTATTTTCATAACCATTCTAATAGATTACTATAAAGTTTTCTCTTAAAGTTTTTATAATTTTTAAAAAGTAGTAGACTTTTTCACCTCCTCGTTCTTTGCCACTTTATTTATTTAAACACCATCTATGTATCCAGCCAGTGATGAATTATTATGAATTATAAAGTTTTAAAATATTCTTTAAAGAAACAGGCGCCACACGAATACAGGATTAATAAGTAGAAATAGCTTAATATCAGATATCCCCTTGAACAGTCTATCCCTTATTGGAATAATAAGTCCTTCATACATCTTGATGCCATTCAGGATCATGACTCAATTTGCTCCTATTTTTTTTACGTCTGTATGGCGAATGTACAAGCGGTCTTTAAGTAATTCATAATCGAGCTTCGGTTACTTTCTGTTGTAATAAGCCTCAAACAAATCCTTAATCTAAATAATCTAAGGTGAAACAAAGCAATTTCTTTGCTGTTTAAAAAGGCAGATTTCACTTTTTTGAAATCTTCAACACAACTACAATTAATATTGAAGCATATCATTTCCAGTTCCCGACATATTATTAGTGACTAAACGTACCAAATTTTATTCACTTAGACATTTCTTTTTAAAATCACATTACTTAGTGAGATTTTTCGCGATTTTTGAAGATAACATTCTTAAACGGCAGACAAACACACACATATTGTATATCCCCAAATTAAGCAAGTTACGGTTGTATTATGGGTAATATACAATGGACTACTCTGGGGCCGATCCCAGACACCCAGACCATAGTCAAATAACGGAGAAAATCCGTTTCCGAAATTTACTATAACAGTAATCGAACCCGGAGCCGCTGCGTTGCAGTAAGGTAGTAAAAAGGTATACATTTTATTTACCACTGCAGATCGATAAAGAGATGTTTACCAAAGTACTGGGCTACATCGAGGCTGGTAAACAAGGTGGAGCTAAATGCGTTGCTGGTGGAGACAAAGCAGCTGACGTTGGATATTTCATCAAGCCTACTGTTTTTGCTGATGTTCAAGATGATATGAAGATTGCTCGAGAAGAAGTAAGTGCTCTGACAAATGATATGACTTATGAATATGTGAAAAAGTAACATGTCGATTTAAAATAGTGATAATAATTCCGCAAACAAACACATATATCTCTTCTATCAATATCTACTCTGTTTTTGATTTTAAAATAAATACCAAAATTATAATGACATCTGCAATGTATTTTAAGATGCTGATGTTTAATAATGAGAAAGGACTACAAATTGAGTGAAATTTGAATGAAATTCCTATAATATGTCTCTATGAAAGCATAATGCTAGGAATGATGAATAATCAGCGACGGGATATTCACCCCCATTTCCTTGAGCTCCCACGCTCAACTACGCAACGGTTCTCAAGAACATTTAATTTTATTCCGCGTACAACAATGATCTGGAGGGAACTTTCCGCCGCGGTTTTCCCTTTACGCTATGACATGGGGTTCTTTAAGAAGGGCGTTATAAAACTTCTTAGAGGTCGGCAACGCGTTGGCGACACCCCTGGTGTTGCAAATGTCCATAGGCGACGGTAACCACTTACCATCAGGCGGGCTGTCTGCTTGTTTGCCTGCTTCAGGCTATACAAAATAATAATTATGTATTTTCAGATATAACGTTTAAGTATAATGACTTATATACTTATACAAACTTTAGTGTACACAGCTCTGCCTCTTGTTTTTCTAGCTAGACATATAAATTTGCTGCAAGGAAATTGTTCAAATATTACAGATTTTTGGACCAGTTCAAAGCATACTGAAGTTCGACACCTTCGAAGAGGTGGTAGACCGAGCGAATGACACCAACTACGGCCTTGCTGCTGGTGTCATTACCAACGATATAACAATTGCACTTAGCTTTGCCAAACAAGTGCGTGCTGGTTCTGTATGGTAAGAGTTTAAATTTACAATATATTCCAGAAATCATGAATATCACTTTTAGTAATAATAATCTTCAATCACAAGTTCCTATCACAATTCATTAGAGCATATTTCTAAACAGTCTAAATTTTCAATTCTCAAGTCACAAACTACAAATTTCAGAACTAAAATCCGACAATCACTTGACTCAAAATGTCTAATCCATCTTGTACTTTATACTCATTTCCACAGCAGCAAGCAGGAAAGCGGGGAAGAAAGTGAGCAGCGCGCTTATAGCCGCATACAAATTGTAGGTCTTTAACTGATACCAAACAATTTTATTGCAGGGTCAATACATTCGACCATGTTACCAGCCAAACTCCTTTCGGTGGATTCAAGGATTCAGGCCTGGGACGAGAGTTGTAAGTATCTTTGTTCGGTTTGTTAATTTAAAGTAAGTACGTACATTTCGTAAACGAGATTTCCGTGTTGCTATGATCTAAGTGTCAGGGGCAACTCGAGTTGACTGTTGTATATCACTCATGACGCAAACCTAGCTCACTTAGCGTGATGATATATTTACAACTAGCTGTCCCGGCAGACGTCATCCTGCCCGGAAATGCTTCAATCGATACACCGACAGCAACGCCACCTACCGGGTCCAATTCTGAACCAACTCGGAAACCTTCTCTGGCTCATGCACAAAAATTTTGCTAAAGTTCATCACATGATCAAATGTATTATAGTTTACGATTCTGTAAAGGACATACAATCAAACATTCATTTTTATATATAAGATGGGTTTTTCTGCCGATTATAACATATTTTTTTTTAATTTTTAGGGGCGAAGATGGTATCAATCAATACGTGGAGTGTAAGACTGTGACAGTAGCATTGCCCAAACAGCCACAGTTGTGAACGTTCTATTCTCATCTGTGGTAGAAGAATACTAAGAATAAAAATCAGTATCTCTGAAAATCTCCTAAATAGTACATAATTTGATATCACTGATTACAGGTCATTCTCTTCTCGCTTCTTGATGATTTATTGTCTAAGACGTAATTTTAAACGAAATGAGTCAACAAAAAGTAATTTGTTAAAACTTTGAACTTTATTTATTAACTTACAAACATCTCTATCATTACAGTTGTCACCAATACAACAGCGTGGTGCACATTATAGATATAGATATATATATATATTAGGGCGGGTCAAATTGTATGGAACGATTTTTTTGATGAAGCGTATAGCAAAAACGTAATCTATAGGTGATTCTGAGAAATTTTGCTCAAGAGACCATAGCTCTAAGTCGGATTTGGAGCCCCCCAAAATTTCAAAATAGAAATATTGTCCATATATACATAGAACAATTTAATTAAATTCTTCATAAAATCGGATAGAATTATAGTAGATTTCTCAATCTGGGCTTGTTTGAAAGGTATTTTTATCACCTTTCAGAATCTGCCGATAGTTAATTCTATGTTGTTTTCTTCATTCATGTCGCTACATATTTCTGTATCGTACTCAATAATCAACATTATTAACGTAATTAGTTACATCATGGAAGAAGAATCTTTGTCTATGGTTATACTAAATTATTATTTTTATTAAGAAAAGTTTCAATTTCTGTTTATCACTAAGTTTGTTTTTTTTGTTCAGTTATTCGTTGTTATATTATTATGTTATAAAATTGAAAACATATTGAAATAAAGAATTGTATTCCACAGTGATCTTTATTTATTGGAAGCATTTAAGACCATGTCCACATTTGTGTCATTCATTATACCGTATTCATATATTTTTCAAAATGAGCCGATTCGATTCCTGAAGAGGGTAACTGATTTTTCAAAAATTTAATGATACCCCTTTAGTGTTCGTCAAAATCGGCCTCGAGGGACCTTTGAGTGTTCTTCGCTGTCGTATAATTTATGATTTGGCCTTGAAAGACCACTTAAAAAATTAAGCCTTTATACCTCGTGGAGTCACAAAACTACGCGTGTTCGTAAAAAATAATATACTAAACTGTTTGTCAATAAATATTTTAGTGTAATAATTATGACTTACCAACAATTTTATACTGCTTCTCGGTGAGGTGATTCGAAATCATTCCACACAGATGAGCGCCCAACGAGTGCCCCACACATGTAATTTTCCTTGCCAATGCACCGGCCTGCGTGATCTGCGAGTACAACTGGGCCGTGCATTGACCGGCAAGCCTACAAAAACCATTTTAAGTTTTAAGAGGAACTTTTGCGTGATATAAATGGTATACTTGTTAGAAGTGTTAACGTGGTTTGGGTATGTAGAGAGAATGAAAGAAAGAAAAACATTTATTCAGAACTACGTACACACCAAAACATACTTATAAATAAGACAATACAACTGAAAAAAAGTTCTGAATCGATCCTAACTCAGCATGGTGCTGGTTGGCTCAACCAGCGCTGGTCTTCCGCTAGGGCCGTTCAAGTGAATTACGGATAGACAGAACGAAACAAACAAAAATAAATAAATATGACGAGTACTATTGGAAACAAATATAAAAAATAATATTACAAACCGAATTTATAAAGAAGAACAAAGGATGAAAGTAGAATCATAAAACAAACGTATGACAGTATTTTGAATGATAGACTTGGTGCCAGTAGACCGCGACGTACACGCTATGATCAAATAACAGAAGTATTAAAAATGAAAGGTTAAAAAGCAACTAAAATAAACGTGCATTTATGAAGAGATTAATGAATGTAGATGAAGCGAAAGTTGTTTATCAGGGTCGTCGCAAGTCGAGATTCATCGTCTCCGCCTACCCCTATGCGAAACAGGTGTATTAATATATATGTAAGTTATATTTATAAGGCCAATTATGTCGCAATAGTTGGGATATGGGGCAACGTGATAAACGAAAAACATCTGAACTCAGGCAAAATAAGATTATTAAGGTATATGTCTCACGGGGATGAATAAAGCGAAAAACTAATCTTAATTGAAGGGGATCATTGAAAATGACACCAAGACGGCATGAAAATCAGGTGACTGATAGAAATTGAAACTCATATCAAGAGTAGAGGCAAGTCAAAAACGGAATTAATGGATTGTATGAAGAATGAAACGAAGTGACCTGGTATGTGTAACCGAAGATTTATACCAGAATAGAAAAATATGAAAGAGAAAAAACATATTGTACCAACCCTAAATAATTAAAAACAAATAAAAAGACCGAGGGGAAGACTTTTGCCATGGAATAAAGAGTTGTGTAATTATTGTAGGGAAATTTTATCTATGCAAATAGATATATCCATAGTAATAAATAGCTTTATTACTAAGGATTAAGAAAACTAAACGACGTTAATAATAACTTATTTCACGAAAGGGAAGGTCTTTCAAGTGTATCAAAATTTTACAATAAAAGTATTGGACTCAATCTAACTGATATTTCAATAGATTAAAATCACATAAATCGTAGCCGCGCTTTCTCTATCATTATTTTTCTATCATTGCGTAAACAAATTTATATTCTAATGCTTAGTATAGTTTATTCATCACCCTTGCTTCTTGCTTGAGAAAGTCCGTGTTAATTTTGTTTAATGCGAACATAGAATCAATTTCGTGTTACCAGACATTTCATGCCTTCGAAAAGGCTTTGGTCAGAATATATAACCTAACCGACCCTGTTAACGTCTGGACCTTGTTTTGAAATAAGGGCATAATAACTATGACTTTTTTATGGTTCCACAATCAAAACACGAAAAGAGTTGACGGATATGATCTCTTCTCTTCTTTATACGTGGATTGATACGCACTTTCTCGTTTTTTTTAAATTGCTGGAATCCAGCAGAGAGCATCCACGTGATAGAAAGTGGATACCTTAGCCTATAAAACGAATATTGGCAAAAAATCTAATGCAATACGCAATCAATTTGTACTTACTTCAAATTGGACAGTGCCGAGAGATAGCACGGAAATCTTGTTAGCGGTGACCAGTCCACCATAAAAACGTTGTAATCTTTCCGAGACAGGTAAGCTGCGAAACAAGTTTATAGCTATTTAAAGGTTAAATAATATTTGAAAAGCGTTGAACTTTAATTTCGAAGACTTTCCAAATATGTAGGTTTGGTCTTGTTGGAAAATCGATGTACTTACATGTAGGTATATTTATTGAAACAGCATTGTTTTGTGTTTTCTATTTGTTACTAGGTCGAAATGCTTTACGTACACTGCTCATGAAGAGTCACTTCGTCTCATTGATAGAGATAAAATCATGCGCGGAACACCAGCAACGGCTGATGTTGTGTTGCGAGTGTTGTCAAAAAAATCCTTGGCGACAAGTTAGTTAAATTACCATTACAAGCATATGATGAAGACCTAGTTTATGAAACAAATAAAATCAGCCCATAAAGGTCCTATTTCTGGACTTGTTACTCCCTACTATTAGGGGGAAATGGGCAGCTTACTCGCCACGCTTCTTCAAAGTCGTTTTTAAAACCGCAAAGGAGTAGAACTCACTGCCAGGGTCCATTTTTCCCGAAACCTACGACCTGAATGTCTTCAAGTCCCGTGTGAATAGGTACCCCCTAGGTAATCGGGCTTCATCTTAGACCGGCCGACGGTCAAACACGAACCTATACATCGATTATCTCTATAATCACGATAAGCATAAACCTAGCTTATAGTTAATGAGAAAACAGAAGCTTGTAAAAATAATTCTTACCATCTCTAATAAAACTCATAGGCGTCTTCGAATGTGTTCCGTTGAACCCGTGGATGATCAGCACGTTATTCTTTTTGGAGTCCCAGCCATATTGATGCAGATTGTGTGGATGCCTTACGTCAACCCATTGCTTGTAAGGATGCTCCCTGCTCAGAGATTACTAATTTACAAATTGATTTATTGATATTTAAATTAAATTTGTCAAATACTGCATGAGGAATATTGGACATATAAATGAATCTCAAAAATTACAGCTAAAATGTGGCAAAAACTTTATGACATGATTAGTTTATAAACCATGAAAAATGTCAACATAAAGGATTGGAGCATAATCATATTATGTATCATAGAATAAATATATCTGGAATGATATCACCAAGTAAAAATGTAACTATAACACGCTAATAAACCCCACATGACCCTTCTACACATTCTAATTTCTAAGTCATAACTATCTCGTTTCATTTTTGAAGATTAAAATTAAAACCAGCTTAGACAAAACAATAAAACCCTTAGAAGTTTCCTGTTTATGACTAATTTTAATTTAAATAATAATATTATGTGAATATCTACTTCCATGATTTGGATTTCATATTTTGGAATACGAACTTCCAGGCATTAGCGTTTTTCAAATATGCTGTATTTAATTCAACAGAACTATTAATATAAAGTATCAAGAACTCTAGAACTATGTTGAGCGCTGTAAGAACTTCTTTCATTTTTTTTTTTTAGGTTTATGGCTTGGCAGTTAGGCCTTTAAGCCAGATCTTAGATTACAATATAGTTTCTTCATTTTATTAAGCTTATGTATAGCTCAGCTGAATTGTAGGTTTTCAACTGAAACCATTCAACGGAGTTCTTGTGACTACTCAATAGGCCACATTTGAGTATACAGTTCACATTTCTCAAAAAACTTATAATTACTACTCAAAAACTATCAATATCCTACAGCTATTGTTCATTTTTGAGTAATTTTACACATTTTTAGAAAATAAAATTGCACAGCACAACATCTCCTCTTAGTTCCCGCCAAAAACTCCTCTTTCAAATTATGAGACGCTAGGGTCACAGATATAATGAAATCGTGTGGGAAACATTAAAAAAATATATAATTTAAAACGTATTGATCTGCTTGCACTATTTCTGCTTTTCTATAGGCAAACAATAGAGCTTTTTATTTCACATTGGTTTCTTAAACATTGTCATAAACTGCTGCAAAAGATCACTTTCTTGTTCTGAATAAATTTCACGTAGACTTTTTTTTACCGCAATAAAATCATTATGTAATTCTTGATGTTGTCGATCGTGTTTTTATTCTAGTTTTTAAGTGAAAGTATCTTGAATCAAGATTATTATTGAACAATTTTAAACATGCGTGTTTGTAATTGTTTCATTTATGACACAAAAATTTAAACTTGATTTGGATTCAAAATCATTTTAATCATACATAAACAGTGGCTGGTGCAATTGGTGTGTCACAACTCACCATTCGCGTTACTACTGGTTAGAATTGGATATAAATTCCATACAAGTAATGTCCAATTTCTACCAATGGTAAGTTAAATAATAATATAATATTATTTAACAACTATATATTAAAGTCGTGCGCAGAAGGTTTGCCAATGATAACTCCTCCCGTTTCCTATAACCGCGACTCACTATCGTCTAGTTCAGTGATTCCCAAAGTGGTCTATATCGACCCCTAGGGGTCTATGACAACCTGCAAGGGGTCACGTCAGCGAAAAAAATTTGGGGGTCCATGAAATGAAAATGGGGGTCCACATAGTGGATCTCAACACATACACTGATAGTACCTATTTACTTACATCATACTATCTTATAATATCAAAACATATACATTATTTATAAAAGTACCTATAAAGTGAAAAAATTATTATATATGTTTATAAAATTGTGTAACTTAATCCATATGGTAACATAGAAGAAACGAATGTCATAATACAAGAGGAACTGACTGAACTAAGTACGTACAAACGAAGAACTTAAGGTTTAGTTTAAAAACGGATATCAGCAATTCTGGCTGCAAAACAACATACCCGTTACTTATCCCGTATTATGGAATATAGCGAGGAAATTTTTAATTTCCTTTCCATCGTCATACCTAGTGGAAAGGGGGTTCAGTGCTGTTACCAATCTCCTAACGACAAAAAGAAACAGACTGGACATCATTAGCCGAGGAGATTTAAGATTAACCCTTACAAAATTGACGCCAATTGTTGATAATTTATAATTAAAGCATCAGGTTCATCCTTCTCACTAAAAATATTGACTTATTGCTTATGTTATTTTATTTATAGTTTATTTTATGTTTATTTAATGTTACGTATATTTTACATAACAGATACAACATTTTATTTTGAGTAGTTTTAATTTAAATTCAATTAATAAATATATAAATTAACATGTGTTTTTACTTTAAGTTTTTAACACTAACTTCACTACAGTTAGAAATTTACAGGAAATCAATATCAAGTAAGTAAGGGGGTCTACCCAACACGGAAAGACATGGCAAGGGGTCTACGACACAAAAAAGTTTGGGGAACTCTGGTCTAGTTCTTAGTACTACTTGACAAGCCCCGGTCCCATTCGCAGAAAGCAGGAGGGGTGATCATCAGCAAACCTGCGTACGACTTATATTATAGAAAAGCGATGAGACAAAAGCATTTGTACACTTGAGAATAATTTTTTTTGCATAAATCTTTCTTCACTTTTTACTAATAATTTGAAATATGAATTACGTTTTACCCTATTCAGGTAAAACGTAAATCTAATGAAAACAAAACTTTTGACAAATATATGAATATTAACAAGTATTAGAACAGTTTTACGGCCGCTTCTTATAGGTATCTTACAATTGGTTCATTTGCCTTACCATCGGTTGAATTTGGACATTACTTTAATGGCGCTCATGTCAAATTTTAACTGATAGTAAGTCAAATGAACGGTCAGTAAGATACATAAACCGGCCATTAGTATAGCGACACACGTGCGGAATCGGCGCTAATTTGAACTGGACGGACTTTCCGCTGATGTCTCATAAGTAATTAAAAAAATATTATCTCTTTATATTTCTATATTATCTCTCTTTACTGTCTCTTTTTCCTTTCATCGAGTTTCAAATTACGATTCTATAGAAATTTCACTTCAAAAACATTGTGAGCGATTTAGCCGAATTTTCCGCATGGAACGGTCCGCAGGGGTGTCGCTAGACTTATACATATTGGATTTTTATAGGCGGCAGTAAGCAAATCCCATTATTTTATTCATTCATTAAACTATACGGTTTTCTGACTCGGCTAACAAACCAAAAAGTTTTTACTAAGTAATTTTGTTAGACGCTTTAATGTTGTGGCTGTTGTAAGAAATCATGATAGAACCTGTAGAATCTTAAACGGTGCTTATGTTAAAATACAAATAAATAACGTCAGAGTTTGAATCTATAGAATTTTACACCTCGTAGCCATAGTTATAAATAATAAAAATTGATTATTTATCGACTAACTCCATGAAAATTGGATTTATCTTAATACTTATTATTTTTATCTCACGTATTCTACCTGTAGTATCTCAATCCTCAGACATTTTTGTATGGAAATAAGGTGCACAAAAGGATGCTAAAGCTACCAGGTTGAATCACCGTCTTGTCTTTAATTTAAGGGCCATTTACATGGAGAGAGTTTATCGCACGTTTTGGGACGAGAAATCGTATACCATTTTCGTAAGAGATATTATTTAGACAATAATCGCATTGACATAATAACATTCAACAACAAAAACACGCCTGCGAGTATGTCATACGATAATCGTAAGGTAATTATCACCAAGAGTTTACTTACTACGACACAAATCGCATTGGCATATTGGATTTCTCGACTTCTAAACTGAACTCGTATGATTTTTTTTTAAGTTCATGCCAGTATCGTAGAAATATGTTTAAACCAATTTCAATGAGATACTTGCCATTCGATCTCGGTGATGAGCACGGTATTTTGTATTTTATTTACACAGAGACGTTAATATTCAATGGCCAGGCGATTATCGCCCTTCCACGTGCGATATCGTATATTTAGTTTACATGATAATATTTTTTCTTGCTTACGACAATCATATCTTCGAGGCAAGAAACTCTCTCCAAGTGAATGGCCCTTAAGTCTATCATTCATCTATCATCCCATACTTACACCACACCTAACGTTTTGTCCCTATACTCACTATCTGTACTCTCCTTACAGAAAAACAGTTTGTGTATTAAATAAAAGAAACCAACTTACGGCGTGTATAAAAAGAAGTTGATCTCACTATCTGGACACGACCACTCCCTTTTCATGACGCAGCGCCAATAGCGGAAGTCAACCATCGACATTAAGTCTCCATTGCTTTCCGGTACTGTAACAAAATAACAGCTGTTGAGTAAGGAATCTAATAGTAATCAATAATAAATGCCATCCGCATTTAATAACAAAATAAGGTTTCAGGTATAATTTTTAACGGTAATTTTCCTTTGACAAGCCCAGCTACTATTACGCTATCATAGTAGTTTAATTCTTAATCCTCCCGCGTTCCATTAAAATAATACAGGTCCTGGACGGAAAGTATGCACCACCTATACATACAGTTTTTCTGACTTAATGTGCGTAATTGTTAATACGTACTAGTGATGGAGGACACTATCGTAATGAAACTTATACAATAATATAACTGATGTATGAAATTATCCAATCCACCCTGGACAAGCATGGTGCGTACCTATACTGTCCGTTTGCCTAAAAATATGGAGATCCAAGCCAATCAGTAGTTGTTATAAGCATCACGTTTATGATCTCATGTTGAATGAATGAATAAATGAAAATTCTTAATTCTTCAGCACAACTTAACGCTAGGCAATTTAATATGAATAAGTATATTTCCATTAGAACAACGGACAGATCGCTTATAGCGATCTCTTTCAGGCAACCCGGTGTCCAAGGATAATTTAAAAAAAAAACTTGAGAGGTGTCAAGGGACACCCGGATGGAACTTCGGATGGAACGAAGTTCCATATTTATTATTTACAAAAAACCTGTATACACTCAACAAAATAGTAAATGAGTAAGTTTGAATCCTATTTACTTCAATATAAGAAACAATTTAAATTTAAAAATTTAAAATTTAAAAGTCGAATTACATCCTGCAATTCGACTCTTGAAACAAATTTAACTTTAAACCAGATTCGCGATATTGCTCCTTATTTTAATGACATTAAGACTCTATATGTCCGCAAATGCTATCTGTACGTCAGCAACCCATGACATTTAAATAATAATGTACTCCAAATTAAACTCTAACTGCGTGGGCATAAAGGGTTATGCAACTGCATTTTATCTTGGCAAGCTCAAAAACTGTCGTGACAACTTTTTTCGTAAGAATTTTTTCCGTCTAGCCCTCATTCGTACCGCGCGATAAGGAACTACGTTCCAAAAAATTGATGATATTATTATCAATCAAATAACATCTACTATACGTAACAAGACAGACATAGGTATCTACATATACGCAAGTTTGGTGCGCCTCAAGTGTGCAACTTAGTAAAATTTTCTCAACTTTAAGGTAGGTCATGGTACACAGGTACCGGTTTATATGCTTATACAGGTTTTATCCGTGCAGGAACGGAGTAAGAATACAATGTCCTGCAGCCGGGCGGCCTGTCGTAAGAGGCGACAAAAACCCCCCACAGCCAGGTGATAGGGTATTTTCTCGCCTGGGTGACTATCACCTGTTTTAGACTATGCCACTATAACAACCGTTAGTTTTGTTCCGGCATAAATCTTCCAGTCTCTTTTAAAGAGCACCCGCACATTGGTTGCACCTTTGGTGTTACAAATGTCCATAGGCGATGATTAACGCTTTCCATCAGGTACGCCTGTCTGTTGAACTCGTGCAATAAAAAATGTAAATACTTTCGACTATCATGATTATAATCAGAAAACTGTAAATGGCGGGCCAACTATTCGACTACTAAAACAAAGAAATCGGCAATGAAAGTTTGGCTCATAACTATAAGAAATAACAAAACGCAAAACATAGTGCAACGGACTCATGGACTGTATAACTGATATGATTACGAACGGTTACGTATTTGTTTTAGCGCGTGGAAAGTAAAAGCAATTAGGAACAAAAAAGTTGCGTTTAAAATTACGCCCATTATTTACGAAGAAAAATGTTCACGTTACATTGTAATTATTACGCAAACTAAAATTGTTACTTGAAATAATAACTGGCTTGTTATTTTGTAGGATATATTGTGGTGAAGACTATTATTATATATTCTCAAGCAATTTATTCTTAAACCAACGCTTGATATGATATTTCGTAAAATAAAATTTTACTTGATCCTATAACGTGGTATGCATTCGATAATACTCGTAACATAGAATACGAATGATAATCCAAATGTTACGAGGTCGCGACGACCTAAAAGCCGCTGATGGACCACCAGAAGCCACAGATGGCTACAAGGCTACAAAGGCTCCAAATTCGCCATTGACGGATATTCGCCCGCCGAGTAGACTCCGAGGCAAAGAGGTTTTCCTCGTGGCCTTAAACTCCTCGCTACCTCTCATGCCCAAAAGAAAAGAACACCGAGAGAATAACAATACTAAAAAGTTACTTGAGGATTAATTGGATACTAAGGTCGTTTGGTCGTTATTTAAAAGCGTCACATCTCCAGAAATTGATTAATTTCCTTTTGATGCACTGTATAGTGTTTTTTCGTCGTCAACGATGTATCCCGGTTGTAGCGATGTTCAGCCAGAACATTGGCAGATGAAAAGTTATTGTAGTAAGATATAAACATTCAGCATATTGGTTTTATTTAATACTAGAGTTTGCCCTGCGACTACCCCACGTGTCAAACCTATTACATATAATAATAACAATGAAACTAAATGAACTAAATCCATATCAAGTCTAAACACTGCCCAGAAAAATATAGAGAATAGTCGAAGCCAATCTGATTTGAAGTAATACAATGAATGACATGTTGTTTATGACAACGTAGGTATTTTTTAGTAAACTGAAAAACACGTTTCCAGTGCCATCTATTTTGCTAATCCATCCATTATAAGGAAACGACGTCATTTATTGGGATAAAATGTATCCTAAGTGTTAATTCAGGTTATAAGTCAGCACTATATCTAGTTTCATTCATATACGTTCAGTAGTTACCCAAAAAGATGCGATCGCAGTGCCATCTTTGTATGTCGAGTCTCATTTAAATCCGTTAAGTATTTTTCAAGTGATGCTCTAACAGATAGAAAGACAAAAATTCTAAAAAAAATATTTTTAGAATCTACTAGTTCGAATTAGCTTAGAATTAATGATTTTTTTCACATTTTTAAACGCATTATACAAACTCGAACCATTTACAGATTTATTATGGTATTAATTAATTACATAGACACGGCAAAGAATACACTCATAACATGTCTGGCTAAATTTCAATGGGTTTTAAATGGCCTTTAAACAAGCCAAATGAACGTTAAACTTCACACTTTACTGCCTTAATAAAACTGCACTTACTATTTGCAAATCTTTATTTTGTGTTAAGTCATAAAACTATATTAAAGCTTAATTGTGAAATTCTGCTAAAGCAGCATCTAAAAGCCGATTTACATTGATTGAGCTACAACTGACTTCAAATTCGAAAGAAGTCAGGGCTGACTTCATACTGGCATCGTCTAAATTGTTTTGAAGTCAGTACAGCTCTACCGAATCTGGCTGACTTCAATGTTACTAATTGAATAATTTGAAGTCAGTGCACTGTCCAATTCAGTAGCTAATAAATAAAATAATTTCAGTTAATTCTAACTCATAATAAGACTGCGCTCATGCCTGCACCGTTTCATTGGTCGATCATCACCGCATTCCATAATCACGTGTATTGGAATATTCATGTGTAGTCGAAACAGGTATATTTTATGCGGTAAATAATTATAGGTGGTGCGATCATTGATTATTCAAGTGTGAGCACCAGTCAATGTGTTTATTCGCTCTGATTAATTTAAAATGCTGTCCTATAAAATAATATCTATACTACCCGCTTTCCTAACCGCATGATCCGATCACCTTTTCCCAGCCGTCATCTTCCACATCTTCCATTCCATTATAACTATCATTGTCGTACTGGCCACTGCTTGTCTTTGCAAGTCACTCTGCTGTCGACCCTTGTACGACTACTTGTATATCTTTCCCACCACCAATTGCCTACAAGTGCAATTATACCGCGCTACGTGTGTACCTACTGTTAGCTTGCAGCCAACAACAGCACACATTTCTTTTTATCAGTAAATAACAGCCTGTTTCTGGCGGCTGGTAACCCTTATTTATTGTTATTAGAGGGTAACTAAAATATTATTCAACCGATACCGTCAGTTGTATGTTTTCTTTGGTCTTTCGACAAATAGAACCATTCTCCTGGTCGAAACTGAAAGTAGACACAAGTGTCCTAATACTACGTAGCAGTTATATTGAATTATTAAGGAATTACATTAGAAATTGGATAAAGAGGCCCACGACTAAGTTATTGTGAGGATTGCAGTGATTAAATGTTTTGCTATAAATTGTGATAAAAGAAACAGATATGTTCGTAAATATATATAGTTTTTTTCTGTTGCAAACCCATTAATCAGACACTGTATCGCGATTCACAAATACAAAACTACCCTTTTTTATCATAGCTATTATAACATTACAGAAATTAATTCTCAAACTTGAATATTGTTGAGGGTTTTTCACTTCCTAAATCCAAAAGTTGAGTATTGATACATTAAAAAGCAAATTTCTGGATTTTGGAATAGATGTCATAATATTGATATTACATTATATTATCTATATACCTTGCTTTGTGTTTTCGAGTTCGTTACAATTTTACACAACTTATAATTCCGATCGGTAATTTTGGTTTGCGCAGAAAAGTGCAGACCGTTTTTCGACATGTAAAAAATATATATTGAAGTTTATTCGCAAGCGGAAAAGTCAGTGTTGCTAGCTATGCATTCTTCGCTCTGTTTCGCTTACACGATTGAATTGAATTTCATTACACCTTAGATCATAATCTCAATGGATTACACGCTGTAAATTGAAGTTCCCCGCGCTACTAAAATTGGTTTACTACGCAGTTACACCGAGAGGAATTATTATTAGTTGTGTAAAAGAGTCTTCTACTACAGTAAATAAATACGTATTATTTTATAGATAACAAGCCATTTTACACATAAATGCAATCAAAAACAGTTACTTGTGTTGAAAAAGAAATGCTAAGGTGGTTTGGGTATGTAAAGAGAATATAATAATATGAAAGCAGAATCAGAAAATGATAGATATCCACATTAAAATTCTGCAATCTTATTTTTGTAAACAATATAATATTTGAATATTTTATTTATTAAAATATTTTAATCAATTCAACATCTCTTGTAGGGTACTAAACCGTGGTTTCGAACTTCCACTTTCACCACCTGCCTGACCAGATATATGGTCAATAACCAGTTTCATGGTTATGTGGACCACGTTTGAATTTTAATAAGACCATTATTAGATTTCGCACATCCGCAAATTTCGTTTTTGATATCAAATTTTGAATACACTTAAGACGACTAGAAGCTCGAAGCTTTTAACCGCTCTCGTTTTAATATACCTGTTTATAGAGGTCAAATTTATTTTTATTGCGAATATAGCTAAGATAAAGGTGTTACAATAAGTCTTTAGTAGTACATTTATATTCTGCCAGAACAGGTGTCATAACTTATCTATCTTTCGAGATTTAACAGATAATAGGTACATGCAGTATGTGTTAAATGCAATACACACCAAACCCGCCGACCCGCTGACACAATCCGGCGGCCTATATTGGAATACTCATGTCGGCAACAAACGCCCGCGCGTGCTGCCCGCCGACATGTCTGCCGCTTGCGCTCAGTCCCAGCGATACTCTGACTGTGGGTGATGTGCTATATTTTTTGTTCCTCATCTTGAGCCGCCAACATGCCACCGACAAAGTTTTCAGACTTGCAATGAGCCGACATGCGGCCGACAAAGTTTCCCGACTTGGGTTACGCCGCAAACTAGCTCAAGACAGAAAGTTGCCGGCATAGGAGGGTCAGCGGTTCTGGTGTGTATTATTATGCTTTATATATACTAACTGTAACATAGGTTCATTCACAAAGCGTGGAATTTCGGTGGCGGCCTTGTAGGGTAGCACCGATAGACTCGCAGTTTTCTGTGCTCTGTCGTACAGTAACTTAGCAACCATCTGTCTACACCAGTATTCCGCAAAGTATGTACCGCGGCACACTGGTGTACCGTGGTCATTAATTGGTGTGCCTCGGAAAAATAAGGTTATGTGAATTATAATCACATAACGACCTATTTGTGTGAATTAGGATTTTCGACTCTTACCTCAATAAAACCAAAAAAAGAGAATGCCTCAGGATAATCGACGAAGAGATGGGAGCAGCTTTGTCAACGATTACGCCAAGTTTAGACCGTCTATGCTCGATTAAAAAGGCTCATGTTTCGCATTGAATACCTTTTCTGCAATTTAAACTTTAGGTTTGTTGACTAATTAATAATAATAAATACCATTTCTGCAATGTAAACTTTAGGTTTGTTCATTAATAATAAATGTTTTTTCCATGAATTAATAAATGAATGTTGATTAATATTACTTTAAAAAATATTTTTATTTGTGGTGTACCTTCAAAAATTTTCGTTTTCCTAGATATATATATACCTATACTATACCTTGAACACAAAAAGTTTGCGGAACACTGGTCTACAACGCTTATTCTTTCTCTATAAAATTTCTCTGTTTTACCTTTTACCTAAGCAAGTGAGGTGTGTAAGAATAAGCCTAAATGGCGCTCTGTTGTTCGTGCCTACCCCGCAAGGGACCTGGCGTGAAGTTATCTATGTATGTTTTACCTTTTACTTGCAATGCGAATATTAAACGGATCAACTAAATTGATTAAATTTGGTTGAATGGCACAAAATTAAAGGACACGACGTTATTCAATGATAATTATTCATGTTTATGTTTATATGGATCAGTTTAGTTAAATTATTCAAATTGAAAGATAAAAATCATCTGTCTGATATCTGTTTAACGTATGTTATAATATAATGGCTAAGAAGTGACACCTCGTTATGAGGTGTGATTTTGATTATAGGTATTATTTTAGTATAATAACCATGTAAGAAAGAATACTATTTATGTTTTTCGCATTATCTTCCCGCACTGATTTATGTGATAACTTTGACATGACCGTCCTAGACTTTTTACTTAATTCTTGAAGTGGGCTTTTTCAGAGCCCAATCCAAAGCTTTGCTAGATAGCGAAAAACACTAAAAGAAGTCTCAAGGCCAACTTTGACAAAAACTGAAATGATGATTTTTGAAAAATCAATTACTTACTTTGTATTGTATTGTATTTTACCTTTGTAAACTCACGGAATTAAAATGTTCGTCACATTAAAGTAGACTTTTGCTTGCATGAGTACAAGAAACAATATTGTCAACATTTTAATAAATGTTATGTTTATAATATTTTTGGAAACAATTACATGAATATAGATTTAAAGTAGTATGTATGTATAAACTGTAGTTATAAATTATTTGTTTTCCGAATAAAATAAAATCAAAATAAATAACATAAAATATTTTCTGTGGAACAGTCTGTGATTTTGGTTGAAAAGGTAACATGTGCTTGCGGAACGTTAAATGAATCCATTTGAAAATTGGCGGGCTTTTTAATTCCGTCACTGTACAATAGGGTGGTCGTTAAAAATTAAATTCTTTCAGACGCCCAAAAAAATCCTTCCTTTTGACGAAAAACTACGGGAAAAATTTTGCTTTTTGATTTTTAACAAAAATAACACGTGCCGGCGGCCAATTTAAGTTCATTTTTCGATAAAATTATAGTTTTTTTGAATATATGTTACATTATTTAAATTTTGATAAAAAATCATGAAAATATGCTTATACGAAATCAAATTCTCTACAAAAGGGTTTCTTTTGTTTTTAGATGAAGTTCATATCCATCGAGATAATCTCATTGGTAAACTTATTAACTTTATTAAATCATTTATTTTAGCACTAAAAACTTTATTTTTCTTGAAATATGAACACTTCTATTAAAATATCTTGAATTACATATATATTTTTGATATTTTGACACAAGTAAATGATTTTTAATTGAATGATTTTCAAATAAAATCTCTGTCGGTAAGTTATCTACAATGAATTTATAATCGATATCGATATTTTCCTAAATTATCGACACTTCTAAAAATCTATTGAATGGTAGACATTGCCCAAGCATGTTTGGTTTAATTCGTTTAATTTGTTATTACTGTACTCTTTACATATTGACTTTAATGTGTTCACATGTCTTTCATTTCTGTGCTCCAAGTTTAGTTTTTTATTTGTATTGAGACATTGAAATATTTGATTGTATCGATCGCAAGAGAAACAGTGTCAAATGTAATTGCTACAGTGTAAGATTCATTTGCATTTGTGAGGTTTGTTACCTGTTGATTCGGTGCTTGTAAATAAAACAAAGGAATCACTGGTAATCTATTTATTTATTTATTTGATTTCCTATAAGCATATTTTCATGATTTTTTATAAAAATTTAAATAATGTAACAAATATTCCAAAAAACTATAATTTTATCGAAAAATGAACTAAAATTGGCCGCCGGCACGTGTTATTTTTGTTAAAAATCAAAAAGCAAAATTTTTCCCGTAGTTTTTCGTCAAAAGGAAGGATTTTTTTGGGCGTCTGAAAGAATTTAATTTTTAACGACCACCCTACTGTACAATGAACCGTCTAATTTTGAAAAAATAAACACTGCTTGTGTTATAATACCGTATCATAGTGTAGCTTGTAAGGATCAATTATTATTTCTGTGTAGGAATGTCAAACCGCAAACCAAAGGGAAAGGGTATTTTTCGAACAAAATGTTCTATTTGCCCTAGATTTTGATACGGGTTTTTTAAATGGTAACACCTTGACTCGAAAATTACAAAAACTTTATTATTACCACCATCATGATTATATTGGAAATAGCCTTCTATTATTTACCTATTCTTTTATTTCAAAACATCTTAATAAATTGACGGTATTAGGTATAAATGAAGAACAATTTTAATTAAATCGATTTGTAACATAGTGCTTAACTATATATTTCATGAGTTACCTGAGATAGTTCAGTACGAATACAGTCGGATGTAAGAAAACATTAAATGATGTAATATCGTAATTTGATGTAACTTTTCTATTTTGTTGACATAAGTTTAATAAAATTAACAATTTTAACTAGTTAAATCGATCTAGTATGTAAATAACTACGTATGTAAAAGTCGACCCAGTCATTCCACGCATAATGTAAGGTTCTGTAGAAGTTAAAATCTTCACCATTGTTATCTTTTATTAACCAACTCTAAAACGAATTTAAAAATACACAAACGTCAAAAAGTAAATACTCAGTGAAGTTTTAAATCAAATCAAAATAATTTATTGTATAAAAACATGGTTTTTATTGTAGTCGTTTTTGAAGGACGTACAGTATATTGATTTGTACCACATTTTTACTCCTTAAACACACCTGTGTACATTGATAAAAAATAATTATGTTCATTCCTCATAGCAAAGTAGAGATATATAGCTATGTCTATTTAACGTAATATAATACCACAGTACCATAATTATAATCATGCTAATACATTTATTATAATAACTTATGTATTTTGAAATATATTATTGTTCATGTGTGTATACATTTGACTCTGTATATATGCATGTATTTGTAATTCTTAAATTAGTTTAAGTATTCAGGTATCTATTGCCTTTTTCCTGCACCACCTACATCGCCAGATTAGCTAATAAATTCCTTAAAGTTGCCTGGAAGAGGTCGCTTTGAGTGATAAGGCCGCATATTTACAATATTTTCTAGGCAATAGAAAATATTGTATATATGGCTTGTTTTTGTCATTGTATAATCTGGTGTGCAATGAAGTGTTTTCTATATGTCTCTCTCTCTCACTCTCTCTCTAGTAGCCAGCCCTATATTTAGTGTTTTGGCGATTGCACAACCCTACCGCGGTATACCTACTTGCCCGCCCAATTTCATCCATCTAGAAATGATGGATTTTTAAAAACAAATTTGATATACCTGCTTAAGCAGTTGGATAAATGGACAGCCAGATAGACATACCTACCAATTTTTAAATAAGGATTCCGTTTTTAACTAAATAGCTACGGAACCTTAAAAAGAAAACGTAATAATATGTATATTACCACCATTATTACTATTAATAACAACAAACTTATTATCATTTATAATCGATAAACAAAATTTCAAACATTTATTGAAAAATCGGTAAAAACTGGCAAAACAGAGATATCGCCATGCAAGAAATGTAATTTCTCCTTACTTTGCCATCACCATTACTAGAGCGTAAATAACAGGCAATGATTTGAAAGAAATCAGCAGTGAGTCTATTTCACCTTACTGGCACGTATCATAGAATAATTGAACAATACGTGTATTGCGAAATTATCTAGCATTTATTTATTATTCAATTATTACCACTGAGTACATTAATATAATAGGAATTATAACCTACTTAGCCAGGTGGTAGGGCATTTGCCCGACTGAATGGCTACTAACCCTGGTGTAAAGTATGTCGCCATTACAACCCTAAGTGTGCTCCGTCATTAGTGACCAGGTTCCAGTCTCCCTTAAGAGAGCAAAAGCGCACTTGTGGCACCTTTGGTGTTGCAAATGTCCATAGGCGGTAACCGCTTTCCATCAAGTGGGCCGTCTGCGTGTCTGCTGAAGTCCAGCATTATAAAAAACCTATATGGATTGACGAATCAGCAGATAACTACTCGGCCAACATTAACATTATATAGATTGTAGCTCTGCCTTTTAGGAGCGGTACTTGTTTGTTGCTCATATACCGTGTTTTCTAGAAAATACATCAATACAGCAATAGTTAAAAGTTCAGTGTATAGAGTACATTGAACATGATGAAAAACGACCGACTGAATGAAAATGTGTGTTCGTACTTTCAAATACTTCAATTATAACTTATTTTTCATTAATCTCATGAAATATATTAAGCTTACTTGGAATACCTATAATCTAAATTAATAATATTGTAGTGTACATCTGTGATTTCAAAATGCCTAATTTTTTGTGAAATCTGCTATTTCATTATAATATGCTTAAACGTAAATGAGCGCACTTTTTATTTAGGCTATTAAATTTCAGTGAGAGTGAGTAGTTTTAGGCTATATATTTTGTTTCGATATCTTCCAGGATTAGAAATACACATAAAACCTAAACTCTGCCCGAAAGAAGTAAGAGACTTAGTTAATCTATACCAATATTATGAAGAGGGAAAGTTTGTGAGTTTGTTTGCAGGAAATAATCTCTTCAACTACTGAACCGATTGTGAAAATTCTTTCACCAGTAGAAAAATACTTTATTTCTGGGACTTGGATGTGATTAATAATGTTATCTTTTATTTTTAAAGAAGCCCAGCGAAGTGGGCAACATTAAAAATATATATGTAATATATAAAATTCTAAAAATGCCGTGTCTGTACATTGAAGTCATTTAAAAAACAACTGGAATACACTATATCAAAGATGGAGTACACGATGTATTTTTTTAGATTTCTCGTCTGTTTGTCGGTTTGTTTGATTATTCTGGATTCACTTAAAAACTACTGGGACGATTTTGATGCGGTTCTCGCTGATCGACAGCAAATTCTTAGACTTAAAATCTGCCCTAATTTTTATCCTGGTAATCCCGCGGGAACTTTAAGTCAAGCGTGGAAGAAGTCGGACCTAGTAAATAGAGTAAAATTCCCTTCAAATTATGAAAAGGGTGGTAGACAACTATCGAGATCAACGGACTAGTATAGCGAGCTTTCTGGGCACTTTAGCCATGAAAGACGGTGACGGTAGTATTCCATTTATAGTTTTAAGGGACTATAGGACAATACATAGCCAATATCAACGAACAAGGCTTAATTCATAATTTATGTTACAATAGTTGACATATATTTCTTTTTCACAAAACTTAAAAATATTTCTTATTTTTGGATTTTATCATATGAATAACTTTCATCTGGTGACTAGAAAATATGCTATTTGTAATAACAGTGTTAATTAAGCGTGTTTTTTTTATAGAATACGTTCAATAAATATTTTCTTACCAATTTCCGTGAATGTAATAGTTAAGAGCAATAAAATCCCACACTTTGTTAAACACATTTTATTTTTTAATTTTCACTAACACTATTACACTGATAAATAAATAAATATATTTTGTACTATGTATTTAGTTAACTGAACACATCATAAAACCGTCTTCTCAATATTAGAAAAAAAGATTATAATTAAATCCGTCATAAAACGGTTTTGAAAGTTGAACACAGCAATGATATTTTAAACATTTTTTTTAATTTCGCGGCACACGAAACTCTGTTGGCAACGGCCGCACGCAGACTCGCAACGATAATGCTTTCCTGCGCTTGACTTTCATTTTGTCCCTAGAACGGAACATTTTTAATAAGACGTTTTAAATAAGGCAGTTGTGTCGTATAAGTAACTTTCGATGATACTATCTATGCTGGTGGAATTTTAATTGCAGGATTAAGTCTTGCCTAGTTAATTTTACGTTACGTGTTTTGGGTTTTGTACAGCTATTTTGATTGTCTATTTTGTAAATAGTTAGTATGTGACAAATATATATTAAAAATTCGGAAACATATAAGGGCAAAGTTATAATAGCAAACTATTTTTCTAATAGTACTACTTGCGGGTTTCGATCTTAATGATCGCTAAATATAATGTCACAGGAATTTTGTAATAAACGCCAGTTTATAATGTAGCCAGTTAGATTATAAATCAGCGATAGATCCTGAACGGATCATAAAATTAAATAGCTTCTACATTTATATTACTGGATTTGCGATGCGACAAGAACGTCAAATTATAATATAACTAATAAATTGTCAGGTACAACTGAAGCATTGCTTTAAATCTAATCACAGGCGCCGTACCATGGTAACGGCCGGCAAGTGCCGGAAACCATTGCATCCATCTATTCATTGATTGCAAGTTTTTCAGATCATTCATAATCTTTCTACTTACGGTCTATACGTAGTAATTATTACAATAATTATATTATATGAAATAATTGCCCAAACGGTACCTACTAGTAGTAGTCTAGTCTAGTAGATACTAGTCTGTTATTACATTTTAATAAATATAATGAGGAAAATCATGTTTTGAAATGATATTAATCAAACTCAACTCAATTTCGTCTCACACAAACGTTATCTTTTATGACTTAGTTACCTTAACTAACCTAATATGATAAGACTTATCTCTACGAGGCGAATAAAAGCAAATTGTTTATAAATATACATTCATTTCAACATTCATATTGATGAATGTTAGTTTAATTGAAACAGAAGTTACTTTCCTATCAAACTACTAAAACAATGACTGAGTGTGAGAGAGTTTGGTCCAAGTTTTCACGCAATAATAAGGATGGAAAACAATTAAATTTTGTTATACAAACGTGGCCGATAGAAAAACTTGATAGTGTTTTAAATTTCCAATTGAAATATTTTGTTCCTGAAGAAGCAATCCATAAGGCTGCAGGTATTTGTTTATCTAACTCTACTAATATTATAAAGAGGAAAGGTTTGTATTTTTGTGTGTTTGTAACGAATAAACTCAAAAATTGCTATACCGATTTCAAAAATTCTTTCACCGTTAGAATGCTTTTTTTTTGAGGTGGGGGGAAATGCTGTTTACGCACAATACTGGGTCCTGGCAAGGGTTCAGACTCACGTCGGTCGGGGGCGGCATCATTGCATGCAATAGTGATCCACCCGCGATCGACTCAGCTTGTGTGGAAGACTCAAGAGAAGCTGCACGGGCAGCAACCTAATACCCACTAAAACCACCCTCCTCCCTATGCCCCGCGCTTTGTTGTGTAGGAAAGGCTGAGACTTATATAGAACAGAGTTACGCCCAGCCGATCCAGCGCAAAAAGTGCCTGGATGTGCCCCGGGAGAACACACCCACTTCGTCATACGGGGGTCGTGAATCCTTTGCAGGGAGCAAAGGATTCAAAGAGCAAGCTAAAGGCCCCCCGCAGCGGTATTATTTCAGGGGACCGTTAGAATGCTACATTATCCCTGATTAACAGAAGCTATAATAATTACACGAAAAAATAGTGATCCTACTGAATAATGTTACCCAAAGTATATATATGTGTGTGTGTGTGTGTGTGTGTGTATAGAGATGATTAACATATTTAAATTACTTTCCAGGTATATCTGACAATGAGCAAGCGTTAAGCGAGTATCGAACCATCTTCTCCATGCTGATAAAGGAGAAGGAACATGATATCTTTGTTTGTTGTTTGGAAGATGATCTTGAGGGGGAAAATATTATTGGAGTTTCACTTGTAGAAATCATGAAAAAAGGAGAAACTCTTCCAGATTTGCAGGTAAGACTATTATCATTCTAGTCCAAAATCCCGCTTTCATCGAAAGTTTTTATATAGAAGCCCGGTGATTTATTTTTATTGTAGTATAGGTGCGCATTAGACCACAATCTCACCCTATATAGAGCGAAGATGTTGTGTAGGCCCCTCCTTACCTAGAAGGTACCTATTCATACGGGACTTGAAGTCCGGTGTAAATGATACACCGATTTGTGTATCATTTGCAGTAATTTCTTAAGATGTTAGTAAATTTTATTATAATATATTTATTAAAATATAAAAATTGAACTTTTTGATTAAATTAAGTGCTTAATAGGGTATATATGTTTTTATCAAGTGTGTTTGTGCGTATGAGGTCGCGAACAAAAAAATATCTATAATTTATATTTCACTGTGGCTTTCTTACCATAAAATAAACTATAGTATTATATCCGGCATACTTGACGATAATCTGTGAATAAAGAGCAAACAAGGAACCAAATAAAATCACATGCACACATGTGTTCATATTAACATAGACGAAGAATTCTAGGAAACGGTAATGATTGTCCACTAAAATGTTAAAGGCCTTTTAAAAACAATCTTATAGAATGTAACAAAAGTTTCAATTATGACGATATATTTTAAAGATTTTTCCTAGATAAGCTTGCTTTTTGCTGAACGACTGTCGTACATAATAATAGTTTTCAGTTAATAAGTACAAGTTATAATTTAATAGTCAATTTGTTATTTTCAGATTGATACCAAGGAAATGATGAAATTAAAGAAAATCTTATTTTCCCTGGCATTGGAGTTTGATGTTGCTGAAAGTTTATCTGTTGATGAATATTATGGAGCGAAAGGAGTATGCGTTCGTCCGGATTATAGGGGTCTTGGCATCGCTCAAGAGTTTCTACGTATAAGGTTGTATTGTT